>SJYT01029976.1:433590-515181 GCA_006410635.1 Cephalophus harveyi | reverse complement strand
GTGTGTGTGTGTGTGTAGACCTACAGTCTGCTGCTGCTGGTGGGTGTGGATAATTACCATGTGGAGCAGAGCAAGTTTGACAAGTTGGAGGCTTTGGGCTTGCGTTTTGGCCCCATTTCTTATCCCAATGGATGGAAAATTTTGTTTCTTAGTATTTTGTATTCATCCATCATCCATCTGTCCATTTATCCATCATCTGTCCAATGTAGTACCTAAAATCTCACGAGTCCTTTGTAGGCATGGGGACACCACCTTCCTGGAGTTCATGCTTTTGTGGGAGGGGCAGATAATAGCAAATAATCCCACAAACATGAAATTACAAGTTGTAAATAGCTGCTTTGAAAGGAGAGGAAGGCAGGTGTGATTCGGGTAAAGAACTACAGGGCCCTGTGGGAACGTGGGAGGCGCTCTTCCTTTAGGAAATTAGGCTTGAATTGAGATCTGAAGGGAGAGTAGGAGTTACCTAGGCAGACAGTCAGGAGGAAGGGTGTTTCAGGGGAAGGGTTCTGTGTGTGCAAAGGCCCTGGGGTGAGGACGAGCTCACTGCTTTTGAGGAACTGCGAGGGGGCAGCAGGGAAAAAGCAGGAGAGGGGCTGGACAGTAGGTAGGGACACTCAGGCCCTAAAATGGGGCAGTAAATGGCAACCCACTCCAGTACTCTTGCCTGGAAACTCCCATGGATGGAAGAGCCTGGTAGGCTGCAGTCCATGGGGTCACTAAGGGTCGGACATGACTGAGCGACTTCACTTTCACTTTTCACTTTCATTCATTGGAGAAGGAAATGACAACCCACTCCAGTGTTCTTGCCTGGAGAATCCCAGGGACGGGGGAGCCTGGTGGGCTGCCGTCTATGGGGTCGCGCAGAGTCGGACACGACTGAAGCGACGCAGCAGCAGCAAGGCTCCTCTTGGGTTCCCAGGTGGTGCTGGTGGTAAAGAACCCACCTGCCAGTGCAAGTGGTCATAAAGGACGTGGGCTCGATCCCTGAGTCAGGAAGAGCCCCTGCAGGGGGAAATGGCAACCCCCTGCAGTGTTCTTGCCTGAAGAACCCCGTGGACAGAGGAGGCTGGCCGGCTGTAGTCCATAGGGTCGCACTGAGCAGGCATACACACACACAAGGTGTGTCTTGCAAAGGTGATTAAGTGTAATAATGAGTCCAAAACATCTTGTTTAGTACACAGCTGGTGTCATAGATGTGGAAGAGTGTGAAGGGAGGGCACCTGGAGGGCACGGCCGGGTTAAAGACTGAGCTGTGGGAAAGCCCCGGGCAGGTGTGGGCACCGGAGGCGTCTCGGTTGATGGTCCACGGCAGGGCCCAGCTGAGAAGCGTGTTTTCACCATGGTGAAAATTACCGTTGGCAACATTCTCTTGCTGAAAACAAAGTGAAATTGGAGAACAGGCTGTTGTCTTGAACTAGGCCAAGATGACTAATTATTAGATTCGTTTTCTGAAGGTTACCATATACAGACATGTGATTGGAAGGAGAGAGGAGAGTTTGGAAACCTGACTCATTCTGAAACTCCGATTACATGGAACGCGTGCGAGGTTTCTGAGCAGGATGACTGTGAACCTTCAGTTTCACTCAGCTGTCACCACAGGCATGACACAAAACAAAATGTTTGCATCAGCTCCAGAGAGCATCTCGGGGTAGGTCGCGGCAGCACCTGGGGGAACCTCGGCCAGGTTGTACAGAGTGTGAATGTGGGAACGGTATTGAGTTTAGGGAGGGAGCACCGGGCCCCCAGTCCCAGCCATGGCTTTGACCCTTAGTGACCATGTGGCCTTGGCTAACTCTCTCTTTTCTTTTTTAAATATATTTTTTGATTGGAAGATAATTGCTTTACAATGTTGCGTTGATTTCTGCCATACAACTCGAATCCTCCGTAAGGATACACACGTGCCCTTGCCCTTGATCCTCCCTCCCTGTTTCATCCCCATCTCACCCCTCCAGGTCGTCACAGAGCACCCAGCTGAGCTCCCAGGGTCAGACGGCAACTTCCCACTTGCTGGCTGGCTGTTGTACACATACTATGTCCATGCATTTACTCAGTTCATCCCACCCTCTCCTTCCCACGCTGTGTCTGCGAGTCCATTCTTTACATCTGCATCTCCATTCCTTCCCTGCAAACAGGTTCATCAGTACCATTGCTCTAGATTCCATATATGCGTTGATATATGATATTTGTTTTTCCCTTTCTGACTTGCTTCACTCTGTATAACAGGCTCTAGGTTCATCCTCCTCAGTTCAGCGGATTCACATTTGTTCCTTTTTATGGCTATTAGCCGCTCTTTTCTTTGGAGCTTAATTCTCCTTCTGGGAAAAGGAGGGCCAGACCAGCTGCACGAGCCCAGTGTGGCCCAGTCTTTTGAGATGCACAAGTCCACTGGAGTCCAAATAGTCCCAGATCCAAAGGACCCCCTCAAGGCCCTTGAACCCCTTCAACACTCGCTTCCCAACTCTGGGACTTGCAGTGGAATATCCATGAAGCTGGGATCAGGGTTGAATGTGGCTGAGGGCTTTCTAAGTGCCAAGTGCAGTACTGGACACTTGGACATACCTGGTCCATTGTCCTTTTCACGTGTGGCTTTTCACGCGCAAGGTAGGGACCTTTATTCCTAACTTTGAGGCTCAGAGGGGCTAAGCAATTTTCCCAAGCACCCCACTGAATATGGGGCAGAGGTGGCTTGTTCCTCAAGCAAATTTGATTCCAACTCCTTTCTGATTTTTGAAACTGACTCTACCATCTCATTTAATCCTTACAACAACAAAGCCATGAACAGATATCCAGGTTGAAAGGCTTCTTAGCAAAACAGTGGAGCAGACCTTGCCTGTGAACAGGAGGCCTGGTGGTTTCCACACCCTTCCTCCACTTCCCGGCCTAGGACGTGAAGGCAGAGAGGTTTCATTGCCCATGTGGCATGAGACTGTCCATCTGCCCCTTCCTCTGGTCAAACCCAATGGTGCCAGAGCATCACTGAATAGAACTGAAGCCATGTTTAGCTCCCTGGGTTGGTTGTCTAAAGAATCTTCCAATGGTGGTATTAAAAACACACAATTTTTGCCTTAAACCTTGGCTTCATGGCTAAGCCAGACCAAGTCAGATATGTCTTTCTGGGTACTTCCTGAGTGTACTTACTGCCATGTATGTGTATCTGACACCAGGCAACAAATTGGCTATGTCTGGACCTGAATCTACAACCCAGCAATGGGATTGCCCAAGAATCAGTCACCCTGTAGACCCTAAGCTTGTCATTCTTATCAAGATGAGAATGCTGCTAAAACTGAACGCAAGCCACTATTCATTATCAGCAATATATTTAAGAATATAATGCATAATTTAAAGTAATTTAAAAGATTTTTCTTGATGTGGGCCATTTTTAAAGTCTTAATTGAATTTGTTACAATATTGCTTCTGTTTTGTTTTTTTGGCCTTTAGGCATATGGGAATCTTAGCTCCCTGACCAGGAACTGAACCTGCACTCCCTGCATTGGAAGGCAGTCTTAACCACTGGACTTTCCCACAACCGGCGAAGTCCCTAAAGTAATATTTTAAATCAATGTAAAAGGCTCAACACAAGTAAGTTTCTTGCTCCAAGTGGATACCTGATACCATCTAGGGATGGAGGTGACCCCCCCACCCCCAGCATCTGAATATGGTTTTTTATACTGTTTCCCAAATCTGACCATTTCTGACCATTTCCACGTTACCACCTTTGGTTATTGCAGGAGTCTCCTCACTGGTCCCCCTCTCCCCCACCCCCCACCCCCGCGACCTTCTTTCCCTGCAGGTTATTCTCTGCACAGCAGCTGAAGGATGATCCTGTTAGAAGCTGGAGTCAAATCACACGGGTCTCTGCTCACCACCCTGGAGCGGTTTCCCTCCACTCAGGGGCAGAGCCAAGGTGCCTGCGGTCGCCGAGTGGCCTCAGGTCTTGCCCTGCTCCCTCTCTGGGCTCGTCTCCTGCTGTTCCTCCCTTTGCTCACCTTGTTCCAGCCTCTCTGGCCTCTGCGTTCTTCTTCCAAGGGTCTTCCCACCTCAGGGACTTTACACTTGCTGTTCTCGCGCCTGAAACGCCCAAGCACATCCCCCCAGGTATGTGGCTCCTTCCCTCTCCTCACTCAGGTTTCTGCTCAACTGACTCCTTCTCAGAGGCTGTCTCGACCACCCTACCTAAAAGACCAGCTCCTGCACTCTCTCTGCCCGCTCACTTCTTCTTCACGGTCTGTCTCCACCTGACGTAGGATGTATTCCTTTACTGTCTCCCTCAGCTAGACAGTAAGCTTCCTGAGAGCAGGGACTCTGCTCTGCTCACTCTTATACCCGCAAGGCCAAGACCAGGGCTCCAGCCGAAGCCGGACATCAGCAAAGTTGGTTGAGTTAAATGAAGGATCAAACAAACAAACAGAGCTCCCATTCGATGAGCATTTTTATCTGTGAAGGAAGCACTTTCTGAGTTTCATGAGTCACATTTTCTGATTTCCATACTGAATGTACTACATTGAAGTCATTCACGTGGTCGGTTTGAGCTACGCTATAGTTTGATATTCCTTTTCAGTATATATAACTCTACATCATAACTTTCTTGGATGCCTTCCCTTTTTCTTCATTTCCTCTTCACTTCTATTACCAACGTAAGCAGTTGGATTTATTTTGGAAGCATTTCTCAGAAAAGCAAAGTTCCATTACTTCTTGGGAGTAGTTGGGGGACACAAAAGGGCCAAGAGGGAGCACCAAAGCCCGTTGAAATGCACTGGAGGTGGGCTTGGCTCACCCACTTGCCAAGGGACTCTTTCAACACCTCCTACACCCAGCTCTGCAGTGCACGTAATTTGAGTTCAATCCTCAATGAAATAACAGGTAATCTCATTTTATCACGTTTGAAGATGTCTTACAAATAATTCACAGTGACTTCACAAATGCCAAAGAGTCTGTTGGGTTTCTCTATTCAATCTCTGCTCAACCTTGGTGTCTTCCAGGCATCTGTGGCTCCATCACATTCTGAAGTTCTCTTTGTTTGCTCTTGGTTCTAGACTCCCAACCACCGGGCTTCCATCAAAATCTCTCACTGGGAGCAGAGAGAGATGTCCCTAGCTGTTAGGCAGTAAGATGGCTGTGTTTGGTCTCCCAGTGTTCTAATGAACTAAGCTTTTAGCCATGTCCTCCTCCCTTGATTTCTCTCTTACATTGTAGAAAAGTAGACAGTGGTTAGGATTGAAAATTCAGAGATGCTTTTTTTACCTTTTGAGCTCATGGAGGATTTTGCCCTTGGCCTCTTAATATGTGATCTGCTATATTCCAGCTGCATGTATTGAGGCTTGTGTGAACCATGGCCCTCCATGGGATAGAGGAATGAGCAAGATAGAACTCTTGGTTCTCAAGGATGTGTGGGCCAGGAAGGGGGTTGGAAGTGGCATGGCAATGCCTGTGGAGTAAGGAGAGTGACATGCATGCCCTGGAAGGGAGGGTGTGGAACTGTGGACTGTAGTTGGGTGGGGCCAGGGAAGGACTCATTGCTTTCATAAAAATAGTGCATAGGTGTTAAACTGCAAAAATACATAAGGGTACAATAAATAAAAAGACTGCCTCCAGCCCCCTCAAACCATCAATCTATGTTTCTATATGGAGTTTCTAGGTGGAGAGGTAGGTAGCAATATTTTTGTGAAATGGGATACTTTTGAAAGTAAGTCATTCAGTGTAACTTTACTTGACTGTGATAGAAGAAAAGGAAACCAATAAAACCAAAGGAATTTCTGAACCTCAAACAGATATTTCGTTAGTCATTACCAAAGAAATTGTTTCCTAAAATATGCTTCCAAGTTCAACAAGAGGTTAGGGAAGACACTGTGGTTGGAGTCATCATTTTAAAAAATCTCTGTGTTTTGTTTTGTTTGTTTGTTTGTGTGTTTTGGCCGAGCCTTGTGGCTGGCCTTCGGTCCTATGTGCCCTGACCAGGGATCAGGCCCACGGCTCCAGCAGTGACAGTGCCAAGCCCTAGCCAGTGGACTTCCAGGCATTCCCCGGATCCATGTGTTTCATCATAAGCACAACTAACAGCGGTACTCCCGGATAAAATATTCACTTAGCTCAACAATGGGATTTTTGAGACAGCAACATAAAATTGCCCGTTAAATCAAAAGACACGGCATATCTTGTGAAAAGTCTGTGACTACTCTCTGCGTTCCTGTCCTAATGCATTTTTCACAGAGCAGTGTAGAGTCAGTTCTACGCGTTTTAACAAATGCGTGGTCGTGTAGTCACACCATAATCAATCAAGGTGCGGAATGGTTTTGTCACCCCTTTAGTCCACCCCTCCTTCCATACGTGGACCTTGGCATCCACTGATCTCTTTTCTGTGCCTGTTGTTTTGCCTCTTCCAGAAAATCATGTAACACGTACAGAACATGCTTTTCAGTTTGACTTTTTTCACTTAGCATGTTGCGTTTGAGGTTAACGGGTCATGTGTTTTTATCTTTTATCGCTGAGTCCATTGTATGGATGTTTGTGTGTGTGTTCACTTGCTAAGTCGTGTCTGACTCTTCACCACCCCATGGACGGCAGCACACCAGGCTCCTCTGTTCTGCACTCTCTCCTGGAGTTTGCTCCAATTTATGTCCATTGAGTCAGTGATGTCATCCAATCATCTCATCCTTGAGCTCTGAGTGTTTTTAAATGACGTATTTGCATGTTAGGTAGAGTGGAATGTCCTATTCTATAGGAAATTACACTGGCCTTCTTCCGTTTCTTTCCTACTTCACTCACCTTCATGATTATTATTGGAATTTAATTGCTTTACAATGTTGTGTTGGTCTGTTCTGTACAATGAAGTGAATCAGCTATATGTATATATATATCCCCTCCTTCTTTCATCTCCCTCCCCCATATCCCACCCCTCTAGGTCATCACAGAGCCCCAAGTTGAGCTCCTTGTGCTATACCACAGGTTCCCACTAGCTGTCTGTTTTACATGGTAGTGTCTATAAGTCAGTTTCAATCTCCAAATTTGTCCCACCCTCCCCTTCCCCTTTTGTGTCTGCAGATCTGTTCTGTATGCTTGCATCTCTATTCCTGCCCTGAAAATAGGTTCATCTGTACCATTTTTCTAGATTCCGTATGTACATGTTAATATGTGATATTTTTACATTGATACATTTTAGAACATTGATATTTAAATGAAATGACAATTAGTATAAACTCTAATTTTGGATAGACTCATTTCTCATGCTTAGTCCTTTTGCTAGGATATCTTCCTCTCTGAATTTTCTATTTTTTTATTTATCTTTTCCTTGCTAGATTTTATTATTAAGTAGTTTTTCCAAGAGAAAGTCATAAGTAAGGTAGACTCTTACTTAGCTGATGCCCGTTGCCTTTGTACTTGAACAACATCTATACAGGACAGGAAGACCTTGGCTCACGTGTATTTTAAACTGAAACACCATTTTCCTAAATCTTCTGGCTTTGACTGTTGCTGAGTGGAAGTCACAGTCCAGCCTGAGGCCTTTTCTCATTTGTAGATCATTTGCTTTTTCTTCCTGAATGCTTGAAGATTTAATGACTCGGAAGTTTATTTTTCTAAGAAAAATACTTAGTTTCCTTTAAAAAAAAAAAGTGTAAATGCACATAGTTTGAAAAGTCAAATTATTTCCCCAGTTTCATAAGGAAAATCAACTCTCTCCTACTTTTCTTCATTCTTGCCAACCTCCTTCAAGTCTAAGTTATTTCTTCCTAGTCTTACTTCCATATTTCTAAATAACATCTTCAGTTCAGTTCAGTTCAGTCGCTCAGTCGTGTCCGACTCTTTGCGACCCCATGCCAGGCCTCCCTGTCCATCACCAACTCCCGGAGTTCACTCAGACTCATGTCCATTGAGTCAGTGATGCCATCCAGCCATCTCATCCTCTGTCGTCCCCTTCTTCTCCTGCCCCCAATCCCTCCCAGCATCAGAGTCTTTTCCAATGAGTCAACTCTTCGCATGAGGTGGCCAAAGTACTGGAGTTTCAGCTTCAGCATCATTCCCTCCAAAGAAATCCCAGGGCTGATCTTAAGAATGGACTGGTTGGATCTCCTTGCAGTCCAAGGGACTCCCAAGAGTCTTCTCCAACACCACAGTTCAAAAGCATCAATTCTTTGACACTCAGCCTTCTTCACAGTCCAACTCTCACATCCATACATGACCACAGGAAAAACCATAGCCTTGAGTAGACAGACCTTTGTTGGCAAAGTAATGTCTCTGCTTTTGAATATGCTATCTAGGTTGGTCATAACTTTTCTTCCAAGGACTTTTAATTTCATTTTTTTAAATTTACTATTGACTTACCCCTGTAATTATACTTCCCCTTTTCTCATCCTTCTTCAGTTGTGTTGGGCTTTTGGAAGCTGTGTTCTGTTTACTTTGTTCTTTATCTGTCAGGTTTCAAGTTTTCCTCCAACTATCTGGTGATCCCTGGCTATTGGCTTGAATTTAAGAGGAGGGCACTAGAAGGCTTATTGGAGTCTCTGAGTGAGTTTGGGGTTGGGGTGGTGTTTGTTGGCTGGGTGCTTCACTTTGGGGTAAAGAGATGGGATTAAGATGTGCCCTAGGGAGACCTGAATGTCAGTATCTCTAAGTTTTTTCTCTTGGGCTAATTTTCTCTGAGAGGAGGCCTTTGCTTTCCCGCCTCATGGCACCAGGCTGTCTGCCAGTGTTCTGGGGCCAAGCAAGGATTGGACTTCCATCTTCCCCTGTTTACTGTACAATCTTGTACTAAATTCTAGTGTTTTCATTACAGCCCCCATACCAACTAGTTAGCTGTGATTGATGTTCATACGTGAGCCTCTGACTTCAACCTTTCCAGGGAGAAAATGTCCCACTTTCTTCTGCTGCTGGGTGGGAGACACCATCACCTGGATTTGCAGGGTCAGGAAGGCGGGTCTGGAGCGCTAAATGCTCAACATACAGCCTCCTGGCCGCTGCTGTTTCTGTGTCTCCTGCACCCCAGCCTCACCGGTACTCTGGTCGATGCAGAGTTCTGTGGCTTCAGTCAGTTTACTCTTTGCAGGTTCTCCACCCTGCAGGCACACACACACACAAATCGCAATTTTCTCTTTTTTCTGGGTCAATTACTACTTGTCCATTCACTTTTTAACTCTTCAAAATTTTTATGTCTCTGTCATTTCTTCCATTATATTTGTTATTGAGAGTTTATGCTTTTAAAATATTTGTATTCTTATTTTGTAGTTTTATAGTAGCATTTTGGTAAATTTTTCTTTTGCTTTAGGTTATATTTTCTTTTAGACTGGTACTTTACCTTTAGATGACTTTTTTCTTCATAAGGCTGAAGTGTGTTTGCCTTATGTCCAGGCATTCCTCATTTCTATCCAGATTAATTATTATTCTGCTGTTATATGGAGTGGTTTTGGGACTCAGTGTTCAGTATATCTAAGACAGGTTAGTTTTCCTTGCCAAGCCATAGTTTCAGGTCTTGGTATTTTGTGTTCTGAACACTTAAAAAAAGTCTGACATGGTGGGATGAGGGGCAGGAAAGAAATGGGAAAGCTTATGCAGACCAGCGTACAGCCTTTGGAAGAAATAGCTGGGGTGGTTCTCTCACTTCTGAGATTTTTGCTTAGCACATTATGCTAAGTTTACAACCCCTTGGGGAAAAGGATAGCTTTTCTTTACAATCTGGGATAGTTAATACTCATTGCCCCCAGTTTTGGTGGAGGTATAGAGACTACAAGTTGCATCTATTAGAAAATAAAATTTAACTGAGTGAATTGAAGATCTAATTGGCTTTATTAAACAATTTATGAGTCAGGCAGCATCTCATCTGGCAACAAGGAGATACCCTGAGGGGTTACACAACATGGAAGGCTTTTATAGCAAGGAGGGCAGGGCAAGGAAAGGAAGTCATCAGCAAGGAAAAAAAATTCAAGTTCTTTGGAAGACAGGAGGAAAAAAAATTTAAGTTCATTGGAGGAAAGTAAAAGTTTAGGTGACGACAGTCTCCTATTGGCTGGACTTGTTGCCGGGCAGGGAGGAAGTCTTCCTTCCTCCTGTTGGGGAGTAAAATAGTGGCACTTTCTGTCAGTGCAAGGTAGGTAGGTATCTTCCTGTTGGGGTCAGTAACTGGGGTCTTCCTGTTGGGGGTGACTGCTGTCTTCCTGTTTGAGGTGATTGATGATGAGTCTGAATAGGAACTAAAGAGCCTCTTGATGTGAAAGAGGAGAGTGAAACAGCTGGTCCAAGGAGATCAAACCAGCCGATCCTAAAGGAAATCAATTCTGAATATTCACTGAAAGGACTGATGCTGAAGCTGAAGCTCCAGTACTTTGGTCACCTGATGGGAAGAACTGACGCCTTGGAAAAGACCCTGATGCAGGGAAAGATTGAGGGCAGGAGGAGAAGGGGGTGACAGAAAATGAGAGTTGGATGGCATCACTGACTCAATGGGCAGGAGTTTGAGCAAACTCAGGGAGATAGTGAGGGACAGGGAAGCCTGGCGTGCTGCCGTCCATGAGGTCTCAGAGAGTTGGATACAACTTGGCAACTGAACAACAATGAGTAGGAAAGCACTATCTATAGGCCTTCCTAACTACAAGTTTAGTTGCGATTTCCCTTTATCAATTTTCATACACCCAATATCTGAAACAAATGAAGGTGGCTGGTGAACCCAGTGGGGCAGCTGATGGCTGAGCCAGGCTGGTCATTTGGAGTGGTTAGGACGAGGTCCCCCAAATCTGGAGCACCCCTGGTCTCCTTTAATGGCCATTATGAGAGTAAGCAGGTGGGGCCAGGTGGGATGGCCCAGTCTGCAAGTGGTGGTAGTGGACAAGTGCCCCATGGCTGCTTTTGGAAGGTCAGGATCAGAATCCTGCAGTTAAGAATCTAGAAGGCCCTGACCCAGTGGCTAGAGAGTCCAACTCCATAATAAGGTCGAATCACCAGGGACCGTTTTTTGATGTTTCTAGTATTAGAGAAGGAAATGGCAAGCCACTCCAGTGTTCTTGCCTGGAGAATCCCAGGAACGGGGGAGCCTAGTGGGCTGCCGTCTATGGGGTCACACAGAGTCGGACATGACTGAAGTGACTTAGCAGCAGCAGCAGCAGGGAAAAATAAGAAGAATATATCAGTTGACTAAGATGATGTTCGTTTATTACATCCATGATGTCTTTCAAGGCTTTGAAAAACACCCTTCTTTTGTCTAATTAGTCATTGTGACCAGGTCTCCATGGAAACCATTATGTTTGTACCCACAATAGACATGCGTGCATCCATTAAAGGGACATAGTTGCCAAATGTGAGCCATGGGCCCAGGGTGGAGTGGCTTTTTACAGCACAGCCTCTACAGAGCTTCTATGAGAAGTGTCAAAACATGAGCAAATAGCTGTCTCTGTCCATAAAGAGAGACGCTCTCTCTGGTGTCAGGCCCTGAATTTAGGGGAGTGTGAAACTCAGGAAAAGCGAGTGCTCATGTTCATGATGTGAGCCCATAGGACAGATTATCTTTTTTTTAAAAAACAGTGTTAAAAGATTTTTTAACCCATTAATTACTGAAAAAATTAATAAAGTGTTAAAAACTGGTTCAAAAGAGATTCCAGAGAGCAGATGTGAATATAGGAAGTTAGGAAAGTGGAAATGAATTGGTTAATAGATGCAAAATTGGCTTTTTTCAAGAGAGGTAAGGTGAGTGGAGAGAAGGTTTAGGTTTTCATTAAAAAAATATTGAGGGAAAAATCCCTGGCAGTCCAGTGGTGAGGGCTCTGTGCTTTTGCTGCCATTGGCCCCACATTCATTTCCTGGTCAGAGAACTAAGATCCCACAAGCCATTTGATGTGGCCAAATATATATTTATGTGTGTGTGTGTTTGAATGTGTATTAAGTTGCTTCAGCTGTTCTACTCTTTGCAATTCCAAGGACTGTAGCCCGCCAGGCTCCTCTGTCCATGGGATTCTCCAGGCAAGAATACTGGAGTGGGTTGCCATGCCCTCTTCCAGAGTAATCTTCCTGACCCAGGGATTGAACCTGGGTCTCCCACACTGTAGGCAGATTCTTTACCATCTGAGCCACTAGGGAAACCCATATATATGCAGAGAGAGAGTGAGAGTCAATACCCAGTTGAGATAAGTGAGAGCTCTGATGGAGGGAAGGATAGGCTGGGATGGAGGACTAGGATGGGACCATGCTTCCCAGACCTGGACTGTCCAAGAGGGCTTCACAGCACAGAAGCAGGAGGCTGTTGGGACCCTGAGTGGGTCCCATCCTGCTTATATGATGCACCCAGGGCAGGTCCAGAATCAGGAAAGTGCACCGCAGACCTTGAGACCTGAGTGGGTGGGATGGGTGTGCCCAGGAGAGGGGAGCTGCAACAGACCCATGAAAGCCCAGGATTACGGGAGACCAGCTCTGCTATGGGGTCAGGAACCAGTCCCTCCCAGTATCACGTCAGCACTCATTTCTGCCTCAGAGCCAAGAGCTGCAGAGGCATTTGTGTTCCTCTTGGCTGCTTTGTCTGATGAGAATTCAGGACTACAAAGACCTGAGCTAACCTGTCAGGCACAGGCCATCAGCACAAGCTACAGAAATACTGCAGGAGTGAGGTCCTCAGACCCCAGCCAGAAAACTTTTAATTAAAGCATTCAGAATGAAAAAAATGTACTGGAGAGGCCCTTGGCTTATCTAGATACTTCATGTCTGTAGACCTAGGAAACAAACAGAAGTGAAGCTATCACAGATCTCATTGTCTGTAGACCCATGTGAAGCAAGCCCTTATTACCAGCCATTATCTCCTATTTTGCACACAGTTCTAATAACCCCAGTATTTTTGGCTTCCTGGTCATAATGGATTAGAAGTAACGAGCTTTTGGTGTGGTGACTGGTAGGCACATTGACATCGGCAGGAGGGAGCAGCTGAGAGCCTGACCGTGAGGTCAGGAAGCTGAGAAATACAAAATATTTTATAAAATATAAAAGCAGTTGCAAGAGGCTGAGGCCTAAGGATGCTGGGGCCATTTCAAATTAGAGTAAAAAGCCCCCTCTTTACCCCCAGCCTGGTCCAGCTATTGACTTGCTAGCGATAGCCTTGAGTCAGCCAGGAAAAAGGTTCCTGACAACAGCAGGAATTTGGAGATCATACATTTCTGAGTTCAGCTCCCTACTTATTGTTTGTGGGATTCCAGGCAAACCACTTAAGATAATGGTTTCATCTTAAGAGTGTTGGGAGGATTAAATGAACTTACCCAGCACATAGTAAATGCTCATTAAAAATTAGCCACTGTTAGCAGAGAGGTGGGTGATGGTCAGCTACCTACCACGATGTGGACAAGTCTGAAAAGCATTATAAGGACTTCCCTGGATGTCCAGTGGTTACGACTCCATGCTTCCACGGCAGGGGGCACGGGTTCAATCCCTGGTAGGGAACTAAGATGCCGCATGCTGTATGGTGCAGCCGAAAACTAAAACAAAACCAACTCACCCCAAAACACCCCAGAGCACATGTGAATTCCCTGGGGGCCCAGTGTCAGGACTCAGCACTCTCACTGTCCAGGTTCAGTTCAGTCTCTGGCCAGGGAACTAATATCCACAAGTCAAGTGGCCAAAACCAAAACAAGACAAGGGGAAGAAGTCACGCATGAAAGGGGAGCCACTGTGTGGCTCCATGTACAGAAATCACAAGAATAGGCGCAACTAATCTATGACGTTGGAGGTCAGGATAGCAGCTGTGGGAGTTAGTGACTCTAAGCAGGCCTTGCCCCTCCTGATGTAAAATAGAGCAGATACAGAAATCCACCGGGAACAAACGTGTGGCATCATAATGGATTCTTGTAAGGC
The DNA here is from genome assembly GCA_006410635.1 of Cephalophus harveyi. NCBI lineage: Eukaryota > Metazoa > Chordata > Mammalia > Artiodactyla > Bovidae > Cephalophus > Cephalophus harveyi. Next base: position 501,372 of record SJYT01029976.1, on the reverse strand, counting down.
CACCAGGAAAGCTGGTCCTGCTTACAGTCCCCTTCTTCCCTCCGAATGTTTCGTTTCTTGATCTGGGTGTTGGTTGTGTGTGTGTATGTGTGTTTAGTTGTGCCCGAATCTTTATGACCCTATGGACTGTAGCCCTCCAGGCTCCTCTGTCCATGGTATTTTTCAGGCAAGAATACTGGAGTGGATTGCCATTTCGTACTCTAGGGGTTCTTCCTGACCCAGGGATTGAAACCGTGTCTCTTGCATCTCCTGCATTGACAGGTGGATTCTTTACCACTGCGCCACCTGGGAAGCCCAGGCACTGGTTACCCAGGGGTATTCAGTTTATAGAAACTCAAGGAGCTGTGTACTTAAGATTGATGCATTCTTCTCTATGCATGTTATTGTTATTATTTTGGCCACACTGCATGGCTTGTGGGATCTATGCATATTATGCTTTGATAAAGAATTTAAATGTCAGTTATTATAATTATTATTATGGTATTAACTACTATAAACCTCAAATTGTTTGTCTGTATCATGGGGATGATGATTCCTTTCTCTGCAGAATTGTTACAAGGCATGGTGTTTCCAGCACATTAATCCATTAGTCCATTCAACAAATATTTTCTGAGCCCTTATAGGTCCAGGCACTTTTCAAGGTTCTCATGTGAATTCCCTGGGGGCCCAGTGTCAGGACTCAGCACTCTCACTGTCCAGGTTCAGTTCAGTCTCTGGCCAGGGAACTAATATCCACAAGTCAAGTGGCCAAAACCAAAACAAGACAAGGGGAAGAAGTCACGCATGAAAGGGGAGCCACTGTGTGGCTCCATGTACAGAAATCACAAGAATAGGCGCAACTAATCTATGACGTTGGAGGTCAGGATAGCAGCTGTGGGAGTTAGTGACTCTAAGCAGGCCTTGCCCCTCCTGATGTAAAATAGAGCAGATACAGAAATCCACCGGGAACAAACGTGTGGCATCATAATGGATTCTTGTAAGGCCACCAGGAAAGCTGGTCCTGCTTACAGTCCCCTTCTTCCCTCCGAATGTTTCGTTTCTTGATCTGGGTGTTGGTTGTGTGTGTGTATGTGTGTTTAGTTGTGCCCGAATCTTTATGACCCTATGGACTGTAGCCCTCCAGGCTCCTCTGTCCATGGTATTTTTCAGGCAAGAATACTGGAGTGGATTGCCATTTCGTACTCTAGGGGTTCTTCCTGACCCAGGGATTGAAACCGTGTCTCTTGCATCTCCTGCATTGACAGGTGGATTCTTTACCACTGCGCCACCTGGGAAGCCCAGGCACTGGTTACCCAGGGGTATTCAGTTTATAGAAACTCAAGGAGCTGTGTACTTAAGATTGATGCATTCTTCTCTATGCATGTTATTGTTATTATTTTGGCCACACTGCATGGCTTGTGGGATCTATGCATATTATGCTTTGATAAAGAATTTAAATGTCAGTTATTATAATTATTATTATGGTATTAACTACTATAAACCTCAAATTGTTTGTCTGTATCATGGGGATGATGATTCCTTTCTCTGCAGAATTGTTACAAGGCATGGTGTTTCCAGCACATTAATCCATTAGTCCATTCAACAAATATTTTCTGAGCCCTTATAGGTCCAGGCACTTTTCAAGGTTCTGGTGATGAAGCAGTGAAACAAACAGACAAAAATCATGACACTGATGTGGTAGTGAAGGGAGAGATCTGTGCTAGGCCTTCACTTACAGGAGCGTGTTAAATTCTGACAGCACCCTCTAGTTCAGAAAACAAAATTCTGGAGCATGTCTCCACCTCAACTGGTTAAGATATTTGTTTGGTTTAGTTTTGATTTGGCTCCTTAAGTCATTAGCTTCACTTGTTACGAAACCTTGGCTAGAACAAAGTCAGACTGAGAAAGGCTTGTGTGTGCTACACTGAGAATTTCTGCCTGTTCCAGAATTTCTGGGTGCAGTCTAATTGTGACTTAGAGCAAACCACCCTTCGTGGGCTGGGGGATGGATCTCCCAGCAAAAGAAATGTCTTCTCCCTCCTGCTTTGAGGAACTTATGTTTCTAGGCCCCAAGCCCTGCAGGCAGGAAAGTGTTAAGAAAGAAATGTGCATTTCCACTGAACAAGAAAATCAACTTAGAAAAGAAATGTGTATTGGAAAATATCTATTTGCCTGCAAAATAATGTAAAAATAATGAGCTCCTATTCCCCTTTGATGTGCAGCGCACGCTTTTAAGGGAAGATTCTGCGTTTCTGAGATACTGGGCCTGGCGTGTAATGAAGTGGTTGTTATGGCAACAACTTTCAAAAGCAAGTATTTTCTGAGAGATGTGCTCCACACAGCCAGCGTGAGAGAGGAAAACATGAAAACAGAGTCAGGGAGATGAGATGAGCCCAACCGAAGGCATCAGATGCCGGAGCTTCTACTCTGTGTCCGAGGGGGAGGGAAAGGGGGCCCCCTCACCTCCACCTCTGTCTGGCTTGGCGAAAACCTGTCGGGGAATCTGGGCCCCTGCCCTGGAAGGAATCCAGGTGGGGGGCTGGCCAGGGGAGGTCAGGGCTGAGACAGCGTCTCTCACCTGGAGATGCAGCTGAGCCTGGGGGCTCCATCACCAGTCCCTCACCCTCTTCCTCCAGGCTGGCCTCCCAGCCTCAGTCTCTGCCCTTCCATCTTTCCATCTGCTCCCTCCTGCTCCCTTGGCCCAAGAGCACCAACGCCCCCACCTCCATTCATTCCAGAGTCCCGTCTTCCCACTAGCACTCAGGCCCGCCAAGCTGGTGTCCAGTGTGAGCAAATATGGCGCCAAGAGCTGGCGTTCATCACCCCCTGTCATCTTCACAACAGCCCCGGGTGCCCAGGACACTGCCTGGCACAGAGTAGCGGCTCCTCTCTATTTGCTGAGCGAACGTATGGTCCTTCTGTGGCAGTTACTATACTATCAACCCTGTTTTTTTCTCTTTCTTTGGCCATGCCACACTGCAGTGTGAGACTTTAGTTCCCTGACCAGGGATTGAACCTGCGCCTCCTGCACTGGAGGCTCAGAGTCTGAACCATGGGACCACCAACCAAACAAGTCCCTAACATCCCCATTTTTCACGCAAGGCAAGGGAGGCTCAGAGATGTTCAGTGGTTGCCCCTGCCTCAAAGACAGTGAGCGCTGGAACTGGGCTGCCCACATGCCTGCCTGGCCCTGCCTCTTTGTGCCCCCACTGCCCAGACTCACGTGCTTGTTCATACTGTGTCTCTGCCTCATACACCCTCTCCTGTGTCCTGTAAGGCCTAGCTCAAAGGCACCTCGACTATAATGTCTTGAATAAACCACCTCTAAACTAGAGTCCTGGGGCTGTCAGGGTGCAGGGACCAGGCCCTCACTGTCAGCTGGTGTGTCTGGACACGGGTCGCAGGAACAGAGGGGCTTCTGGGGGACTGTGTCTCGTTCACTTTCTTCCCCCCAGCAGTGCCTGGCACACTCAGTAGCCCTTTGTTGAAGGAAAGAAACTTTGGAGCCCAGACAGTTCTGGACAAGTCCATTGGGCTGATCACTAGGCTTCTGAGATTCCAGCCAAAGCTTCCTTACGGTTGGGAAACTGGGTCATATGCTGTTCAGGTTCACATCTGACAGTGAGGAGAGGAGCCTGTGGGTGTGTAAGTGCACATGCGTGTGCGCACATCAGCCTTTCCAAAGGGAGTTTACTCTAGAGAAGAGTCTGGGGCCAGGTACTACCCAGCATGTGCTTCTGAGTCTGGGGTAAGGGAGTGGGTGTGCGCTCGGGGCTTCAAATCTGCTCTCTAGAGGGGTGTGTGTCTAAATCAGGGCGTGTGTTTCAGGAGGAGCGAGAGTGTGTGCGTGGCCTTGATTGGGGGTCTTACTCTGTAAGAGAGCGTGTGCTCACATGCTTGCCAAGTGTGTGTTTCATGTGCATAAGTGAGGGTGTCTGTCAATGCGTGTACATGCTTGGCCTTGATGTAGTGTGTGGGGGGGGAGTGCGGCAAGGAGAGACTGTATAGACGCGTGTAAGGAGTGTGCCTGGGAGTGTGTGGATGGATGTGTGGGGAGAGGGGCGTTTGCATTCAGGGGCGGCTGTGTCTGCCAGCTAGAGGCAGAGGCAGCCTGCTGACCGCGCACGGGATTTTCAGTTCAGTGCCGGGCAAGGGCTCCTGCCAGTGGCTGGCTGACCTGCAGTCACCAAGGGAAGACTATGCCATCGGACTCTCCTCTGGATCATAAAAGATTATGGTTAGAGCTGAAAGCAGCTTCTACCCCTGATGTCCATGCCTGATGAGAAACAGAGGGAGGTGTGACCTCCCAAGATCACACAGTGAACTCAGGATAAAGCTGGAACTCGGACTTGTGCCTGGGTCTGAGATGCCTTCCTTAACTCCAATCCACTGCCAGGCCCCTAAGGAGGAGGGAGGGGGTTAACCACAGAGTAATTAATATCAGGCACCAGAGTATTATAAAATTTCATTCCCACTTTAATTAGGGAAAGTTTTTTTTTTTTGAATAGAAGTCTTTGTTGTGTCAATTAGTTGATTGACTATCATTGGTTTCTGGGTTAGGGAAACTTGATCCGAAGTGAATGAATTTGTTTATCAGGGAAAAGGAGCCAGGGGATGGAAAAAGAAATTCAATTAAGTGTCAGCCTGGTGAGTGACAGGTTGCATTTGATAGGACTTTTAGCTTAATTGCTTGTATTTCATTAAGAGATTTATTTATCAAGAGAATTCTTCATTTTAAAATCTCAGGCGCTGTCTGAGTGGCTTCTGGCTATCTTTTCTGCCTTGATTGAGGATGCTGAAACGTGGACCTGAAGAATTACCTGGCACCTCAGAGATATTCTTGTTTCTGCTAAGATCCTGCCTTCTCCTGACTCTAGGACTGGCAGTCCCTCTCATCCTTCCTGTCCCAAAGTTATACCCAAAGTTTGGCAAGTGTCTGCATGTCTCTGGGGAGAAAAGTCCAAATTTCTCTTTAGATTCCCAAAGAGATCTGAGTCCCAAAGAAAGTAATACTCAGCATGCTGACCACCTTTTTGTTGTTGTTGTTGTTGTTGCTGTTTCTACCCCCAGAAACAGGTTGGATTTCATGCAGATTTGTAAAATTGTACTTGAAGGCTGTGCTAAATATTGCTAATAACTAAATATTCCTCTGCATTAACAAAAGTGACTTTCAAAGTAAGTATCCTTGAAAATAAAGTCATCCCTACAGGATTTAATTAGCTAATTTACTTTGAAAATGTATTTATTTTTAAAGTTTTTGGCTGTACTGAGTCTTTGTTGCTTCGTGTGGGCTTTCTCTAGTTGTGGCTACCCTTCGTTACGGCACATAACCACCGTAACTGTGGTGACTTCTCTTGCGGAGCACCGGCTCTAGGCCCACGGGCTTCAGTAGCTGCAATGTGTAGGCTCAGTAGTTGTAGCGCGTGGGTTTAGCTGCTCTGAGGCATCCCTCCAAGACCAGGGATGGAACCCATGTTCTGTGCATTGGCAGGTGGATTCCTATTCCTATCCATTCTGCCACCAGGGAAGTCCTAAGATTTAATTTAATTGGAGAAATGGTTGCTACTTAAAAAAAGAAAAGTCATATAACCTCAAAAATGGATGCATTCTAAATCATATGGGTCTTGATGTCCTAGAAGTAAATAAAATGTGTGTAATGTGACTTATTTGAGCTATTCTTCTTTAAAGTCTTCTTGATCCTTCTCATGAGAATCGCCCAATGTATAATTTATAGTAGTTGTAGGGAATGTCCACTTTGTCTTATAAATGAGAAAACTGAAGCTCAGAGAGGGCAAGAGGTTTTTCCAAGGATACATAGCCAACCAGGAGCAGAACTAGGATCAACACCTGTTCCCCCAGCTTCTTTTCCAACAATCTGGTTCTCTGTGGGGCCTCTGGAATTGCTGAGCTTAGGGTCTATAGGGGGCAGTTCAAGTTTGATAGATAAGGGCAGGAGAGCAGAATGGTTAGGACTGCCATCATCGCCTGTGCCTAAATCTTAGATCGGCTATTTATTATGTGAGCTTAAGCAAGTGCCTCCCTGGTGATTTCCCTGTCTGCAATGTGGGAGACCTGGGTCTCTGGGTTGGGAAGATCCCCTGGAGAAGAAAATGACAACCCACTCCAGTGTTCTTGCCTGGAGAATCCCATGGACAGAGGAGACTGGTGGGCTAGTCCATGGGGTCGCAAAGAGTCGGACATGACTGAGTGACTCACTTTCACTTTCAAGCAAGGGCCTCAACCTCTCCAGTAGTTGAGGGATAGTCAGGTTATCTGTTTTACTGGGTTGTTGGGAGGACTCCATACAATGTGCTTAGACTGTACCCAGTACATAGCAAATGCTTAATAAATATCAGTTGTAATTATTATTGTGCTTTTCAAGTAAGATTTTACTGGGAAATAGGTTTCCAATTCTTAAAACTAATTGAGGACCAGTGTTTCGCACTGCGTTAACTCCACTCCCACCCTCATCCTGGACGAGGAAATAATTTGCTCCAGAAGATGAGTGTCCATGAGGAATGGTGGCGAAAGCAGATTGCCTGCCTCCTCAGGCACTGCTCTTCCTTGTGTTCCCTGGTACCAGAATATTTTTATTTTCTTCTCTATGGTAAATATTTATTCGTGGTTCTCCCTCTCCCTTCCTTCCTACCTTCTTTCTTTCTTTTAAAAAGAGTCTTTATTTATATTTTTGCTGCATCAGATCGTAGGAGCGAGATCTGTTGTGACGCGCGGGCTGTCTAGCTGTGGCTCTCAGGCTTAGTTGTCCCAAACGTGTGGGATCTTTGTTCCCTGACCTACATCCCCTGCACTGCAGGGCGGCTGCATAACAACTGTACCACCAGGGAGTCCCCTTCCTGCCTTCTGCATTACCCCCTCCCTTCTTTCTCTTCCTTCCATCCATCCACTCCAATACAAGAACTGTCTTCTACAGACTTGCAGATGCCAATTTTGCACGTCTCTTTCCAACTCTGGATTCAGGGTTGTCATGTTGGTGGCCGAGGTATCAATATTCACACTATGGATATTGGGGAACTTCTCATAAGGGCTTTTTGGAATCTTTTTTTTTTCTTTAATAGCTATTTCCCAACATACCGTCACTTCCATCCACCCCTCCTTCAATCATCCATCTTTTTGTACATGCAAACCTTCACCCACCAAACCATCACCCACTGAACTGTCCACCCATCCAATATTTATTAAACACTTTAGGTGGGCTGAGCCCTATATAAGATCTACAGGGAGGGCAGAACTGGCCAGAGCCTGCTCCCTGCTCTTTAGGAATTGACAGTTTAGTGGAACAGACACCTTACATCTGTCTCACATTCAAGGACTGTCTGGGCATCATTTCATTTGATGCTCATGGTCAGCATTGTTACTTCAGTGAAACAATTGAGGAGATTAAGGCTCAGAGAGGTTAAGTGAATTGCCTGAGGTCACACAGCTCGCTGTACATTCATTTGTTTACCCGTCTGACAAGGCATGATCTTCAGCTTACTGAGCTGCTCAAATCTAGCCAGAATGTCAAGGTGAAAACAGATTTTCAAATCTGTCCTTCAGAAATAAGCCTTCTTTTAAAAAAATAAGTAAAAAGGAAAAAAAAAAAGGGAAAGAATAGGGAAAGTTATTTTTCCATCTTGCTTAGAAGGGGACAGTTTTGAATTTATTTTTTCGGATTGAACAATCGTTCCTCAAATGGATAGTGATAGGTGATCTAAAAAATAATCTTTAAAAACGTCGCCGAGTTGGGCATTTCCTCCGGGTGACATAACTCACTGTGACAGAATGCATTTAAATTCTCGGAAAAGAAATTGAAAGGAGTGGAGGGTGTTGGTGCAAACTGCCAGTTTCTTAACCCTCTGCGTTCACCACCCTCGCCTCTCTCTTCCATCACCCAGAGGCCTGTGGGCACTGCTGTTCTCCCCCGCTACCTGCAGCCACATGTCTAGGATGCATCAAACACTGAAAGCACTTCTGTGGATCGCAGGTTCCAGGATCTAGCCAGGGATGTACCTCCTGGGGCCGGGAAAGAGGGTGTGGATTTCCTGACGGGCCAAAGAAAGGGGGTGCTTGGACATTTTTGGAAGATGATGCTCTCACACTTTCTCTCTGGAGTCTTATCTGTTCCTTTTGCATTTCTGTCTCTCTCTCTCTTTCTCTCTTAAACCCGTTTGCTTTTCTAGTTCCCCCAAATGGCCACCACAGTAACAAAGAATGGGTTCTACCTTGGGGAAGGCAATGTGAGGCCAGAGGTGGCTCAGGGACAAAGATCAACTTAATGCACAGTGTCCATTGAATCCATGTCACAAGTCCTCCTCGTTTGGTGGGTGGCCTCCCTCCAAGAGGCAGAGCTTCAGGGCCATGCTAGGGTTCCTGGCAAGAGTTTTGATGGACAGCATGGCATTCAACACTTTATAGTTTCTTTTGTGCAATATTTTCATCGCACTTCCCAAGGCATGTTTTTTTCTTTTTTTTTTTTTTTTTTTTCTATCTGCAAGCTGATTTCTCTTCTTCTGCATCCTGTCTGCTAATATAGTTCTGGAAAAAGAAGAAAGCAGGTGCCACCTTGAGAAAGAAGAGGCGGATCTGATCTAAGGGAGGGTCTTAGATCAGCTTCCTAGAATCAGAGCCTGAGATGGGGTTTTGTATGAGAGTGATTTATTGCAGAGTGCTCTTACAGAGGCACAAGGGAACATGAGAGAGAGGCCAGCTTCAGCCTGATCCCACAAGGAGCTCTGAGCATGAATTGTGTCACCAGAGTTGGTCCCCACTGGAGACTCAGGGCCTGGCATTTGTACCTCCGTGCCATCAGTCAAGGACCACTCAAATGTCAGTGGTTGGCTGGGGAGGGTAACCTCCTAGGGGAGGCAGATCCTGCCGAAAGCAAGTGTCCAGAGAAGGGGATAGTAGTATCCTTAGCAGTCAGTTCTCCCAGGATCTGGGGCTTGGGACCACTCATCTGGTAAAAGGGTTCAGCTTGGGAACTAACAGCAACAGTGCAGGGAGAGTCCCAGTGAGACAGGAACAGGAAGCAGAGGGGCAGTTCCACTTCCTGCCCTGATGGATTGTGGGGGGGAGACGGGAAACAAGAGGACAAGTAACCAATGAGGCGCTATGTGTCAAGACCCAGCGTCTTTGGCTTAGAGATAGACAGGATGGACCCCGAGCCCCCCTTCAGGAGGCATCTGCTTGGCTTTCCGTTTGGGCTGCCAGGAGGAGGGAGCTATGTAGGAGGCTCCCAAAGAGTGAGGCTGGCAGTGAGGTGGGGTCAGGCAGAGACGGCTCCAGCCATGTGGGTTCAAGCCAAGAACCTGTCACCAGGGCAGCTGTGGTGAGAGGCAAGAGGATCTTACAGTAAAAGCTTGAGGGCAGTATGGCGGTGCTGCTGTGCTGGTAAGAGTTGAAGGGAGGGCTGGAGATATTCAGAGAAAACCCCGGCCTGATGCATGCTGGAGAACAGATCGCAGACTTGGTGAATGCTGGAGGAATGTCTAGGATCAGGACCTGATGGAGACAGCTAGTGTTCCACCTGCCAGTCCTTGTGCTCACTTTCCCATAGTGTGAATTGTTGCTAGGAGGCAGCTGCCCAGACAAGGACTGTATTTCCTGGTTAAGCCTGCGTCTGTGTTTGGCCATGTGACAAGTCCTCAAAACATGAGTGAAAATGGTGTGTGTCCATTCTGGGCCATAGCTTTTAAGAAGTGCGTGGGACTTCTTTCTGTTATTCTAGGGGCTAGAAGAAGATTCTGTGGTCTGAGAGGTTGGCAGAGACAAAGATGGGAGGGGCCTAAGGCCTTGAATCACTTGGAGGAAAGCTGTCCATAGAGGACAGTGGTACCTATTTGTGTCTGGTGAAGATGCCTGATCGGGCCTCTAATAACAACGTGAGCATCTATAACAAATAAATCCCCAAATCCCACTGGCTTAACACAATAGATTTCCCCCCCATTGCTCACATAACAGTCCAATGAGACAATTCCTAGTCTATGGGCAGCTTTCTTCCATGTATTGATTCAAGGACTTAAGCTCCTCCCATCTTTGGCTCTGCCAAGCCCCTTGTCTCTCAATGATCAGGTTAAGATATTCACTGAATAAATGTTTATGAAGTACCTACAACATGTCCTTCACCAGTGAGCAAAAACTCACCCCACGGCTGTTGATCTTCCTTTTTCCCCGGGTCAGCCCCACTGCTCAAGGGCTCATGCCCAGGTGGCCATGGCAACAGGCATGCACCCAACACTCAGACTTCCTGGGCTGCCCCCATTGCTCCGTGTCCAGTGTCCTATCAGGGCTTGTTCTAGTCCAAGCCCTTACTGAGGAACATGACCACATTGAGGGGACCTGATAGCTGATTGGTTAATTGGCCTCATTCGCTATAGAGGGGAAGGGGTCTGTTCTTATCAGAATAGACACTGGATTTCCATTTCCCACAGGTTCTGGCAGCATCACCATCCACAAACTTGTACACTCTTGACTTCTAGTGCCCAGCAGCCTCTCCAGATGGTCCTCCTTCACTGCACCCTGTGTACAATCTACCTTCAGCTGGAAGTTAAAAGTAGGTAGGGGGAGAGGTGGAGAGACTCAAGGGAAAGGAGTCACTGATTATCACAGCAGCTGCCACCTGGAGCTTCTGTGTGATTGGGTCACAGTTTCTCCCAAGGTTGGTTTCTGTTATTTCTCATGATCTAGATATTTGTAACACACTGAGTGTTGGAAAGGCCAAATCTGTCTTCTATTGAAACAAGAACTTGGGCACAAGGCAAAGGCCCTCGAAAGCTGTTTTCTTCTCTGCTTTTCCCAAGGGTTCCTTTCTGAGTTCATCTTCATTTGGGGCCATTGAGAGGGAAGAATGAAGTTATAAAAAGACTTGCTTCCAAAGCGTATCATTAAGGCGCCTCTTTGCTGGCTTCTTCTGCTAGCTTTTAAATAGTGGTCTTTGCAGCATTTGGGGGACTTGCACCTGAGCTCAGAGAGAGGCCCCAGGCACCCTCATGGCTCTGAAACACTCTAGGAAGCCCTCTCACACACTTTAACAGGTGGGTCAGCTGAGATCCATAGATATGTGATGGGGTTTTGGAAAAAGAGGGAAGCCGACAGTTGGCCACTTGAGGAGTGGGGACAGATGCATTGGGCAAGGTTGTTGGTCACACCCTGGGGGATTTCTCTCAAACTGGAAAGATGTTTGGTTGGTAGGGAACCAAAAATCAACAAATCAATTCTGATTGCCCAGACAACAGAAATTCTTCATTTTGTCATGTAAATAAGATAACTCTTATTCTGATCATTTATTTTAAATGTGAATTCTGGTTCGCTAGTGCAGAGCTTTCAGGGAAAGACAACATTGTATACCAGGTCTGGAAGGCTCAAAGAGCTCGTCGGGATTGCAGGAAGGGCTGGATCAAGAGGACATCCTGAGAGAACTGTATCGTCGACTCTGCACATCTCCAGGAAGTCACTCTCTAAGCCTCAGTTTGTTCTTTTGTAGATAGAAGTATTGGATTAGAATTTCAGGGGTTCCAAACTGTCAGAGGCATTTCTAGGGAAGCATTCTTCCGTATATCAGCCCAGACTTGCTGAAGTAGAAGCTAATCCTTCTGGCACTGGCATTCTGCAATGCTGGGTTTTATGATTATGTGGCTTCTCTTGGCCTTATGTGAGAAAAGTAGCCAGATTGTATACAGGCTTTCTTTGGGTTCCTGAACCCAATTCCAACATGTGTGGGAGAGTCGCCCCTCACTTCCAACAAGCAATTTTTGGACACCAGCAGTGTCCAAGAATTCAACTCAGTCCTGACACTATCCAGCCAGAGATCACATCACATTCTACAGCTTAAGGGTCCAGTCCTATAAGTCTGCCCCTCCCACCTCCAGCTTACCAATTGCAAGTCCAGGTTGTGGTTTGTGCTTCTGACTGGATATAAATCAGAGGTTCCCACGACCCTTGGGTGTGATTCATTTGCTAGAGCAACTCATGGAACACAGAGAAAACATTTTCCTTACTAGATGACTGATTTGCTATAAAAGGATGCAACTCAGGAACAGCCAGATGGAAGAGATGCACAGGGCAGGGTGTGGGGAAACGGCCACAGAGCTCCTGTGCTCTCTCCATGCACTGTCCCCAGTCTCCGTGTGTTCACCAACCCACAGGCTCCCTGAGCCCTATCTTTTTGGTTCTTTATGGCGGCTTCCTTATATAGGCCAGGTCGGTTAAATGACTGGCCATGGCTGTTGGTCTTTATCTCCAGTCCCTCTGAGCTCCCTGGAGGTTAGGAGGTGGAACCGATCACATGGCTGGCTCCAGGGGCAACCAGTCCAGGATTCTTACATGCTTTCCAGAAATTACTTCATTAACATAACAAAACAGACACCTTTATCACTCTCAGTACTTAGGAAATTCCAAGGGTTTGGGGAGCTATGAGTTAGGAACTGTCAACAAAGACCAAATATGGGTGAGAAGTATATTTTGGTCATCTGAACAACCAAGTGTGCATTTTTTCTTATAAATCACAGGCCTTTAATGAGCTTTGATTTTCTCTTAGATGGGAGCCAGCGGAGGGTTTTGAGTGAGGAGTGGTGTGATTTGACTTAGGCTACTACAAAAGGTTCCTTCTGGCTGCTATATTGAGGATAATCTGGAAGATGGTAAAGGTAAAGGTAGACAGGGCAAACAAACAGGCTGTCACAATGGTCCAGGTACGGAACCATGGTGACGTGAACCAGGGAGTTTGTGCAGAGATGGAACACTGTAAAGCAGTCAGTGTAAAACACTGACCAGCTTAAACTGCTTAGCCTCCTTAAGTATCAATAGGTTGTTGATTAATCAAGCCTTGAGTTATTTTATAGAGACAGCACTGTGCATGTGCAAGAAAGAAATCCATATCTCCCCAGTGACTCTGGAACCAAGAATCTTCAGTCTATGGAACTCAAAAAATAGAAATGTTGCTGCAGGACCCCTTAAAAAGTGAGAAATCCTTCAGTAAGGAAAACCTGACTTCCAGCAACTAGAATAGCTTGTATGGACAGGTTTGAGACTAGCCAATCAGCTTCCAAGTTTGAAATTTTCCGAACACCTTAAATTTTACCCCAATCCTGGGTTGAGGAGTCAGATTCTAGAACCTTGCCTTCTATCTTTTTTGCTGATTAACCTTGCAAATAAAGCACTTTCTTTTCTCAAAAGCCAGTGCCAAAGGATTGGTTTCTGTGTGTGTCGGGCAGCTAGCCCTTTGCTCCGTTAAGAGAGGTGGTGATGAGGGATTGAAAATTGAATCTGTTGTTTTTTTTTTTTTATTTTTACTTTATTTTACTTTACAATACCGTATTGGTTTTGCCATACATTGACATGAATCCACCACGGGTGTATATAAAAGAAAGATGTCAGGGACATAAAGGTCTTAGGTCTGAGCAATGGGAGGAGTAGAGTTACCTCTTCCTGAGATGGAGGAACAGCTTTGGGGCACAGAGGGGCAGTTGGAATCAGGACCTTGGTTTTGAATGTGGTGCACTTGAAACATCAGTTAGATACCCAAGTAGAGATGGTGGTCGTGGTGGGGATTGTTGAATATCCACCTGGATTTCAGGGGTGAGTTCTAGGCTGGAGGGGTAAGCATGAGGCTCTTAGGTGTACATGAACCTTTTTAAGGCCTTTGAAAATAATTGTCAAATTCCTTTTCAGAAAGTTTCATAAATTCACACTCTCTCAAGAAGATATGGAAATTCCCCAAGGCTGGGTGTTACCTTAAAAAAATCCATACCAACTTGATAAGTGAAAGATGGCGTCTCAATATTCTAATTTGTGTAATGTGGATTTCCAGTGAGATGAACTTCTTGATGTTTTTTGGCCATTTCTCTTTCGTCTCCTATGAACTTCATGGTCTTGCCCTTTTGTCCCTTTAAAAAGTGAGAAGGATGTGTCCTTTTCATATTGATTTAGACGAAATCTTAAATATTATGCTCTCTTATGTGACAAATAGTTTTTCTGAATTTTAGTTTTGTAGTGCTTCCTGATATATACAAGATTGACATTTTAATATAGTCAAGTGTATCAATCTTTTCCTTTTTGAGTCCTAATTTTTGCTTTTTTCTCCTTTTGCTTAGAAACCCATTTGTCTCCTAATATAAGAAAATATTAATCTGTATTTTATTCTAGTTTTTTATGGTTTAATTAAAATAATAACTCTATGCTTCATGAAATTTATTTTGACACGTGATGTGAGGCCTTGAATTTTTTCCTGGCCCCAAACTGTTAATGAGTTGTTCTTGCATCATTTATTGAGCATTCCACAACATTTCTCATTAATTTAAATGCCACTTTAATCAATACTAAATTCTTACATAGAGTAAGGCCTGTTTTGCCTGTTTCTAGCTTTTAATTTTTTTTTTCATAGCAATGTCTATTCTTCTATACTATTTTAATTCTTATAATTTTATAACCCATTTAATATCTGGTAGATAAAATCATTATTTATTTATATTCTTGAAAATTTCCTTTATTATTCAGTCTCTTTTATTTTTCTACTCAAACTTTAGACTAACATTTTTAAGTTCCAGAAAATTTCCAGCCAAGTTTTAATTGCAGTTCCATTAAATTTACATATTACTTTGAGCAGAATCAATAGATTTGTAACATTGCTTTCCTATCCTTGAATCTGGTGTGCTCCCTAATTATGAATAGAAGTTCTTTTATGTCCTTGATACAATTTCACTGCTCTTTTAAATACTAATGCACATATCTTACTGGCTTCCCTGGTGGCTCAGCGGTAAAGAATCTGCCTGCAGTGCAGGAGACACAGGTTTGATCTCTGGGTCGGGAAGATCCCCTGGAGGAGGAAATGGCAACCCACTCCAGTATCCTTGCCTGGGAAATCCCATGGACAGGGGAGCCTGGTGGGCTACACTCCATGGAGTCTCAGAGTCAGTCACTACTTAAACAACAGTAACATATATCTTAATAACTTTATTCCTAGGTAAAAAAAAAAAACAACAACTCAGAAATCACTTCGCATTCCCCCTCCCCAGTCTAATCTATCTTCTATCACAGTAGTTCTCAACCAAGAGTGATTTTGTTCCTCAGGGGACAGTTGGCAATGTCCGGAAATATTTTTAGTTATCATGAAGGGGAACAGCTTCTAGTGGGGAGAGGCCAGGGATGCTGGTCAACATCCTACAATGTCCGGGACAGTCCCCACTGTAAATAATTATCTGACCCCAAGTGTCAGTAGTGCCGTGGTGGAGAATCTCTGATCTGTCTATAATATGCAAAGTCTTTTCCCAATGGGGTGTTCCTACTGGACTAATGGAATTTCCATCAGTACCAGATGTGAATCTGCATAAAGTGTCAAAGGGGTACCCTGTCCCCTGGGAATCTACTCTGTGTCCCGAGTTGAGCAGCCCTCCACGAGAGGCTGCACCCCTGGCCGGCATGTTGTCCAAAATCCCCGAAGTGTGTGGTCCTCAACGTGGCTCAGACTGCCACAGGTCTGCTGGAGGGACCGCCAATTGGCCAGTCTTTGGAGGGAGACCAAAGAAGGCTTGCAGGGCAGCCCATGGTTCCTTTTTTCTGGCCGTGCCGCAGGGCACAGTATCTTAGTTCCCTGACCAGGATGGAACCCTTGCCCCCTGCATTGGAAGCCCAGAGTCTTAATCACTGCACCTCTGGGGAAGTCCCCTGTGATTCCTTTTAAATAAACTTCAAGAACTGGTAAAAGTCACCATTGGTAACAAAGCAGGGAAGTGGTTGCTGGGGGTGGTAGGGCCACAAGGGAACTTTCTGGGGATTATTTCTGGCACGCTGGGTCTGGTTCTCAGATGAAGAGTGTTTCCCTGACTCTTTCCCTTTTTATTCCTTAAAAAATGTACACCCATAGCTGAGGTCCCTGGCCTCCACCATCTCATTTCCCTTTCTTTCTCCCTAGAGGCAAGCAGCATCCCAAAGTTGGGAGGAATCTTTCACATTCATGTTTTTGTATTTTCCAAACAGCATAGTTTTTAGTGTTTTTTTAAACATTAAAGAACCACACTGTGTGTATCATCCTGCATTTTCTTTTTCATTTAATATTTTTATATTTACTTATTTCATTTTAAGTGCTGCATAATATTCTACTGTGTGTGTACACTTCTATTCACCCAGTTTCCTATTATTAGACATTTAGGTGCTTTCCAATTATTCTTCAGGACCATGCTTCAGTGAACATCGTTACTTGTGCCTGTATATTTATTTTGTAGTCCATCTGAATATTGTTTTTCAGTTGGCCCTCTTGAGTTCTCTAGAAAGACAATATTATCACGGACTAAAAATGATACTTATCTTTCTCCCCTATAGTTATGATTCATATCTATTTCTTGTCCTTTTATATTGCTTAGCAATTTCAGAACAATAATAAATAGCACTGTGAACGGTAGCCATCCTTGTTTAGTTCTTGGCATTAATGAGATAATTAATTCAGTTTCACTGTTAAGGATGACTTGGGCTTTTGGTTTGAGATAGATATTTTTTGTCCTATTGAGGTATCATCTCTTTTTATCTGAGTTTATTAGGAATTAATATCAAGAATAATTGCACGTAATAAACTAATTTCAACATTATGACTTGCTTTTTCTAATTTGAAATAATGTACAATAGTAATAAACTTCTAATATTGAAACAACCTTGCCATTTTCTTAATATATTATTCTTCTAATTTATTGTAAGATTACCTATATTTTGTATAGTATTTTTGTGTACGCAGCGTATTAAGTGTGACTAGCCTGCTATTTTCTTCACTGTCTTTTAGGTTACGGTTACTGAGTTTTTTCCTAAACATGTATTATTGAAGTATAATTTGCATACAGTGAAATGCACAGTTCTGAAGAGTACAACTTAATGAATTTTGGCAAATACACACACCCCAGTAGCCATCACTCAGATCAAGGCACAGAGTCTTCTTATGGCCCCAGAAAGTTCTGCTGGGGCTCCTCTAGGTATTCCTCCATCCCTGCCCCCAGCAAACGCTACTCTAATTTTCATCACCAGACATTAGTTTTGTTCATCCATGAACTTCATATAAATGGGGTCATAGTTTATACGCCATGTCTGGCTGCTTTCATTCAACCTAATGTTTTTTCAGATTCATCCAAAACATCATGTCAATAGTTTTGCAAGCTGTGGAAACTATTTTGGAACTAATAAGACTTTCAGGTTTTTTCATACACTGAAAGGATTTATGTTACAGGGAAATTATTTGTTCCGTGGAAGGTTGAAGTAATGCACCCATGAAATCAGCTGAAGTTGGAAAGCATTTTTGAAGGCAATTCTTTGACAACTTTATAATTTTTCCTTTGTTATTGGTCTATTGAGGTAGTCTAATTTTTCTGATAGTCTAACATTTTGGTATAGTTTCCCAGAATATAATCCATTTCACTGAGATTTTGAGAGCATTAGCATATAATTATGCATAGAGTCCTCTAACAGTTTTAAATCATTAGTCTCCCTTTTTGCATTTATAATATTTATTTTTGCTGCCTCTTAATGGAAACAAGGCTATTTCATGAATCAATTCTAATATTTATCTACTAATTCTACTGCTTTTCTGACTATGCTAAGTCGCTTCAGTTGTGTCTGACTCTGTGTGACCCCATAGATGGCCTCCTACCAGGCTCCCCCGTCCCTGGGATTCTCCAGGCAAAAACACTGGAGTGGGTTGCCATTTCCTTCTCCAATGCATGAAAGTGAAAAGTGAAAGTGACGTCGCTCAGTCGTGTCCGACTATTAAGATTATTAATCAATGAAGCTTGCTTTAACTGTATTTTCCAGATTACTTTCAGTTATTTTAAATTTTATGAAAAACCAAATCACTTAAATGAATGTTTATTTTATCTACTTTTATGCTTTTCTGATTAACCATAAAGACATTTAAGGTTATGAATTTGCCTGTGAATCAGCTTTGTCTCATTCCATAAGATTTTCTATGTGATTTTCTCTTTCTTGTTGTTTTTAAATATTCTGTTTGCAGTTTTGATTTTTCCTCTTTAATGCAAACATTATCCAGGAAATAAAGATACCTAAGTGATCGAGTTTTGTGGTTTGTATGCTAGGGAAGAAATATTTATTATTTTGAATTCCTCATTGCTATCTAGGGAGGAGGATGGTTTGGCTCTTTTTTGGTTTGTGTGCTAGGGAAGAAATATTTATTATTATTTTGAATATTTTACTGCCTTCAAGGGAGGAGGATGGTTCCTGTCTTTTCAGGGATCTTTGCCTAGTACAGAGATAAAGAAAAGTGATCTTATCAAAAGATAAGAAAACTAGAGAAACAGACTAAGAGGTCCAGTGTCCAAATAATAGGAGTTCAAGAATGAGAAAGCACAGACAATGAAAGGGAAGGCATCATAAAAGAAATGTCAAGAAAAACTGCTAGAATTGAAGGATATGGAACTGTAAATTGATAGGACCCCTCAGATGCTCAATAAAATAGACCTACATCTTTGAAAACTTAGCTTTTTCAGGGACGGTGCAGCTGAAGTTTCTGATTGATATGGAAGATAAGTGATTTCATGTCATTGGTTTCATGTTGAGAAATAGATATTATGGAAGAATTTTGTGGATCAGAATGAAGCTCAGAGAGGTTAAATGAACTGTCCAAGTTCATAGAGTTTGCAGGTAGCAGAGTTGGGATTTAAAGAGTTTTCCAGTTCTCTTGGTCTGTCTCTTGCAGTCACCTCGAGGTCACAAGGTGATTGAAGAAGGTCACAAAATGGCTGAAGAAAGAGAAAGCATAAAAAACAAAGGGACAGAAAAGGCCTTGTGCTAGCCGAGCCTGCCCTGCCTTTAGTGACATTTCATTGAAGTTTAACCAGCAATTTCTTCTTGCCTATCATTTGCTGCTGCTGCTGCTGCTGCTAAGTCACTTCAGTCGTGTCCGACTCTGTGCGACCCCAGAGACGGCAGCCCACCAGGCTCCGCCGTCCCTGGGATTCTCCAGGCAAGAACACTGGAGTGGGTTGCCATTTCCTTCTCCTATCATTTGCTAGATGACATTATGTGGTCATCCCTCTTGGCAAAGGAAACTAAAAAATATAATATTTTAATTTGTTACATAGCTCCTTTGGTAGGAAGAGAGAAGGAGATTTGAGTAGGCAACCAGGAGTCCCTGGAAGCCAGGAGCAGAAGCGGCCATGTGTCCCTTCCTTTGGGTACCTGGAAGTTCCTTACATGGATGAATGAGGTTTTTTTCCTTCTTGACTTTGGATGATGTGCAATATTTTCATGAGCTGGAATTAAATTTTCAATATAGTTCATGTATTTAATATTTAAATACCACAGGTTGGCTGGCTTTTTCCTGTGCTCATGACAAGATTATTATGACGGTCCTAAATCCTGTTAAGATTTAACCTCAGTTGTTCTGCTAATAACACAAAGTGATAGCATTTAATGTTCTAAATACCCTGAAAGTGGTTCCTCATAATTTTCCAGCTTTTCTTTCTGTTTTGTCTTCCCCTGGACTATTTCCTCTTTCCCCTTCCCCACTTCCCGTTCTCCTCCTCCACCAATTCAACTGCTATCACCTCTTCCTGAAACTTCAGCTCGTAGAATGTCAGGTTGGAATACCCAGCCCTTTTTCCCTAACACTCACAAAGAATGATCTGGCCATAAAAAATGACCACAAAGCTTCGCATTTAAAGCATTGTTGTTGCAGTGACAGGAAACTAACTTTATAGTAAATGTTAAAGTTGGGTATAGTATATTCATCAGAAAAAAATGATATCTATCATTTCTAGTTTATAAAAAATTCTAAAACAGTAGGAGCAAAAAAGGTGAAAGATACGTATTTTTCTGATCTGCACGGCTAATGCTCAATCCATCTTCTTCCAAAATATCTTATAACAACTACAATTTATGTAATGTAAGCATGCATGTAACATATCATTTGATTCCCCCAATACCTTTGTGATGTGGGGAGTAACTCACATTTATCCAGGACCTGATGTTTTCTAACATGCTTAGATTACCTCATTTGATGCTTATATTCCCAGGGCTCACTCCCTTGCAATTCAAGCTCCAACAGAATTCAAGCTACTTTCAGTTTGAACACAATGTCCTGTTCTCCCTAAGCCTTGTAGTTCACCTTGCGCGTGCCTATTTCTCCTTCAAAACCCAGTTCAGACCCAAGAAAGGCCTTGGTTCCATTGCAGGAAGAGAGAGATGAGTGTAGACACCAAGGTCCCTGAAAGGATCCCAGCTAAAGGACAAAGAATAACCTCACATATGCCACAGACACAGTGTTATCTGCTGGCCTGGGCTTTTCCAAGCTCTCTTGCCTCGGCGAAGAAAAGAAAGTTCTCCCCTAGCCAAATGTATTTCCTTTGCACATTTTCAGGGCATAGGTTGGGAGTGGATACACATTAAATTGCTCATTACCCATCTTTATCAGTCAATCTTCCATTTGTGGCAGTTGTCAAATCATTTATCTTGTGGTGCAAGAGACTCAGGGGGGTGATGATGGTGGCTGGGTGCTGTCCCAATGGGGAATGTCCCAGGGCTCCAGAGTCTGGACAGTCTGAGGCTCTCTTGCTGGACTAAGGTTTTGGGAAAGATTCAGTGTGCTTGGCTGGACCTGAAACTTTCTGCAGTTAAGTCTGGTTGAGTGGGAGGGGAACTTGGATGACCTTCAAGTTTTGGAGACCCCAAACACAAGATGTATACATAGGATCTGTTTCTGGAGCCTTTTTGCACATGCCCTGGGTTGTCCTCTCTGTCAGGCCAGGAAATTGTTGGCATATATGGGCCACGGGTACTCCTTCTCACTCCTACACAGCCTAGTGTGATGCTTGCAACACGGAGAGCCACAGCAGATGTCGGTGAAATTGAAACCACAGTCGACTCCCCCCTCTTTTCATTGCCTCCTGCCCCAGTTACCAAGCCATTGCTCCATAGCCTGTCACGTGACTGCCTACAAAAACAGATAAAGAATCCCAGGTGACTTTGTGGGTTGAAGAGGTTTCAAAGATCCAGCTTTAGAAGCTCAAGCAAAACTTTTACCCTGTGTTGATGGGATAAAGAATTCTGTCAGCAAGCCTGGGCTTGCTTAGGACTGGGGGCAGGGGAGGAGGGAGGGCAACGTTGTCACTTTAATTGCACTGGCATAAATATTTGATATTCAATAAATTAGATCTGGAGCAAGGAAAACATTCTTGCAAATGGATTTTTTACCTGGAGCCCAGCCCCATTAGCCGAGGAGTGGAGGGCAGCCTGCCCCAGGGTCGGTAATTAACTCAAGTGGAGCAGAACTAAGCATTTTTGACAGCCTTCCTGGTCTGGAATTAACTGTCATCTCGGAGGGAGAAAGAAACTGCACAGTCACATTATAGTCTACAACAGGCTCAGAGTGCTGCCAACCAACTGAGTTTGGTGTGTCTCTCCCTCATGGCCTGAAATGCTTTTTTATCATTAAAGACAAGCTTAAAAGCAACTAATGATGTATTTTATATCCACGTACCTGAATCACAGATTTCACCCAAAGAGAAGACATTAGTATGGTAATTCAATTTTTTTTTTTTTTTTTTTACCTTTTGTCAGTTGTAATGAAACAAGATACACCAGATGCTGTTCTAAGTCACAACACTGTGATATTTGAAGATAGTACAAACTGGATTTTTTTCTCCTCTCCGTATCAGGACTTGCCTATAATGAGCAATAGCTTAGCCACTGTCTCTCTGTGCTATCTCCCCCAGCCCCCACCCAGTGTAGATGAAAACAGCAATTGCTTCTTAGAAAAGGCAAAACCATTGGAGCCTGAAGCTCCTCCTGGAAGTCACTGCTTGTCTTCCTGTTCAGTGGAAACTGATATAGTGGAAATTGGTATTGTGCTGGGCCTTGCCTTGCCAGTGTTGTGTGCAAGCACTTTTTTTGTAAATAAGGCTGGGGAACTTTTAGCCAGACTGAGTGTGCAGGTGTGTGTAAGCAGGGCACTGTGATGGGCAGCTGGCTTCAGAGAGGAGAAGCTGAGAGAAGTGTTTGTGTGTGTACATTTGTGTATGTCAGAAGTGGGGAGTTGTGTTGAGTATGCACATATTTGCTCAGGTTTTCTGCCTACTCCAAGGCAGTGTAACTACGAGTCACCATCCTTATCCTGAACCCGACACTGTTGCCCTTCTGTCCTACATTCAGTGGGAGCCTGGACCCCTCATCATTCCTCTTTCTGCCATCGTATTTACTCTCTACTTCCATCTGGCCTCATTCCTTGCAGAGTTAGATTTGATGATGGGATCATGTCCCTCCTCTGCTTGAAAATCTCTCCAACTTTCTTCTTAACGTCCCAGCAGGGGTCCTCAACCTTGACTTCTCATTAAAAGCTGAGGGACCCAGATGGGCTGGACCAGAGTCCGCAAAGTTGGAGAGTAGGCAATTAGGATGTTCTATTGGGTGTTCTTTGCAAGGAATGATGCTAAAGCTGAAACTCCAGTACTTTGGCCACCTCATGTGAAGAGCTGACTCATTGGAAAAGACTCTGATGCTGGGAAGGATTGGGGACAGGAGGAGAAGGGGACGACCGAGGATGAGATGGCTGGATGGCATCACCGACTCGATGGACGTGAGTCTGAGTGAACTCTGGGAGTTGGTGATGGACAGGGAGGCCTGGCGTGCTGCGATTCATGGGTCGCAAAGAGTCAGACACGACTGAGCGACTGAACTGAACTGAACTGATTGGGTTGGCAGCTGCTGGCTTACAGCATCAAGCCCTACAATCTTAACCTAATATCTTAGCTTCCTTATTAGTTTCTAGCAGATTTTTTGGTTGTTGAGTCTTCAGTGTGTTCCACATATATGATTATGCCATCTGCAAGAAGATACCATTTTACTTTTTCTTTTCCAATTTGGATTCCTTTCCCTCCATTTATTTACTTATTGTTTTCATTTTTTAAAACTGAATTATGGCTAATTTACAATGTTGTGTTAATTTCTGCTCTATAGCAAAGTCACTCAATTATACATATATATGCATTCTTTTTATATTATTTTCCATTATGGTTTATCCCAGGATATTGAATATAGTTGCCTGTGTTATACAGTAGGATATTGTTCTTTATCCATTCTATATGTAATCGTTTGCATCTTCTAACCCCAGACTCCCAGTCCACCTCTCTCCCATTGCCTTCCCTTTGGCAACCATGTCTGTTCTCTATGTTGGTGAGTCAGTTTCATAGGTAGGTTTCTTTGTGCCATAGTTCAGGTTCCATATAAATGGTATCATGTGGTATTTGTCTTCTCACTTCACTTTGTATGATAATCTCTAGCTGCATCCATGTTGCTGCAAGTGGCATTCTTTCTTTCTTTTTTATGGCTTAGTAATCAATTTGGATATCTTTTATTGCTTTTTCTTTTCCTAATTGCTCTGGCTAGGACTTCTAGTACAGTCATGCCTCAGAGATGTTGCAGGTTTGGTTCCAGACCCACTGTAATAAAGTGAATATTGCAATAAAAGTCACATAAACTTTTTGGTTCTAAGTGCATATAAAAGTTATATTTACACTATACTGTAATCTATTAAGTGTACATTATGTCTAAAAAGACACTGTATGCCTTAATTTTAAAAATACTTTATTGCTAAAAAATTCTAACTGTCAGATGAGCCTTCAGTGACTTGTAATCTTTTTGCAATGGTAAGAACAAAGATCACTGATCACATATCACCATAAAAAATATAATACTAATGAAAAGGTTGTGAGAATTGCCAAAATGTGACACAGAGACATGAATTAAGCAAATGCCATTGGAAAAATGGTGTGATATCCTTGCTTGATGCAGGGTTGCCACAAACCTTTAATTTGTAAAAATTGTAAGATATGCAAAGCACAATAAACTGAAGCACAGAAAAACAAGTTATGCTTGTATTATGTTAAACAGAAGTGGGTATTCTTGTCTTTTTCCTGAGTTTAAGAGGAAAAGTTTTCAGCTTCTCATCATTGACTGATTTTAGCTTTCTGCCCCCTTTTCCTCTAGACCTTCTGGGATTTCCATAATGCACATATATTTTTTTCTTGATGGTGTTCTATAAGTCATGCAGGTGTTCATTCTTTCTTATTCTTTTTCCTTTTTGTTTCACTGATTAGCTAGTTTCAAGTGATGAGTCTTTGAGTTCACTGATTCTTTCTTCTGCTTGGCTGAGTCTGCTGCTGAAGCTCTCTGTCAAATTCCTGGTTCAGTCATTGCACTTATCAATTCTAGAATTTGTTTGTTTTAATGGTTTGTAGTTGTCAACTGTCTCATTTTCCTGATTTTGTTTAGTTGTATATGTGTGGTCTCTTGTATCTCACTGAACTTCTTTAAGATCATAATTTATAAACTTCTTGTCAGGAAATTCATAGATCTCTATTTTTTAGCATCAGCCACTGGAGCTTTATGTTGTTCCTTTGGTGATGTTTTGTTTTCTTGATTCTTCCTTTATCTTAAAGGCTCATGTTGCCATCTTCACATTTGAAGAAGCAGTTCCCTCCTCCAGTCTTTACTGTTTCAGGAGAGAAAGACCTTCACCAGTCAGCCCAGCTAGAGATTTGGGCTTTTTCTAGGATACATCTGTCCTACTTTTTTTGTTCTCTTTTTAAGGGAGAAATCTCAAAATATTTTTGCCTTTTCTCAATCCTGCAAAGTCAGGATGGGTGCTAAGAGCTTCCCATTTATTTTTCCCAGGGCAATGCCCTGAAGCGTTCAAGGTTGTATTCTTCCTATCAATCCTGCAGAGTTGAGTTGCAGCCAGTATCTGTGTGCTGCCCATGGGGATGTGTGTATGCCATCTGCACAGGCTTGTGTGTGCCATTTGGGGGAGTGTGTGCACACTGTCTTTGGAGACTTGCATATCTCGTTGCAGGCACATTTTGGAGTGCTGCAGGTATGCACTGGTCAGTTGAGGGCAGCTGGAGGTGAGGCGTCCTGTGGGGCTCATGGGTAGGCCTCGTTCTAGAGTCTGCAAGCCAGTCAGTGGCATCTGTTGCTGGGTTTTGAGATCCAGGCAGTAGTTGCTTGGAGCCCCTGTCCATTTGCTCCTCTGTCTTCCGCCAGACTGTTCAGCCATGCTGATCCTTCCAGTGATATGAGTGGGGCGAAGGAGACGTGGACAGCCTCCTGCAAGGCTGAGAAACTGCACGCTCATTCTGCTCTGACCTTCTCCCGTGGGAGAAACTGTTGGCTGGGGGAGTCTTTCTTGGCACTCAAGTGTGCCACCGTGAGGGAAGGGTAACATAGGTACAGTGAGACTGTACTTCTCACTCTTTTCAAGGCATCTTTTCTTGGATTTTTTTTGTTTTTGTTTAACAGGTTGCTAGAATCTCTTCAATGGGCTCCCAATTTCCACAGATTACTACTATCTGTGGATGACTGTCAAAATCAATGTTTTTTGTGGAGTATGAAGACTGGAATCACTTATTTCACCACCTTGCTGGCATCTCTACAAGCTTCTCCTTTAATTCTGAAATGTGGCTTCCTTTGGTTCTTTAAATATATTTAAAAGAGTTGATTTTTAAGGCTTTGTCTAGTAAGCCTAACATCTGTGTTTCCTCAGGGGGTATTTTCTATTGACTTTTTTTTTTTTGGCTTAAAAAACAATGGCAATGGTTTTTGCTTACTTCACGTCTCTGTGTCACATTTTGGCTGTTACTGGTAAGGAAGCTCCTTACTAAGCTCGTCTGGGTCTTAGTTGCAGCATGCAGGAATCTAGTTCCCCGACCAGGGAGCAAACCTGAGCCCCCTGGATTGGCAGCCCCCCCTGCATTGGTTAAGATTGGTCCATCTTAACCACTGGACCACTAGGGAAGTCCCTATCGACTCGTTTCTTTTCCTGTGTATTGACCATACTGTTTTGTTTCTCTGCATGTCTTATTTATTGTTGTAGATTGGGCATTCTAAATAACATAATGTGACAATTCTGGACATTGGAGTCTCCTTTCTTCCTAAGGTTTGTTGTTTTTGCTGTTGGTTATTATTGTTGTGTTTATTTGCTAGGGCCTTCCTGCACTAATTACATAAAATCTGTACTTTTTGATGTTTCTGGCCACTGACATCTCTTCTCAGCTTAGTAGTCAGTATTGATTGGACAGAGATTTCCTTAAATGCCTGGAACCAATGACTCCCAGGCTTTGCCAAGGGGCTCTGTATGTATGTTGCAGTACACTTTTAATACTCAGCCTAGCCAATTACAACTCTGGCCTAGTCTTCACTTCCTGCTTGCAGGGACCTTCAAGGTTCACAGAGGTGATAGCTTAGGGCTTTCTAATGTCTTTCCTGGTCATACACACAGCTCTATGCGGGTGTGTGGCTTTCTTTTCTACTCTCTAAGGAATCTTTCTCCAGCTAACCTTGACTGTTATTTCTTCCTCAGGCAGCTACAATGTTAAATAATTGGTGCTTATTGCTTTTAACAAAAGCCACCCCCACCCCCAGGGATGAAAAGACTTTGCATTGGGTGAGCTCTGAACCAGGTCAGATAAAGAGGAGCCTTAGAAGTAGGGTTTTCCAGAGAACTGCCCAACAGGTCAAATGATGATTTTTCTGAGAATGGAACTTTGAAAACCTCCAACTCTGTTCTGACTATACCAGTGGCTGCTGGGCTGTTAGTTGTCCCTGTGATTATGGGCTGTTACTTTTCAAGGCTATTGTGGGCTGAAGAGCTGGAAATGGGACTGGGGCAAGTTAAAATGGCACAAAGCTCACTGTTCTTACCAAGACTGTTTTTCTTGGAAAAAAAAAAAAAAAACCTCCCAGGTTGCAGCAAGCTTTTGGTTAATTTCTATAGTTCTGAAGTAGTTGATTCTGACAATTTTTGCCAGTGTTCTATTGCTTTTAAAGAGGAGAGGGTTTTTGGAGATTCTTACTGTGCCACTTTTTTGATGATGTCACACCTATGAAGATATACTTAGTATTTTCTTGTGCTATCTCTTATAAAATTCTAATGTAACTATTAATAGTCTTCTTCTAAATACCACCATGGATAGGCTGTAGTTGAATAGAGTTGAGTTTATTGACTCAACGCAACAAAAGAGGCCATACAACCTGGGGAATGAATGGTGAGGCACCTCCCAAGAGGTGCTACAAAGCACTGATAGAATTCTGGGTCATGTCAGGTGATTTTGAGATGATTTCAAAGCAACAAAGCTTTTCTCTGAATTGCATGCTTATGGAAAGTGGAGGTAATTCTATGACTGGATATTTTAATAAATACATTTAGAAAGTGGGAGGAATGGAGGGAGATTAAAGCTGTTACTGGTAGGGAAGCTGCAATCACCCTCATCAACTCTGATGGGGAATGTAGTAGGCTAAATAGTGGCTGTGAAAGACAGCAGATCCTCACTCCTGGAATGTGGAATTCCTTATGTGGAAAAATTCTTGATATGAAAAAACTGATTCAGTTAAGGACCTTGAGTTGGTTGTGTGTGTGTGTGTGTGTATGTGTGTGTGTGTGTATGTGTGTGTGTGTGTGTGTGTGCTTAGTTGTGTCCAACTCTTTGTGGCCTCACAAATGGTAGCCCATCAGGCTCCTCCTCTGTCCGTGGAATTTTCAAGGCAAGAAGACTGGAGTAGGTTGCCATTTCCTACTCCAGGGGGTCTTTCCCACCCAGAGATCAAACCCTTGTCTCTTGCATCTCCTGCATTGGCAGGCAGGTTCTTTGCCACTAGTGCCACCTGGAGTTTTGCCTACTGTGGCTCAGACTGTAAAGAATCTGCCTGCAATGTGGGAGACCCGGTTTGATCCCTGGGTCAGGAAGATTTCCTGGAGAAGGGAATGACTATCCATTCCAGTATTCTTGCCTGGAGAATCTCATGGACAGAGAAGCCTGGAGGGCTGCAGCCCATGGAGTTGCAAAGACTTGGACATGACTGAGCAACTAACACCAGTGCCATCAGGGAAGCCTGTTGAGATGGGGCCTAAATGTAATCACAAACGTCTGTGTAATAGACAGGCAAAGGTTCACACACACCCTCCATCAGTCTGTCTGTCTGTCTGTCTCTGCATCTGTTCCAGCCCCTACCCACCCCCCACCACCCCCATAAGAGGGTGATGTGGAGATAGAGCTGAGAGAGATCTGAAGATGCTGGCATTGAAGATCAAAGTGATGTGGCCACAAGCCAAGGAATGCTGGCAGCCATCAGAAGTGGGATTCTCTCCTGGCACCTCCCGAGGGAGCACAGCACTGCCTACACCTTGATGTTGGTCCAATGAGACTGATTTCTGCCTCTTGGCCTCAAGAACTGCAAGAGTATAAATTCTTGTTGTTTTAAGCCATCATTTGTGGTGATCTATTATAGTAGGGAGGCCTGGCGTGCTGCGATTCATGGGGTCGCAAAGAGTCGGACATGACTGAGCGACCGAACTGAACTGAACTGATTATAGTAGATTTAGAAAGTGAACACAGAGGATGTTTAGATGCTGTCCTTTTGCCAAAGTGTATAAGTTGCAGGTTGAATTGTGTCCCCTACAGATTCATATGTTAAAGTTCTAACTCGAGTATTTCAAAATATAACCATATTTAGAGACTGCATGATTGCAGGTGTAATTAGTTAAGATGGGGTCAGAAGAGTGGGCCCCTAATCTGACAGGTGTCCTCATAGAAGGGAAAATTTGGACAGAGAGAGCAAATACAGGGAGAGCACCTTGTGAAGATTAGGGTTATGCTGACACCAGTGAAGGAACTATGCTGCCACAAGCCTCCAGGAACTAGGAGACGGGCCTGGAACAGATCCTCGGCTTGCACCTCCAGAGTCAGCACGGCGCTGCAGGTGCCGTGATCACAGCCTTCCAGCCTCCAGAGCTGTGAGACAATAACTTTCTGTTGTTTAATCTGCCCAGTTTGTGGCCCTTCTTGTGGCATCCCCAGGAAATGAATACAGTTCAGATATGATTACAGAGTGGTCTTGCTTTCTCATCTTGCTCGATCATGGTCACAGTGGCCTTGTCTGATATAGGTGTTTTGTGAAATTCTTTATGTTCAACAGGAAAAGACCAGGACTCACTTCAAGCGGCAGGCCACCTCTCCCAGATGCCTTCTTATCTTTTTTTAACCATAAAGTCTAAACTCATCTGATAAACGTTCACTTGATTTTGTCTTTAAGGGTTCTAACTAATTCTTTTTCTTTTTAATTGGGATATGGTTGCTTTATAAAGTTTTGTTGATTTCTGCTGTACAGTGAAGTGAATCAGCCATATATGTATGCATATACCCCCACCCTCTTGCACCTCTCTCCCACTGTACCCTATTCCCACCCATCTAGGTCACCACAGAGCATCCTTTTTAAAAAAACATATAAGAGGTGGGAGGGGGGTTAAAGAGGGAGGGGACACGTGTAACTATACCTGACTTATTTTGATGTATGGCAGACGCCAATGCAATATTGTGAATCAATTTTCCTTCAATTAAAAATAAATAAGTTTGGGGAAAAAATTTACCTCTTCAATGCACTTGGCATTTATTTTGGAGTAGGGGATGGGGCCAGAGGTGTGTGGTCTCAAGCAGAGGCCATGAGGGTAGAAGTGATTTGAGATGTAGTTTGAAGGCTGAGCTTGCTGGGGTCTGTGTAGACCTAGTCATCTACAAAGCTGGTTTCCATCGATCTCTTCAAGCTGGTTTGTATATAGAAATAACCTCAAAACAGTCCTTCAGAGCATTTAGGGGATCATTTGTTTCTCTTCTTCCTTGTTATTTTTGATGGAAGGAAAGGATACAACGTGTCTTTTGTTCGAATATGCCATGGCTGTGAGCACCTTCTCAAGACAGTCATTAATTCAGAGGGTAAATTCATCAGCAGAAAATCCTCCCAGAGCCCCCACGTGCCCCGGGCATCTTCTCCATCTATTTGGATAAGTGCAGCTCAGGATCAATTATGGATGAGGCTCTATGGGAAATGAGTAAGTGGGCTGTTGCCGACTTTGAAAAATTAATGGGAGCTGATTAATACAAGAGTACACACCCTCTTCCTCGACTCAGGGAGGCTCAGGTCTCTGCGGAAGCCCCAGGTGGGGGCAGCAGCCCCCGTG
Organism: Cephalophus harveyi; assembly: GCA_006410635.1. Lineage (NCBI taxonomy): Eukaryota > Metazoa > Chordata > Mammalia > Artiodactyla > Bovidae > Cephalophus > Cephalophus harveyi. The sequence goes on along the minus strand of SJYT01029976.1, from coordinate 471,401 downwards.
TCTGTGTGAGGTCAGGTTTGGTTCACAAAATTGTGCTTCAAAATTATCTACCTCCTTGACAGACGAGGATACTGAGCTCCATCAAAGATAAGCAATTTACCTAAATAGCAAAGGAGGAAAGACAATAGTCAATTCTTTTAAAAATAAGATTTTTTTGGGGGGGGGGGCTATGCTCTACAGCTTGTAGGATCTTAGTTCCTAGACCAGGGATTGAACCCGGGCCATGGCAATGAAAGCCCAGAATCCTAACCATCAGGCAACCGTGGAATGTCCTTCCTTTTTCAGGCCAAATAATATTCCATTGCATGTACTGCATATTGCTTATTCATTCGTCCACTGACAGACATTTGGCCTGTTTTCCCTGTTTGGCGATTATGAGTGATGCTGCTGTGACCATGGATGCACAGAGGTCTGTTTGAGACCCTGCTTTCAGTTCTGCTGTGTATAGACCCGGAAGTAGAGTTGCTGCCCAAACAGTAATTTCGTGTTTACTTTTCTTAAGGAGCCACCACGGTGTTCTCCACGGCTGTACTATCTCACATTCTCACATGCAATGCATAAGGGTACTGATTTCTCCACATCCATGCCAACACTTGTTGTTTGTACTTGGAGGGTTTTTTTTTCTTTTTTTTAATGATAGCTGTACTAATGGTGATGAAATAATTTTAAAATATAAACTATATTTTCCCAACAAAAATTGGTAAGAAGAGAGTCACTGTTTATATTTTGCAAAGTTTTTCGATGTCTGACTTAATAGGCAGTTGAATTCTCAGATCTGCTTCTGTATTTCATCTGTGGCCCCATCACATGCCACTCAGCCTCTGGAAAACTCCACGGTCCACTCATGAGAGAGGAGGGAAAAAGCCAAGTGACATGGTCGTGTTATTAGCAAAATAGTTTTGACTTTGCAGACCTCAGCTTTAATTATCAACTCAAGGTCAATCTTGTTTTTATCTCTTCTTCCTCCTGTGTACACCCCAACATCATTTTGAAGCAAATCAATAACCATCAGTTGTTACCGGTATTGTATCAGTTGCTTTCCGCATTGCCTTCTCAGTCTTCACTTCAAATCTGCTTTGTTAGCATGTATGAGGATGGTTGTTTATTTGAGGGAACCAAGCCTCTGGGATGTTAGGAGAATTTCCCAGGTTCATGTCTCTGGAAGCTGATGGTGCCCAGGTCAGATCTCCATTACACAGTCTTCTAAATTTGACTTCAGACCATGAGAGCTATTGGGGCTGTGGCCTGACTGCTTCTTTTTCCCACTGGGACTTTGGGGGAAGGCACTGGCTTTCTTCCCTGCCTCCGTCTCTCACATGTGGGTGCTCTTTCAATAGCTCTTTAAGATCTTGTACCTCGTACCTCATTGGACAGAGGGCAGAGTTGGCTGTTGCCGTGTGAAGCCATTCTGAGTAATTTCTTTGTGAATGAGCTGAGAAAGCATTTGCACTCCCCATTCTGAGGCCCACCCCTGGAAGAGGAGGAAAAACAGCTGAAGAACCTAGGCTGGTGGGGTTTGGTATGGTCTGCTCCAGGGGATCTTCTCTGAATCCGGAAGACGCCCCCGGAGTAGGAAATGGCAACCCACTCCAGTATTCTTGCCAGGAAAATCCCGTGGACAGAGGAGCCTGGTGGCTATAGTCCATAAGGTCACAAAGAATCAGACAGGACTGAGCACATGCCTGGCCTCACAGTGGCAGCTCCAGTTGGAGCCAGGAACATCTCCACTCACTGCAGAATCATGACATCCAGAGATGATCAGGCTCCAAGGTCATATAATCCTGACTGCCTCCAGGACATCATCTCTGACATATCTTATTTAAAGGCTGCCTGGCCTCTGCTTGTACACCTGTCATGACAGGGAACTCACTACCTACCTCAGTAGACAGCCAGCCCACAGATGGCACTCTTATTGTTAGTTAGAAAGCTCTGCTCACATTGAGTGACCTGCCAGGAACAACCCGATTTATGCTGTGATGAGAAGAACCAGATAGGGAGTTGAGATTCCTGGGCATGAGATTAGGGTAACAGTGAAGTCGCTCAGTTGTGTCTGACCCTTTGCGACCCCACGGACTGTAGCCTAACAGGCTCCTCCGTCCATGGGATTTTTCAGGCAAGAGTACTGGAGTGGGCTGCCACTTCCTTCTCCAGGAGATCTTCCCAACCCATGGGTTGAACCCAGGTCTCCCGCACTGTAGGCAGACGCTTTACCGTCTGAGCCATCAGGGAAGATTCGGGTAACTGTCTGTAAACCATCCCCTCCAGTATTTTGATTTCTTTGTTGTGAAGATTGCTGCTCTTTGGTTCCTTTCCCCACTAAAATTCTTTTTTTTTTTAAGATTTATTTATTTTTTTGGCCACGATGGGTGGTTGCTGTACCCGTCTAGTTGCGGGGAGTGAGGCTTTCTCTAGTTGCGGGGAGTGAGGCTTTCTCTAGTTGCGGGGAGTGAGGGTTACTCTCCGATGTGGTTCACGGGCTTCTCGCTGCGGTGACTTCTCGATGCAGAGCATAGGCTCTAGGCACGCAGGCTTCAGCAGTCGCGGCATCTGGGCTTAGCAGTTGAAGCTCACGTGCTCTAGGGCACTGGCTCAATAGTTATGGCTCATGGGCCCTGTGGCATGTGGGATTGTCGTGGACCAGGGAACGAATCAGCATCCCCTGCATTGCAAGGTGGATTCTTAACCACTGGGCTACCAGGGAAGCCCAAACATTCTTATTTATTTCTTATTTGGTTTCCTTTTCTCCAAGAGCCACCTCCGAGGACTTTGAGAACTGAGGTCCTCTTTGAGTGTGGGCATTGCCGTTTGTCTTGGTGCATGATCTTGGCTGCTCATCCAGCCATCACCTCCTGAGCCATCCCCATCTGCCCTATCCCTCTCTGAGGAAATGCACCCCAACGCAGACCTCCAGGAGTTCCCGAAGCAGTCCTGAATTCCACAGATCCTGCTGCAGCCCAAACATCCATAGCTGCTTCACCCACCTCCTGTGACAATCCCCAGCCCCTACACCAACATAAGCTGTCCTTTGACTTTACAAAGATTTTGTAATTGCACAGCCATGAGACTTTCCCTGCCCTGGCAGGAAGAAGAGGGAAAAAATAAAGTGGAAAATATCCCCAAACAGGTAACGGGCTCAAGTTGCTTCTTTGGTTTGGAAAGGGTGTGGATGTGGGTAATCCTGCCCTGGTCTGAGAGTCATTCCAGGCTGGCAGACTGGACAGCCCATCTCCATGGCAACTGTTGTTATTGGTAACTGAATGAGCATCTCCAACAACAGCCGCTGGAGCTGCTGATGGTTTTTCCCTTCTAGATGAAAGTAAAAGGAGCCAGGGTCTTTGCTGATTGATCATAAGTGCTGGCTCTTTGCCCCCATTTTGGGATCATCAATTGATACTGGGCAAGGTGAAGCCACTCTTTAATTATCGCTCTAGCCTCTGTGGCCTAAGAGGTGCGACAAGCTGACTTAACATGTATTCTCTATGAGAAGCTTAGAAACCTGCTCAAGAGCATCTAGCTAGCAAGGTCCAGAGCTTGAAACCTGACCTGTCTGATTCTGAAAGCCACGATTGTGACTGCATGGCTGTTGCACCTCTGTCCTTTAACTCGGAGGTCACGTGTCGACTTTGTCAGACTTCCCTTGTGACACCATTGGTTTAACTCTTTGTGAGGACAGGTAGCACCTCATGGTGATTCATGGGCCACCGTGAGGGTCCTTCTAGATGCTGTCTCACTTGGTTATCCTGCAATGGAATCAGTGGGACCTCGAGATGCTAGCTTCCTAGAATTGTAGGGAAGCAGAGGGTGGCTGAATTCGCAAGCCCACGCGAGGGAAGCACAGTGAGGCCCAGCAATACCGAACATTCGAGTATGGAACAGAGAAAGGTTTATTACAGATTCATACAAGGAGATGGGTGACTTATGCCCTAAGAACCCCAAAGTTACTGAAAGCTTTCAGCAAGTCTCTTTAAAGGCAAAAGGTGAGGGATGGGCATGGTTGGTTGTTGCAGACTTCTTGGTGTCAGATCCTTTGTTTTTGAGGTCTGGTCATGGTTAGGTAACGATGTTCCCATAAATCTCCACCAGATGAATGTTATCCTCTGTCCTGACAAGAAAGGGCAAAATCCCAAGGCACAACTTTCACCCTCCAAAGTCCGAGTCCTGGCTAAGAGGATTGCAGACCTCAGTCGCAGCTCCTTCAGGGCCAGGTTCCCACACCCTGTCCAGCTGTCTTCCCTGGGAGAGCCAGGCATCCAACCCAACTGGCCCGCAGTCTCCTCAGGCCACCCGAATAGGAAGACGGGTCTCACAGACTGTGACTCATACAGATGGCCACTGCTAATAGGCTGCAGAGACAGGGATGGGGGAGAGCTTCACCGCTCCTCAAGGCCTGGGCCAAGGCTGGTGGAGAGCCTTAGTGAGGGCTCTGGAGCCCTGCCGGACGTAGTGCCCAGCCTGCTCGCTGGGCCTTCCGGCTCACCTGCTGGCTTAAGGCTGGGTAAGCTGGAGGGCCTCCAGGAGAAGGCCTGAATCTGCCTCTTACCTCACTGTCTACCTGAGGACCTCCACAACACCCACCCTTGCCTCAGTCCCTTCCCCAGTGGTCCCTCACCGGTGGGCAGGGCCCACTGCGCTGCTGACCAATAGCTGAGCAGAACAACTAACAGTCATGCATTGACAGCCGGTTGCTTGTGGGTGGGGCCTACTGAGGCACCGAGCAATGGCTGAGCGAGACCTGTTGCCTAGTAACAGCGTTGCGTGGGGAGTAACGAGGCACAGCAATGGCTGCCTGCTATGCGCTGTGCTCATCCTGCTCTGTTACAAGGGCGCTTGCTCACCCGAGCTGTCTGCTCTCCCCGTCATACTCCCTCTTCTTCTCCGAAGGTGATGTACAATGAGGCAGAAATGAGATTCGGAACACGGTTAGAGAGGACCGTATTCAGTTTTATCATCTTTCTCTCTCTGAGTTCTATTGTTTTACAAAACATCTCAGGCCCACTTCCATGGTTGCTCTTCCTAGATGAACTTTAGAATCACTTTTGCCAGGACTTGGGACTAATCCCGTTGAGATTTTGAGTAGAGATGTACAATGCTCATAATTGGTGAGGCCCTATAATACGGAAGTGAGGAAGAACTCAGAGTTTGGCATCTGGCCACCCGTGTTCAATTCTAATCCCCCTTCCTAAGAAGGACCCTCACCTTTCTTGCTCTCTCAGGGGCCTCCGACAGGACTGACCACTCTCTTGACCTTGAAAGCTGCCCTGCCGTGACTTCCCTAACCCCAGCTTTCTCTGCTTTTCCTCCTGTGTTTCTGGCTGTTCCTTCGCGGTTCCCTTTACTGCTTCTCCTCTCCTTGACCTCTGCAAGCTGGAGGGGTTCAAGGCTTGGTCCAAGGTGACATCATCCACTATGGCCATGGCTTCAGTTCTTACCTTTCATTCTTTATTTTATGGCTGAGTCGTATTCCATTGTGTATATGTGCACCACATCTTTATCCGTTCATCTGTTGATGGACATTTAGGTGGTTTCCATGTCTTGGCTATTGTAAATAGTGCTTCTGTGAACATTGTGGTGAGTGTATCTTTTCAAATTAGTTTTCTGCAGACATATATCCAGAAGTGGGACTGCTGGATCATATGGCAACTCTAGTTATAGATCTTTAAAGAATCTCCATACTGTTTTCCATAGTGGCTGCACCAATTTTAAGATGATTTGATCATCACGAGGCCACCATGCTGTGCGGAAGCCCAAGCCATGCAGAGTCCATATATCAGGGCTTTGGTTGACAGTCACAGAAGAGCCCAGCCTTTGGTCATTCCAGCCTAGGAGCCAGTGAGTGATGAAGTTTCTAGATGGTTCTAGATCCTCTAAACTTCAGCCACTTAATCACCCTTATCCATTCATGTCTTCCCAGCTGAGGTCCCAGACACTGAAGAACAGAGACAAGGCATCCTTGTGGTTCCATATTTGAATTTCTGATGCACAGAAAGCATAAGAATAATAAAATGGCAGTTGGCTAGGCAGGTTTATTATATAGCAGTAGAAAACTGGACCAGCATTCAGATCTTACAGACTTCGAGGCCTGCAGGTCTTTACCTCCAACTGACACTCCATACATCTTCTCATCTCAGGGTCTGGAATGTTCTTTTAACTTTCTCCCCACCTACTCAGCTGGCTACCACTGACTCATCTTTCAGTCTCAGCTCCAGCATCACTTTTGCTGGACACCTTTTCCAACCACACAGAGCAGGTCAGGCCCACCATGTGCTTCTATCACATGACAAATATCTTAGTGACCTTTGGATCTTTTTTATTAATTCTTTTGCACTGGACTGTGAGCTCCATAAAGGCAGGGCCCATTCCTGGATCTCCAGCTCCTGGTAGACTTCCTGGCACACAGTAGGCATGCAGTGAATAATGGATGAATGGAAGGATGGATAAAGCTAGTATTATCATTGATACTGTTTGGTGGAATTATTTGAGAAGTACAAGAGCTTCTGCTGTTAGTTCCAAATTACAAGGGCTTTCTTGTTGACATTTTTTACTGTGACCAGGGAGCAGACAGGAAGGAAAGGTCTTGGGCTGTGTGGGTTTCAGGTATGGTGGCATCAGGTAGGAGGAGAGTCTTAGGGCAGGGCAGGGCAGGGTGGGATGGTCAGGTAGGGTGCACACTGCATGTATGGCCTCTGTACAGGGGCTTTTGGACCTCATTGTCTAAACTCAGCCATGCTGAGTGGAGGAAAAGCACATGCTTGACTTGATGGAGGACTTTAGTAGGGTTCGCTCACCCTCTCTGTGTCCTATTTTTATTCAGGTGTTGCACAAGAGCCCAGCAAAAGCCAGTTCTGGCTTTACGGATCTGTAGTAAAGACAGTCTAGAGACCACGCAAAGTGGCTTATAAATGACTCTATGATCCAGGCAAAGTCAGTAGGGAGGGTTGCACTTTGTAATTAAAAAAGAATTAACCAATTATATCCTCAATGCATTCAGTTCCTAATCCCCTTTGAAAAGGATCTTTAGGCATCTAATTGATATATCTTAAGAGACATATTGGCTAGTTAGACATCAATTGACATCCTTATTAAATATCAATTAACACATTCCCTGACTTGATATTTAATTAGCTTGCTGTAGCTATTCTTTTAAAAGTCAATTAAATGCTTGGAATATTCTTACAAGTTGACTCCACTGATAGCGATTATGTATGAATTCCTATCATAAGTGGTTTTTAGTTAATTGCAGGGCAAGCTGATTCTGAATATAGATTATCAGGCCTTTCAATAAGAATTTTAAAATCAATCATTAGGTATCTAATGAACCCTCTTCTCATTGCTGTTTGTGAATAAAAGGCACGTCTGGCTCTGGGACTGTGGGCTCTTGTGCTTTCTTTTGATTGTGGAAACGCTGGGTCAAACAGTCCACACTCCTGCCTCTGGGTAAAGCCATCTTTTATTTTTATTTTTTTTAAATTGTGATAAAATACAGCATGAAATTTACCACCTTAACCATTTTAAGTGTACAGTTCAAAAGTGTTAAGTACATTCACACTATTGTGCAACCAATCTTCAGAACTCTTTTCATCCTGCAAAACTGAAACTACTTATTAAACAACAATTCCCCACCCCCACCCCCACCCCCCCAGCTGTAGCAACCACCATCCTATTCTGTCTCTGTGAATTTGACTACTTCAGGTACCTCATGCAAAGGTTTTGTCTTTACATGACAAAGACATAGAGCATTTGTCTTTTATGGCTGGTTTATTTCACTTAGCATAATGTTCTGGAGGTTTGTCCATTTGTAGTAAGAGTCAGAATTCCATTCCTTTTTAAGGCTGAGTAATATTCATATATTACTGTGAAGGCTATGGTTTTTCCAGTAGTCATGTATGGATGTGAGAGTTGGACTGTGAAGAAAGCTGAGTGCTGAAGAATTGATGCTTTTGAACTGTGGTGTTGGAGAAGACTCTTGAGAGTCCCTTGGACTGCAAGGAGATCCAACCAGTCCATCCTAAAGGAGATCAGTCCTGGGTATTCATTGGAAGGACTGCTGCTCAGGCTGAAACTCCAATACTTTGGCCACCTCATGTGAAGAATTGACTCATTGGAAAAGACCCTGATGCTGGGAGGGATTGGGGGCAGGAGGAGAAGGGGACGACAGGGGATGAGATGGCTGGATGGCATCACCGACTTAATGGACATGAGTTTGGGTGAACTCTGGGAGTTGGTGATGGACAGGGAGGCCTGGCATGCTGCAATTCATGGGGTCACAGAGTCAGACACGACTGAGCGACTGAATTGAACTGAGCTGAATATTCATATATGGGCTTCCCATATTGGTGGCTTGGTCTGGGGAGACCAAGGTCAGAAGGTGAGAGTCAAAGACAGACCCAGGTGTATTTGACGGAGGAAAGGGACACCTGTGAAGGCCGGCTTCTGGGTCTTTGGAGACTCTCTAGGCTGGGGGTGAGGAGTATGGAGAAGTTTTCTCCCATGTGATAAGAACACTGGGGCCTCCAAGAGTGAAGTGATTTGCCCAAGTTCTCTTCAGTAGCGCGCATGCTCATCGACCTCATAGACTGTAGCCAGCCAGGCTCCCAGCAGCTGGGGATGAACTCTGATGGCACCAGTGGTAAAGAACCCGCCTGCCGATACAAGAGATGTGAGAGACGAGGATTCAGCTCCTGTATCAGAAAGATCCCCTGCAGAAGGTGCGCATGCTCAGCGACCTCATAGACTGTAGCCAGCCAGGCTCCCAGCAGCTGGGGATGAACTCTGATGGCACCAGTGGTAAAGAACCCGCCTGCCGATACAAGAGATGTGAGAGACGAGGATTCAGCTCCTGTATCAGAAAGATCCCCTGCAGAAGGAAATGACAACCCACTCCAGTATTCTTGCCTGGAGAATCCTGTAGACAGGAACCCGGTGGGCTACAGTCCGTAGGGTTGCAGAGTCAGACACGACTGCAGTGACCAGCGCACACACATAGTAACTGAACAGCGACAGCAAAGCAGCTGGAGACCATTCGGCCACTTGGGAGGGGGTTGGACTCAGGAATATTTCAGGTTCCCAAGCAGTTCACGCCCACAGTCTTTGCACTGACTGTCTTTTTCTGTCTGAAAGACTTCTCATGTGTGTCTCCTCATCCTTCGGGAATCAGTTTCACTGTCACCTCTTCAGAGAAGTCTTCCTTGATTACTCATTCGAGGTAGGCTTCTTCTTCTCCTATTCTGCCATTCTCTGTTTCAGAGACCTATTTGATTCCTTCATAGCATTTTTCACAATTTGTAATTATTTAGTTTGTTTACTTAATTAATGTCCATATCCCCAGGTGGATACTGGAGAAGGCAATGGCACCCCACTCCAGTACTCTTGCCTGGAAAATCCCATGGACAGAGGAGCCTGGTGGGCTGCAGTCCATGGGGTCGCTAAGAGTCGGACACGACTGAGCGACTTCCCTTTCACTTTTCCCTTTCTTGCATTGGAGAAGGAAATGGCAACCCACTCCAGTGTTCTTGCCTGGAGAATCCCAGGGACGGGGGAGCCTGGTGGGCTGCCGTCTATGGGGTCACACAGAGTCAGACACGACTGAAGTGACTTAGCAGCAGCAGCAGCCAGGTGGATACAAAATTGTATTGCTTACGGTCTGTATCCCCAGTGCCTGGGACATAGGAGGTCCTCAGTAAGCATTTCTTGGATGGATGGATGGGTAAATGAATAGATAGACGGGTGGGTAAGTGTGTAGATAGGTGGGTAGACAGATTACTTCCCAAGGTTTCAGAGTCAAGCTTCTCCTCTGTGTGTTCAGGAAATATACGTATGTGTATTCTCTTCAGCGAGCTTATCTGTGTGTTTCATCTTCAGTTTCTGTGGACAAGAATTATGGCTTCTTTTGGGGAGTCACTGTAGTGAACTCATTAGGAGATAATTAGAAGGCAAATATTTTATGTTTTACACCCCAGATTAACCACATGAACTTTGATGAGAAGGGAAATCAAGAACTGGGTGAATCCACTTGAATATCATTTCACACACCCTTTCAGCATATAGGCAGCTAATAAAAATGGATATCATTCAAGTCCATATCCTCTCTGAAGGGTCCTCCCTGGACATCTGAAGAGTTACAGCCAGCTTTTTTCAGAGTATGGCCCAAAGAACCCCGGAGAGAAGTTTAGTCTGAGCTTTATTACAGTGTAAACTCTGGGCCCCGTCTTGGACCCACTGAACCTTGGCAGTGGGCCCTGGATGGGGTATTTCTTTTTTAAGCCTTTTATTTTATATTGGAGTAGAGCTGATGAACAATGTTGGGATAGTTTCAGGTGGACAGTAAAGGGATTCAGTCATACATATGCATGTATTCATTCTCCCCCAGACTCTGCTTCAGGATGGGGTACTTTTGAAATACTCTGAGATGATCCTGGCTCCAGTATGGTTCATCTCTTTCAGAGAGTGTCAGTGCTAGGGCACCTGGGAGACCACCTAGTGCAGACTCTAACTGATGATGAAGCTGAGGCTCAGAGAGGGACAGTGACCCCCCTGAAGTCACACAGCAAATCCGTGACAGAGCTCGGACTAGAACCTGCTCTTCCTTCTGCTAGACCTATAACCTCTTCTTGATAAGGATGAGAGAGAATGGAACTTAGGGTCAAAGTAATCACAGTGCTCCCAAGCTTAAGTTTACATTCGATTGTTAGTCTCAATTTTCTACAAATAATGTTTATCAAAAATTAATATTCCTTAAAATAGTCTGGGCTACCTCATGCCTTTTTATTCAAACCTTTTTTGAAACAGAACATCAATCCCTTTCAGATGATAATTAATTAAGACACTTGATGGTCCCTAGAGGTAGCCAGACACTCACAGAAACTTGGTAATCGGTTCAGAATACTGACAGACGCAGTGTGCGTTCCAGAATTCTCCTGACTCAAGGATTGCCAACGGAGACAGGAGGCAGGGACGGGAGAGGGACTAACGTGGGCCCGGAGAGCTGCCATGCCTCAGGCAGCCGCAGGGACCTCTTCATGCATGTGGCATCTTAGCCTCCCAGCACTGTAAGAGGGCTGGAATTATCTCCATTTTACAAATTGAGGCCACTGGGAGTCTCAGACTGGGCCAAGTCTTCAGCACAGTGGCATTTCAGGGGGTGATAAGTCTGTATCACAGAAATAATCACATTCCCACCAGCTGAAGTCAGGGTGGGGATTTGTCCTGTGTGTGTGTGTGTATGTGTGTGTGTCTGACCCTTTGTGACCCAATGGACTATAGCCCACCCAGCTCCTCTGTCCATATGCTGTCTTAAAAACACGCTTTGCCTGTGGTTTGACCAGTCCTTGACCAGAATGGCAAGTGGAGTGAAATGTGTTTATCCTGGGATGAATCACGGGAGAGGGTGAGGAAGGGTCTGCAGAGTCAGGGCCTGAGATTGGACAGAGGCCAAGCTGTAGAGGACCTTCCTCACGGTGAATAGCTGTTGTCTATTTTGAATTATTTATAAATAACCTCCCCAGGAAGATCCCCTGGAGAAGGGAAAGGCTACCCACTCCAGTATTCTGGCCTGAAGAATTCCATGGACTATAGTCCACGGGGTCACAAAGAGTCGGACACGATTGAGTGACTCTCACTCTCACTGTTACTATCCCCTAACTCTTGCCTGGAAAATCCCATGGACGGAGGAGCCTGGTAGGCTATAGTCCATGAGGTCGCTAGGAGTCAGACACAACTGAAGCGACTTAGCAGCAGCAGCAGCAGCAGCAGCAACCCTCCTACACAGCTGGTGGGAGTGGAATTGGTGCAACCATTGTGGGAACAGTCTGGAGGTTTCTTCCTATATGATCCAGCATATATCCGGAAAAGATGCAAATGCTAATTGCAAAAAGATCTGTGCACATCCGTGTTCACAGGAGCACTATTTACAATGGCCAAGACATGGAGACAGCCTAAATGTCCATCAACAGATGAATGGATGAAGAAGATGTGATATGTATATATATCATAGTATTACTCAGCCATAAAAAGACATACTGCCATCTGAAGCAGCATGCATGGACCCAGGGATTGTCATACTAAATGGAGTAAGTCAGGTAGAGAAAGACAAATACTGTATGATATCACTTATATGTGAAATCTAAAAAAAGAATATAAATCGACTTATTTATGAAACAGACTCATAGACATAGAAAACAAACTTATGGTTACCAAAGGGGAAGGAGAGAGAAGTGTGGGATTAATTATTGTACATAAAATAGATAAGCAACAAGGATTTACTGTATAGCACAGGAACTATATTCAGTGTCTTATAATAACCTAGAATAGCTGTTGCTGCTGCTAAGTTGCTTCAGTCGTGTCCAACTCTGTGCGACCCCATAGACGGCAGCCCTCCAGGCTCCGCCATTCCTGGGATTCTCCAGGCAAGAACACTGGAGTGGGTTGCCATTTCTTTCTCCAATGCATGAAAGTGAAAAGTGAAAGTGAAGTTGCTCAGTCGTGTTCGACTCGTAGCGATTCCATGGACTGCAGCCTACCAGGCTCCCCTGTCCAGGAGATTTCCCAGGTAAGAGTACTGGAGTGGGTTGCCATTGCCTTCTCCCAACCTAGAATAGAAAAGAGTCTAAACCTGTACACCTGAAACTAACACAATATTGTAAATCAACTATAATTAAATAAAATAAATTTTAAAATTAAAATATTGTTAATTATTTGAAAAAACCCCAAACCTCTCTTTACATCCATCAGGGCCTTCATGAGGTACTACACACAGTCACTCGTAGCTGTTTGTTCTTTCATTCATTCAAATATCTCTTGAGCACCTGTTATGGCTAGGCACTGTCTCAGATGCTGGGGAAACAACAGAGAACATGACAAAGCCTTGTGGGTGGCACAGACACTAAACCAGCAAGCAAATTAATGACTTACGACTGTGACCCAAACAGTGAAGGTGACCAGTGTTGCTGTGGTTCGGGCGTCAAGGAGGCAGCCTTCTTCCGATGGGGCGGCCAGGGCAGGCCTCCCTGAGGCATGGAGGTTGCAGGCTGAGAACTGAACGAGGGGGAGGAAAGAGCCAGCTATTTGAAGATGGAGAGGAAGAGTGGTCCAGGTGTGTGCTAAGGTTCAGAGGTGAGAAAAAGCTTACAGTATGTGGAGCCCAGAAGAGGCTTAGCTTCCTGCCGTGTGGGGTGGGAGAGTGAGGCTGTGGAGTGGGGGTGGCAACTAGATCTGGGCCAGGTCAGCGGGACCACAACCTGAGGGCATTTCAGCCCTGGGTAAGGAAAAGGGGGGGTTGCTGTCGGAGGGGCCAGAGCAGAAGAGAGACACAAAGTGACTTATGCTGTACAAGAGCCCTCTGGCCCCAGAGGAGACTGGAGGGGAGGGCAGGGGGGCTGCAGGGAGCCCAGGTGAGAGATGCTGGCAACTTGGTCTGGGGAGACCAAGATCAGAAGGTGAGAGTCAAGGACAGACCCAGGTGTTTCTGATGGAGGAAAGGGACACCTGTGAAGGCCGGCTTCTGGGTCTTTGGAGACTCTCTAGGCTGGGGGTGAGGAGTATGGAGAAGTTTTCTCCCATGTGATAAGAACACTGGGGCCTCCAAGAGTGAAGTGATTTGCCCAAGTTCTCTTCAGTAGCTGCGTACGAGTCTACAAGTCAGTACAGGTTGAGAACGTTGGAGTATCTGACAGCGACCGGTCCGAGGGAGGTCAATCCCTACTTAAGACTACCGTCCGTCCACCTCCGGAAGAACCTCTTCCACTCCCTTGGTCTCCTGGTTTCTACTCGGTCATCCCTTCACTCTCTACGTTCACTTCCACCTCTCACCAGCGTCCACCCATCACCCATTTTCTCTGGGAGGTCCGTTCTCCGACCTCCCCATGATCCTATCTAGTCTTAACTCGACCCCCACCCCACCCGTCCTCTGGACCGTACGCAGGGGTGAAGATCGGGTTCACTGGCAGTGTAGGGGAGACATCCCAGGAAGGGGCACTGCCTCGAAACTCCCTCAGCGATAGTCGTAAGGGGTAAGTACCGGTTTTATTAGAGAGGTTCGGAGAGAAAGTAAATAAAAATTTACGAACGAACGATTCGGCGAAGTCAGTACAGACTGAGAAACGTTGAGACACCTGACATCGGGCGGTCCGAGGCGGCAGGTGTTCTAAGAGGTTCGTTCTTATGACCTCACCTATCGGTGAGAGAAAAGACCCCGTAGAAGGACTGGGTCCCTAACTTGAGTCAAGAGGACGTAACGTCCGCCTAAGAAATGGTAGACTCGGTGGTCCCTTCGGCTACAATTTTTCATCAATTAATAAATTTAGTCGTACGATAATTCCTAGCATAATGTTTCAAGTGTGAATTATGTCAAAGATATATCTCTCAGTAAAGAATGGAACAAGGAAATTTTTCTATATGTGTTTTAATTAAAGAAAACCTAATTAATACATTGTTTGATGTGTCAAACGAGTGTTTATGTAGAAATTTACTACATGATACAAACTAAACCCCCTTGTTTACGTATAATTTTACATCTGACTGTAAATTAGTACACAAGTAGTAGCTGTGTCTCTCTTTACCGAAGGTATCGGACTACAATCCCTCGAAACGCAAAACACCGATTTTACTTTCGGTGGCCGAATGATCGAGTAAAACTCCAAAAACAAAGTTTAACTGATTTATCCTCTCTGCCGAAACCCGACCACAACCACTCTGGCTGAGTTCTTTGTGTAACACCCAAGGAAAAAACGGAGGTTATTCACTTTTTAGTTCAGTCAACAAGAGTAGGGACTTAAAAGAGAGAAACACCAACCAAAACCTCCTCGGACTTCGGATACCTACACGAAATATTCCTCACACTAGTCTACCTTGGTTACCCTCAATGGTGCTCCGTGTATGCACTGAATAGTAGTCACGTTGTTACGAGTAAGTGAACACAGAGTTTAAGTCTCAGGGTCCGAAGGACCGAAATTGGTTATAAGACAACACCCATATTTACTTTCAGAGTATGAGTAAGACTGTGAGCAACTTGAACTGTCACACAGCCAAGATCCTACAAACAAATGCTAAACGAGAACAGTGGCAATGCTCACAAGACGCCTGGAATAGTGCGTGGAGTATGTTGGGGCCGGCCAAAATGTTCGTTCAAATTTTTCTGTACCATCTTACAGAAAAACCCGAGCGAACTTTTTGGCTAACCCAATACTAAATACCCAATAAAGGTTAGCTATGGGGGTGATGATTAATGCTCTGAAGGAGAGGAAAGTGGTGCTGAATGTGTATAATAGAGGATTTGGTCCAGATAGGGAGGACCCTTGAGCTGAACTCCTGTGTGACTGTGAGCAAACCGATGAACTTCTCTGTGCTTCAGTTTCCACCTGGAACATGAAGATGATTAAGGCGCCTGCCTCATCGGTTTGTTGGGAGGTTTACATGAATAAGACTTGCAATGTCCTTAGAATGTTCTGAATACATAGTAAGAGCTAAAAGGCTACTTTAAAAAAAACCATCATCCTCATTTATCATCATATTGTTATATAGTCAAAGCAGGCTTCCCAGAGGAAATGACTTTGAGCTGAGCTATGAAAGATGAGTCAGTGGTAGCTAGGCAACAACGGGGACAAGCATCCCAGGCCTAAGGAACAAAAAGTCCGATGTTCCAAAAAGCCCTATGTCGGGAAGGAGTGGGGTGTGTTGGGGAGCGGAACAAAGCTGGAGCAGCTGGAGTAGAGTGATCGAGGGGGAGCGTGGTGAGAGAAAAGGCTTGAGAGACTGGCTGGGGCCAGAGCAAGTAGAACCTGGGAGCCTTTCCTAGGGCCTCTGGCCTTTATCCTGAGGGGGTGCCCACAAAAGGCTTTAAACTGGGGAGTATCCAAATCTGATTTGTAGGTGTGATTTGAATAGCCCCCTCTAGTGGCCTTGGGGAGAATGAGTGGGACCAGCTGACGTGGGCTTTGATGGGGTGAAGCTGACAGCGATGGAGGGAGAGTATCCATTGTGTACACTCATCTCAGCCTTTGCATGCCTTATGCTCCAGCCACCCAGCGTGGAGGGGCATAAGAGAAGGGGCAGACCTGATCCTGCCCTCCCACCAGTGAGCCCAGCTTCTAACCAATGCTCCCCCAGCAATGATCTGGGGCCAGTAGGTTAGGTAAGAGGCTGTGCTGGGCACTTCCAGCCTGGTCTGTGGGCAGGCATCACCTCTTCAGGGAAGCTGGGGGTGGGGGTTATGCTGGGGTTGCGGTGCAGTTAGTGGGGGACCTTGACACCTTCCACAGCAGAGCGGTGTGGGGCAAAGCCAACACCCTGAATCTCTTGATTCTACCTTTAGCTGCTGAGGCCGGAGTTCCCTGCCAGTGGGTAGCTGATCCAGATCCCAGGCTCCCTCGTCAGTGAAGGCATCTCTGGCAGCAGACCTCTGTGTCTTCAAGGTTGGATAAGAGGTAATGAGTCAACCAAGAAAATGGGTCAGAGGCCCATTAACTTGGACTCAACGGTTGCTGAAAGCCTCTGCCACCACTGTCTGCTTTAACTGTCACATGCCATCCAGCCCCAGATATGCCAGGTCCTAACCCCTGGAACCTTTTGTTACCTAACAGTGGGAAATGGGCTCCAATGATGAGGCCTGGTCGGAGTCACCTGAACGTGCCCTTCCTTCCACCCCACAGCCAAGGAGTCACTCTCTCATTCATTCAACAAATATTTATTGAGCACCTACTATGTGCCAAAACTCTGTTAGTCTTTGCCCTGCTTCATTCCGCATTCCAAGGCCAAATTTGCCTGTTACTCCAGGTGTTTCTTGACTTCCTACTTTAGCATTCCAGTCCCCTATAATGAAAAGGACATCTTTTTTGGGTGTTAGTTCTAAAAGGTCTTGTAGGTCTTTATAAAACCGTTCAACTTCAGCTTCTTCAGCGTTACTGGTTGGGGCATAGACTTGGATAACTGTGATATTGAATGGTTTGCCTTGAAGACGAACAGAGATCATTCTGTCGTTTTTGAGATTGCATCCAAGTACTGCATTTCAGACTCGTTTGTTGACCATGATGGCTACTCCATTTCTTCTGAGGGATTCCTGCTCGCAGTAGTAGATATAATGGTCATCTGAGTTAAATTCACCCATTCCAGTCCATTTTAGTTCGCTGATTCCTAGAATGTCGACGTTCACCCTTGTCATCTCTTGTTTGACCACTTCCAATTTGCCTTGATTCATGGACCTGACATTCCAGGTTCCTATGCAGTATTGCTCTTTACAGCATCGGATCTTGCTTCTATCATGACTCTTTTGTTGACCATGATAGCTACTCCATTTCTTCTGAGGGATTCCTGCCCGCAGTAGTAGATATAATGGTCATCTGAGTTAAATTCACCCATTCCAGTCCATTTTAGTTCGCTGATTCCTAGAATGTCAACGTTCACCCTTGCCATCTCTTGTTTGACCACTTCCAATTTGCCTTGATTCATGGACCTGACATTCCAGGTTCCTATGCAATATTGCTCTTTACAGCATCGGACCTTGCTTCTATCACCAGTCACATCCACAGCTGCGTATTGTTTTTGCTTTGGCTCCATCCCTTCATTCTTTCTGGAGTTATTTCTCCACTGATCTCCAGTAGCATATTGGGCACCTAATGACCTGGGGAGTTCCTCTTTTGGTATCCTATCATTTTGCCTTTTCATACTGTTCATGGGGTTCTCAAGGCAAGAATACTGAAGTGCCTTGCCATTCCCTTCTCCAGTGGACCACATTCTGTCAGCCCTCTCCACCATGACCCGCCCGTCTGGGGTTGCCCCGCAGGCATGGCTTGGTTTCATTGAGTTAGACAAGGCTGTGGTCCTAGTGTGATTAGATTAACTAGTTTTCTGTGAGTATGGTTTCAGTATGTCTGCCCTCTGATGCCCTCTTGCAACACCTACCATCTTACATCCTGCTCCCTGGTGATGGTTAAAGTCATCACCAACTTCTCTTATGTCTAGTGGTGTCCAGCTTTGGGGGTAAGCTGCTGGAGCCATGTCCTTTCCGTGTCCGTTTGCCAGCCAAGAGGAGGGGGGATGGGAAGTGTGGTCCAGCCCAGAGGGCCGTGCTCTGCTGGCCTTGTCTGGTCCTTATACCTGAATCTCTGTGGGTTGCTCACTCCCCAGGCTGCCTGCCTTCTCCCTGGGCCTGGGGGTCCCTCCTCCTGGGCATTTCCACTGGATCGGGGGAGGGTCCACAGAGCCCACCCTGCACACATGACCCTCCTCACCACCAGCCGCAGCTCTTGTTACACCTACCGGACATTGGGCCCAGCTGGGTGGGTCAGGTGCCCTCTTTTGGAGACTCCAGATAAGCTGGTTTCAGGCACAGGAGCTAGGAGTGCCACCCAGAGTCAAGCTGCTGAGACCACCTGTGACATGTGCACATCACTTCAGAGAAAAACACCTGCCTGTTGACACAGAGAATGAAGCAGCTGAGCCAAAAACGTGGAGAAGAGCGTGCGGGCCCCACAGAGCTTTTGTGGCAGGTGTGACAGGTGGAAGAAGAGTAGATAGAAATGAGATACACTTACCTTTCAAATAGGCAAAATATTTTTCCTTATATATTTTTAAAAGACAAATTGCAAAAGGAAACATTATGACAATACAGGTAAAACAGTGTATGTCATTTTTTCTCATGACCAATAGCTCCGGAATGCCAGAGTATGTCATATTTTGGAAAATTTTTTTTAAAGTCGTCTATGACTTAGTGACCTAGAATTGACATCTCTTTCTTTAAAATCATCAGGTTTCATAAACACAGAGTTTTTTGACAAGCTTTCATTCTTAGAGGGGCAAATGGAAAGCCCTACTTTAATTTTAATCTTGTGAAGGATTACTGAAAGAAGACATAAAGACAGTTATAGAGTATTCTCTTCTCTTCATTCACCACATACCATTCACCATGCAATTCCTATTGACATGCCTCCAGACATGTCCTGATTTCACTCATTTTCCTCTGTCTCATTACCATCTTAGAGCATTCCTCTATCATCCCTTTCATGAAGAGTAATAGCTTTCTAACTAGACCTATTAGATTCCCTCTAAATTCTATGCAAGCTAATTTTCACATGGCCACCACTAGATCCTTAAGATTATGCAACAGATTAAATCATTTCTCTATTTAAAACAGTTCAATGATTTTCAATCTCACTAAAAAGAAAGTCAAAATTCTTCAACCTGACTCACAAAACTTTATGGATTGCAACATGGTTTACAGTCATCTGCTTTCTTCCCTGTAAAAGCATGATACCATTATCCTTCTCATGTATCCTCATGGAGGGGAGAAAATACTTACTCATACCCTCACCATAAACATTCCACTGGGCAAGGAAGTCATAGACTCTACACAGGCATCTAAGTACATAAGCCACGCAAGAACAAAGCATTTCATCTATCCCTGTCTTTTCAGTCTTTTCATCTAGTCTAGCCCCTATGCATTCAATGCCACAGCCTAGAAAAGAAACAATATCTACTGAAGGCATGTTTATGAGATCCAGGCAGCATACATTAAAATTTGGGAGGTCTACCCTGTAGAGTGCACCACAGGATAGTAGTTTACTATATTTTATTTAATAGCAAAAGTTAGTAAGTTGGCCTAAAGCTCAACATTCAGAAAATGAAGATCATGGCATCTGGTCCCATCACTTCATGGGAAATAGATGGGGAAACAGTGGAAGCAATGTCGGACTTTATTTTGGGGGGCTCCAAAATCACTGCAGATGGTGACTGCAGCCATGAAATTAAAAGACGCTTACTCCTTGGAAGAAAAGTTATGACCAACCTAGATAGTATATTCAACAGCAGAGACATTACTTTGCCGACTAAGGTCCATCTAGTCAAGGCTATGGTTTTTCCTGTGGTCATGTATGGATGTGAGAGTTGGACTGTGAAGAAGGCTGATCGCCGAAGAATTGATGCTTTTGAACTGTGGTGTTGGAGAAGACTCTTGAGAGTCCCTTGGACTGCAAGGAGATCCAACCAGTCCATTCTGAAGGAGATCAGCCCTGGGATTTCTTTGGAAGGACTGATGCTAAAGCTGAAACTCCAGTACTTTGGCCACCTCATGCGAAGAGTTGACTCATTGGAAAAGACTCTGATGCTGGGAGGGATTGGGGGCAGCAGGAGAAGGGGACGACCGAGGATGAGATGGCTGGATGGCATCACGGACTCGATGGGTGTGAGTCTGAGTGAACTCCGGGAGTTGGTGATGAACAGAGAGGCCTGGCGTGCTGCGATTCATGGGGTCGCAAAGAGTCGGACACGACTGAGCAACTGAACTGAACTGAACTATGTGCCAGGCGCTGTTCTAGGCTCAAAGGAGAAACCAGCAAACCAAATAGATAAAACTTTCTACATTCCGTCTCAGGGAGACAAACTAAACCAGAAACATAAAAAAGAAGTAAATGAAATGTATTAGAAGATGGAAAGTACTGTGGAAAAAATAGAGGTGGATAAGAGGAATTGGGAATCTTGGAAGATTAAGCCAGGAAGACTTCCTAATGAACTGGATGTAGAATGTGAGAGGAAAAGAGGAGTCTGGGGTGACCCCCAGGTTTTGGCATGAGCAACTGAAGTGCTGAATTGCCAACACTTGAGTAAGGGTGAGGGCGGAGCAGGGTTGAGGGGACGACCAGGAGACCAGTTTGGACATCTGAGGGTTGAAAGGTTGGACATCTGGGGGTTGAAAGGCCTCCTAGACATTCAAGTGGAGATGCTGAGAGTGAGCTGGGTTTGTGGAGCTTGAGTTGGGGAATGAGGCCTAATTGGGGAATGAGTTGCTGGTGTGAAGGGATATAAAGCCATGGCCTGGACGGTCACTAGAGGCTAAGCCTCGGGGTTGTGGGGAGAAGAGAAGGGTCACAGAAGAGGCAGACAGGAGTGGCCACTGAGGTAGGAGGACACGTAGGAGAAACGTGATGTGATGGGTCTAGTGAGTCAGGCTTAGGAACAAAGGGGGTCATCCGTGGCCTTGTGGGAGGAGCCTGGCTGCAGTAATTCTCCATGTCTGGGTGACTTACCTTTTACCTTCATGGCAGGCTGAATGACAGCCCCCAGATATGTCAGGTCCTAATCTCTGGAACCTTTTGTTACCTAACAGTGGGAAATGGTCTTTGCATGTGTGATTAAGGATTTTGAGCCTGGAAGACTACACTGGATTATCTGGCTGTCTTTGTAATAGAGGCAGAGGGAGACCTGACCACAGAGGCGACAATGTGACCACGGAGGCAAGCTCGGAAGGGTGCAGCACAAGTCAAGGAATGCAGGCAGCCCCCCGAAGCTGCAAGAGGCAAGGATCAGACTCTGCCCTAGAACCTCCAGAAGAAGTGTCGCCTTGCTCACATCCTGGTTTCAGATGTCTGGCCTCCAGACCTGTGAGCGAATGGATGTCTGCTGCTTTATGCCGCCGAGTTTGTGGCATTTTGTTACAGCAGCGACAGGAAACGAATACAAGCCACCTGGTCTCAGATAGTTCCGCCCCTAACTTAGTCGTCGTCATCATCCAACAACTGTAACAGCCGCAGCACCAGACCGCCTTCTGCCTGCCCCACAGCCTTGCCCTCCACACACAGACTGATGGGTAACTCCTTCCTGAATTCCCTCGGCACAGAGTCCACCTTTATTAGCCTGAAGCACAGGGCTTTTCCTGACGTGGTCCCTGAGTACTTCTCCTCCCTTATCTCTCACCACTTGGCCCCATCACTTTTGCTCCAGCTGCCTCAACCTCCCTGCAGTTTCCAACTGTTACATGTTCTCTCAAACTTCTGAGCCTTTGCACGTGCTGTCCCCTTTGCCTGGAACACTCTTCCTCACCCCAGATATCTACATGGCTTGTTTTCTCATTGACTTCAGGTCTTTGCCCCCAAAGAACTTCCTTGATGATAGATTTCAAAGCACAACCCCCTCTTCACCTTCACATTTCTGATTCCCTTGCCCTACCCTGTTTTCCCCCCATGGTACTTATCACTGCCTATGTATTTAACTTATTTGTTCATTGTCTGTTGCCCCTGATTAGAATTAAATTTCACAGGAACAGGGAATTTAAACTGGGTGGCTTAAACAATAAACATTTACTTCTCACAGTTCTGGAGGCATGCAGAATCAATGCCTGCTGAGAACTTTGAGCTCTTCATCCCCTTATAAGGGCACCAATCCCATCCTAGGGGCTCCACCCCATGACCTCATTCAAAGCTAATCACCTCCCAAAGGTCCCACTTCCAAACACCATCACACTGGAGATTAGGTTTCAACATATGCATCTGGGGGGATACAAGCATTCAGTCCACAGCAAGAGGATTTAGGGGTGATCTGGAAGGTCTCCTGGGATTTTCAGCCCCTTGTAATCCTTGAGAGCAAAGATTCCTCTCCTTTCTGAGCCATGGATCTCTTCACTGAGCAAATCTTTTGGATGCATAAGATGCATTATATTACAAAGAATTCTAATTATTTTGAACTGCAGTTATCAAAATATTAAAAGAAGACATTTTGATATAGTAATAAATGTATTTCTTTATTAATGAACTGAATACCAAGAGCTAGGGACGGATCTAATTAGTACCATAATTTTGAAGTGGTGATGAGCATAAGTGATCTTTCAAGATAGCAGCAGCAACAGCAATGTGATATGAAAATATCTGTGATTTCTCTTGGTGACACTCACTCACAGGCACTGCAAACCCTGTGGTTTGCCATTGGTCTTCACAAGGGAAGGAAACGGTGAATTTCAGTAAGAGGTGAGCAAAGCGAAAGATGATTTTTTTTAACATCCACCCAGCCCTCTCCATAAAGATCCTCTGTCATTAACGGAGTTAAGAGGTGAGCTGGGAAGAGCTTGGACCCCATGATTTTTCAGTGTGGAGAGATGCTTCTGACAAGTGTACCCCCCTGGCTAAAATGGGGGCTCCCGGGGGCAGCCTCTTCAACAAGCAAACCTGAGCACTGTGTTGGGCCTGCCCCTTCCTCCCTTCAACCCCTGGGAGTCACAAACCGTCTGTTCTCAGGAAGACCAAATATAAACATTTCGAGATTATCTCGAGAACAAGATGTTTGTTTACTTTAGAAATTGCAGACATGGCGAAGCACTCAAGCCCACAACTGCAATTAATAATAATTTAGGTCAATCTTTCCTGGGGCGAAGCTACATCTCGATTTTAGAGACAAGACCAGTGTTTTTCTTGTTTTGTGTTCAGGTTACATTATGTTGTTTCTCTGTTCTTAGTCATAGATTTTGTATTGCTTTTTTCCCCTTCAGTTATACGAGCACAACATGCTCATTGTAAAAATTTCTAAACACTGCAGAAAGTGAAATTTCCCCCATTGTAACCTGTTCCCCAGGGAGAACCACTGATAACGGGGCAGAATGCGTCATACGCGCCTTTTGTCTTCACAGTGTGTGCTTCCTCATGTTACCACTCATTTAATTCTTTTTTTTTCCCCAAATAGCGTTCTATGAAAACTGTTCTATAACTTGCGTTTTTCACCTAAGATACCACAAGTATTATTTGCCTATATGTCTGTCTCAACTGGAATTTGGGGTTTAGAGGGGGAAGGTATCTATGTTTTAGTAAAAGTGAAAGTCATTCAGTCATGTCCGACTCTTTGTGACTCTTTGTGACTATACAGTCCATGGAATTCTCCAGGCCAGAATACTGGAGTGGGTAACCTTTCCCTTCTCCAGGGGATCTTCCCAACCCAGGGATCGAGCCCAGGTTTCCTGCATTGCAGGTGGATTCTTTACCAACTCAACCACAAGGAAGCCCAAGAATACCGGAGTGGGTAGCCTTTCTATGCTTTATCAATCTTTATAAATCTAAAACCTTGCCAAATAAATTGTACATAATAGGATTCAACAAATATTTGCTGAGCTAATAACCAAATGAATGACTAAGCGAACTTTTTTCAAAACTATGTCATAAACACCTTTCGGTGTTTGTCCTTTGATGAATCTTGCATTGTTACAGGGTAGCTGAGAATTACAGTGTATGGATGTGATTAACTTTCAATAACCACTAGTGGGTACTTGAACTTGGGCTGCTTCCAACTTTTCAAGCTTATATCTATTCTGCACTGAATATCCTTGAAACATATATATATTTGCTTACTTCTTTATGCATTTTTTTAGACTCAGAGAAAGGTTTATTTTGATAGGTATTGCCAAATTTCCCTTTCTCTAGGTTGTACCAACTTATAATACTATCACCAGAGAATCTGTTTTTCTGTTCCCTCACTGAGTATTTTTAAAAATAATATACTTTGAATTTTCAAGCTAATAGAAAAGTTGCTGGAGAACTCCAAAGAGCTCCCATAGAGCCCCTTACCCAGATTCTCAAACTAACATTTTTATCACATCTGTGGTCTCTTTCTCCATGATTCTTTTTCTGAATCCTTGGAGGGCAAGCAGCAGACATAACATCCCTCATCTCTAAACACTTGCAGTGTATATTTCCCCAAACCAAGTTCATTCTGCTACACCCCCCCCATGCAACCCTGCAAATCAACAACATTGCTACAGGCACCACCATCCAATCCACAGAATCAACTGTGCCGACTCTGTGCCTTTTCTCTTCTTGTCCAGGATGTTCTCTAAGAATATATATTGCATTTAGTTCTTAGGCACCTTCAATTTCCTCCAATCTAGACCAGTTCCTCCATTTCCCCGTGTCTTTTGAGTTCTCAACAGTGCTAAAGGGTATGAGTCTTACATTCTGTAGGATGACCCTCAATCCAAATCTGCCTCATTCCCTTCATTCCATATTCAGGTCATGCCTCCTGGGCAGAAGGATCACAGAAATTATGCTGTGCTCAATCAGTACACCATGGGACTCCCCTGGTGGTCCAGTGGTTAAGGTTCCATGCTTCCAAAAAGCAGGGGACTTGGGATTGATCCCTAATTGGGTAACTAAGATCCCACAAGCCGAGTCATGTGGCCAAAAGAAAAAAATCAGTGCCCCACATCAGGGGCATGTGGCAGTGCTTCATGCCACCCTGGAGATGTTAAACTCGGTCTCCTGGTCACCTTGGCAGCTTTCTCTACCTAAACTCACCATCCCCTTTTGTAATGGATCTATATGTTGTGGGTAGGCTCTCTGAGATTATGTCAATATTCTGCTGCTAAGTGATTTCAGTTGTGTCCGACTCTGTGCGACCCCATAGACAGCAGCCCGTCAGGCTCCCCCGTCCCTGGGATTGTCCAGGCAAGAACTCTGGAGTGGGTTGCCATTTCCTTCTCCAATGCATGAAAGTGAAAAGTGAAAGTGAAGTTACTCAGTCGTGTCCAACTCTTCGCGACCCCATGGACTGCAGTCTACCAGGCTCCTCCGTCCATGGGATTTTCCAGGCAAGAGTACTGGAGTGGGGTGCCATTGCCTTCTCCCTGTCAATATCCTGTTCCTTGTCAAATCTCCATGGATTACTCCTGATGGATCGACCACCTCTGTGCCTGTTACCAAATGGAGATTTTCTATTCCCATCATTCCTTCTACATGGATTCGTTGGCTTTCTATCATAAGGAAAAACTTTTTCCTTTCTCCTGTTTATTTGTATCACCAAGAGTTCATGGATTCTTATTTTTATAATCAATTTCTATCATTTATTTTCATGCTCAACATGTCCAACAGGAGCCCCTTCAAGGACAAAGTGTCTCCTGTGACCTTTTTGACATGCCTCCACGTTTCACTGATCATTTCCTTACTTCTTGGCACAAGGAGAATTTCTAGGTTCATCTTCTCCCCTTGCATTTTCCTGGCCTCAGCCTTGGAATCAGCCATTTATTTGATTAGTTTTGATTCATTTCAGTGGAGGATGGTAAAAACCAAGGTATGGGCGCTCAGTGTGTTTGTTGCTACGAGGATGTCATTGCTTCTGTCTACACATCACTTGGTTATCTTGGAGTTGGTGATGAACAGGGAAGCCTGGCATGCCGCAGTCCATGGGGTCACAAGGAGTCAGACAGGACTGAGCAACTGAACTGAACTGACCTGACCTATCTCTACCTATCTGTGTATGTGTGTATCATCTATCTTTGGATCCATTTATCTTTGTGTAACTATATACCCATATAGTCATTTATAAATTATTTCTAATGTACTTCTATGTATATTACAGAACCATGAGTTTATATCCATACCTCTAATTCCAATGAACATCTCAAGGTTCTTTACAGGCTTCCCCTTTTATGTTTGTAAATATCTTCTTAGGCAATGAAAATCCTGGCTCTTGTTATCCGCAACAGTTTTCTTTATTTCTTTAATTGATTTGCTTATTTTCTTGATGTCACCTACCTCCCAGTCTTGCCTTCTGTCTTCTTTGCCCACCAGCTCAGCATCCCCGCCGTCATCCTGAAGCTTTGGCTGCTGTGACTGTCGGCTCGTGTCTCCAGGCTGCCCCACAAGCCTCCCTTACCACTCAGCTTCCTCGGTCATCAGGCCCACAGGCCCCAGGACCTTAGCATGACCACCCTCCCCGCCATGCCCTTGGCCACTGACTAGGCCTCCGGGCTTTTACTACATCCCCCTCAGTATTTTCAATTACTAAATTTTGCCAATTGTAGAGTTTCAAAGAACTGTCAATGTTGTAATTTGCATTCTTTAATCATCAGTGAGGCTGAGTATCTTTTTATGTTATTTCTTACTTGAAAGGCTTACTCATTTATTTTGCTCATTTTCTACGAAGTTCAGCTATTTTCTTGTTGATGTGAAAGACTTCTTTGTACAGTAGAGACTTTGGCTCTTCTGTATATATACTACAGTTTGCCCTTTGATTTTGTTTATGGTGCTCATTACCATTTTAAAATGTTATATGATAAAATTAACCTTTTTTAAGGTGTCCTATTCCTCAATTTTGCTGTATTTTCCTAGCATTTTAATTATTTAAAAATATGTAAACCATTGAGCTCTGGAATATATTTTGGTATTAAGAGGGTGGCTGAGTTTTTACCCCCCAAAGGGCCAACCAATTATCCCACCATCTGTTTACTGTATAAACCATAATCTTCTCACTCACTTAAAACGCTGCCGTTGTGATAAATTAAACTTCAATATTTTTTTGGCTCCAAATTGGATTCTCCATTCTGTTTCACTGATTTGTCTATCGCCTTAGGCAACCTATCTCATTATTGATTACTATAGTTTTACAGTACATTTTGCTACCTGGTAAGGAAAATTCTATTCATAGAAGAGTTAATCTGAACAAGAGTGTGGACAGGAGATAAGAAGTATTTATATTTAGCACCTGTTAAAATAACTTTGGACTTCCTTGGTGGCTCAGATGGTAAAGTGTCTGCCTACAATACGGGAAACCCGGGTTCGATTCCTGGGTTGGGAGGATCCCCTGGAGAAGGAAATGGCAACCCACTCCAGTACTCTTGCCTGGAAAATCCCATAGATGGAGGATCCTGGTAGGCTACAGTCCTTGGGGTTGTAAAGAGTCAGACACAACTGAGTGATATAACTAACTAAGGAAAATTCCCTTTTATTGTTTTTTTCTTTTAAAGGATTTTCACAGCTCTGTACATTTATTTTTCTTGGCAAAACTTAGAATTATCATGTTAAGAATTATCACAAAGAGTGTTTTTGAGTTTTTAATTTGGATTGTGTTAAATTTTATATGATTTGGGAAATAATTTATATTTTTGGAGGTTAGGTTCTACTTAGAAAAAGGCATCTATTATTATTCATGCAAATCTATTTTTATATTTTATGTACCTGTGTGTGTTTTATTTTCTTCTGCATTAAAGATTCTACCCATTTCCAGTTATGTTCATTCCTAAGTATTTTCTTGCTTTTGTTATTATTAAGAAGCGTGTCTTTTATTCCATGGTATTTTTTGACTAGTTTTTACTTGCATATGTGAGTATATTGACAGGAAATAGCAGTCCTGATGTGTGTAAACACATGGGCTTTGGAATGTGAATACCCGAATTTCCATCCTAGCTCTGTTATTCACAAGCTGTGTGACTGTGAGCAGGTAACTTTGCCTCTCTGAGCCTCAGTTTCCTCATTTTTAACATAAGATTAAAAATAGTACCTATTTGATGGCAATGTCCCCAGCAAATCCTTGACAAATATTTGCTATTGCTATTATTATTGTTATTATTTAAAGTTTTGTAATGAGTTGTTTTCCTGAGCTATTATAATGTATATTAATTTATTTTCCTAAGTTAGCATATTATCTGTCTCTTATACACTATCTGTAGATATCTAAATATAGAGGTATATATTGATACTGTCATGAAACTATTTTTATTAGAAATAAAGATTTCGTTTCATCAAATGCCTTTATTTGGCATCTAAGGAGATGATCTTGTCATTTTTCTGTTTTGACCTATTAAAATGGTAAATCATATTTATGAATTTCCTCATATTATACCATCCTTGTCATCTTAGAGCAGACCACTGCTTGGACATATTATGGCAGTTGTTTAATGTATAAATGTAATTGATTTGTTAATATTTTATTTAATGTTTTGAAATCGGTTTTCTTTTTTCCTTTTGTTTTCAGCTTTCATTTGCTTTTTTTGGTTTTGTTTTCAGCTTTTAGTGTAATTTATATGCCTGCCTTCTTAAGATATTCAGAAAATTTCTTCTTGCTAAATCCTAGTGGTCACTACCCTTTCTCCTTAATTATATTTTTTAAATTATCCTAAAATTGACTTTTTTGAAGGGATGTACAATTCTATAGATTTTAATACATGTATGGATATGTGCAGTCACCACTATAATCGAGGCACTGAATTATCCTGTCACTACATACAGCTGTCTGTGGTTGCTAACCAAAGAAATGGAGGCAGGGAGGGAGCGAGAGAGAGTGATGGCCAAGAGGAACTCGTGGGGCACAAGTTTTGGGGTTCCCAGGAATGCTTTCATGGGGAATGTGGCAGAATGATGGACTCTGGTTAGTGGGATGGAAGGCTTAGAGTCATAATAATTTGGGTCTTAAAATTACTTTGTGGCCACTGACTGTTGAAATCTGAGAGCGTATCAGTTAACATTTGTTTGAAATGTAACTGTTTAAGCCTATGAATTTTCTTCTCATTATGGCTTGAGCTGTTTGTATTGATTTCTTCTTTGAGGCAAGAGTGGTTGAGGATAGAAAATGTCTCAATTTCTGTTTTCTTTTGCCTTTACTATTACTGTACATTTTTATTGCCTCAAGGTCAGTGTTGGTGACCCGTGATATATCTACTTTTAGAATTTTTAGGTTTTCTTTGTGGCTTAGCATATGGCAAACTTTTACAAATAATCACATTGGCACCCAAAGAGAGTAATATTCTCTGCACCCCATGTACAGAGTGTAAATATACCGTATATACTCATATTTGATCAGTTTTTAAAAAGATTTTTTAAAGTTTGTAATTTAATTTGCTTATTCTATTTTTGGCTGCACTGCCTCTTCCCCGCTTTGGGCTTTCTCCAGTTGCTGTGAGCGGGCGGCTGCCCTGTTGCATGCACAGGCTTCTCCTTGCCGTGGCCTCTCTTGTGGAGCACAGGCTACACGCACGTGGGCTTCAGTATTTGCGGCACGTGGGCTCGGTAGTTGCGGCTGACCGGCTTAGTCGCTTCGTGGTATGTGGAATCTTCCCAGACCAGGGATTGAACCCGAGCATTGGCAAGCAGATTCTTAACCACTGCACTACCAGGGAAGTCCATAATCAATTTTATTAATCATATTATTAAGATCATTTATATCCTTACTTGTTCAACTTAACTGTCAAAAATCAAAAGAGGGGGAGTTCTCTACTCTTGTATTTCTACTGATTTCACATTGTATTTATATCTATAATTTTTGCTTCATATATTTTGATGCTAGTTTATCTGGAACAGAAAACGTCATGACAGTTATTCTAATGTTTTCTATCCTTTATAGTTATGGGCAATGCCTTTCTTTTCATTCAGTAATTTTTGTTTTCAATTCAACCTTTTCTAATATTCATAACATGGTAAACTAACATGTAGTTTCTTTTTTTCACGTTTAAGGTATATAATGTAATCATTTGAATTATGTGTATATTGCAATTTACTACTACAATAAGGTTAGTTAACACAGTCATCACTTCACATAGTTATAATTTTTTGTATGTGGTGAGAACTTTAAAAGTTGACTTGATTGTGGTTTCTTTTAGCTTGCATTTGCCTGGCACATACTAGAAAATCATTTTACTTTCAACTTCTGTTCAGTCCTTCTTCTGGCCTCCCACTTTCTCTGAAGGATTGATATTTCCTCCCCAACCCAATCTAGATAAACTTATGGTCTGAGAGGGCTCAGTGGTAAAGAATCCACCTGCCAGTGCAGAAGACACAGGAGCCATGGGTTTGATCTCTGGGTTGGGAAAATCCCCTAGAGGAGGAAATGGCAACCCACTCCAGTATTCTTACCTGGAAAATCCAACGGACAGAGGAGCCTGGTGGGCTTCAGTCCATAGTGTCACAAAGAGTCGGACACAACTGAATATGCACGCATGACATGGCTGTCTGGGTTTTATTACCAAAACTGTTTAAAGAGAAATGTTGATGGATCTTACAGTCCTTGGCTAAGTATGGATAAAGTCTTCGTTGGGTATAGCATTCTTAAATCACACTTGTGTTCCCTCAAAACTTTGCAGATGTTACTTTGGTCTTTGGACATCAAATGTTAGTGTGGAGAAATTGAAGGGATTCTGATATTCTTCCTCTTGCTAATAATTTGGTATTCCTGGGTGGATGTTTATATAATTGCCTCTTAAGTTCTTTAAGTTGAACATCTTGAATGTCTGAATTTTCATATACACTTTCAATCTTCGTATTCACTTTTCCCTTTTTATATGATGGGTTATTTTTATGATGCATTTGTTTTGTCCTCTTCTTTAAGGCTACTCATCTTTATGTTAACCTCCATTGTCTGTCATCCATAACAATTATCTTCTCTAAATTGTTCCTAACTCTTTGTTTCTTTTGCATTTTGTATGGTTTTCTTTTCTTTTTTTTTTCCCGTAGACTATCTTTAACATTCCCAAGTTATTTTTCTGCTGTGTCAGTTCTGTCCTCATGGTTTCTTATCTGTTTAGTAGCAGCATCGTGGTATTATTCTGATCCATAATTTCTTAACTTGGCTCTGCAATTCTTCTAATCTTACTTTGTTATCATCTTATTTTCAGTTTCTTTGGGATTGTGGTACATTCGTGGCCTTTTTTTTTTTTTCTGTTTCCTAGTCCATGTCTTTTTTCAAACCAGAGTCTTTGTTTTTAATATGGTCTGTCCATTCTAAAGGAGATCAGTCCTGGGTGTTCTTTGGAAGGAATGATGCTAAAGCTGAAACTCCAGTACTTTGGCCACCTCATGCGAAGAGTTGACTCATTAGAAAAGACTCTGATGCTGGGAGGGATTGGGGGCAGGAGGAGAAGGGGACGACAGAGGATGAGATGGCTGGATGGCATCATTGACTCGATGGGTGTGAGTCTAAGTGAACTCCGGGAGTTGGTGATGGACAGGGAGGCCTGGCGTGCTGTGATTCATGGGGTCACAAAGAGCTGGACACAACTGAGCGACTGAACTGAACTGGACTGATCCCTTCCTTTCCTTTCCTGCTATGTTTTGAAAATTTCTGTAGTTTTAATGTTATTTTGTTGTTATTGCTGTTGTTATTTCAACTTCTTTATCTTTGAACTGGAGGAGTTATATCATGTCTCTTATTTGCCTAGATCCAGAACAGCTGGAGTCTCCCATACTTCCTTGTCTGTTTACCTGGGTCTTCTCTGTACCCATCACATCTTGAATTTCAAGGCTGCTTTTCATGCCTAGAGGTGACAAAGGAGGAGCTGGGGATCTGGGCAGCAGTTACAAGTGAAACTTTTGTGACTTTCTCCATATAGCACATGGAGAGCTTAAAGCCATGCAGGAGAGTCACTTGGCGCGGTTAGGGACACATCCAGTCGGGGACAGTGGGGAGGGGGGACACTCTTAGTTTCAGATGGTGCCAGCAGCTTCAGAGACAGTCCACCTTTGGAGACCATGTCTCGGCTATCAGAACAATCAGTTTTAGGCCATGGGTCCAGCCAAGCTCTTCCCCGTTTGTGTGAGATTGAATTTTAAAGATCCCAGCTCCTCCAGCTACTGACAGGGAGGGAGAGAGGCCAAGTGGGTTATTCTTTGCATTCCACATCTTTCCTGGGCTGCCTTGCCCACAGGAAGTGTTGTTTTCTCTCTCCATTCTGCAAAGCCTCTATTTCTTGTCAGACTGTTTGTCCTGATGTTCATCCCCTTGAAAGAGCTTTGCTTCTCTCTCAGCTAGAGGCAGGGATCCTAGGCTTGTCTGCATTTGGCCAACTCACTTCTTTCTGGGGTAAGGAGAGTGGTCTTCCAGACCTGTGATTCTCACCTAGAAATGATACTGGCCCCTTCCTCCCAGGAAACATTCAGCAAAGTCTACGGATACTTTGGGTTGGCACAGTTTGGGAGGGACAGACCAAAATGTTAGTAGCTCAGTCATGCCCGACTCTTTGCGATCCCATGGACTCCAGCCCACCAGGCTCCTCTGTTCATGGGATTTTCCAGGCAAGGACACTGGAGTGGGTTGCCACTTCCTTTCCAGGGGATCTTCCTGACCCAGGGGTCGAACCCAGGTCTTCTGCACTGCAGGCAGATTCTTTACCAAATGAGCTACCAGGGATCAAACCTGGGACAGACCAAGGATGCTATTAAGCATTCCATACCACCCAGAAGAGCAAAGAATCCTCTTGTCCTATGTTTCCATCATGTGAAGTTGGAAAGCCTGTTCTAGACTGACATCCCCTGGCCTCTCTCTTGGACAGTGCATTCTCCTGGTCCCCACCCCACCAAACGGGGTGATGTCATGAGGTTCTTCTGAACGTCATCCATTCAACCTTTTCACCATTGCAGGAGTAATCAACATATCCGTTCCTAAGTCCTATTTTTCCTGTTTCCAAATTGGTCCTATTTTTTTTTTTTTTTCAGGAAGACAGTTTTCAAAATTCATCCCAGGGGGTTGCGGTCCATTCCTAACTTCAGAATTCCTGGCTAATTTTTGGTCATTTAAAATGTCTTATTTCCTACTGTATACACAGGGGACTCTGCTCAATGTTATGTGGCAACCTGGATTGGAGGGGAGCTTGGGAGAGAATGAATACGTGCGTATGTATGGCTGAGTCCCTTTGCTGTCCACCTGAAAATATCATGACGTTGTTGTTTGGCTATACTCCAATATGAACTAAAAAGCTTAAAAAATAAAATGTATTCTTGCTCATTCTATTCAGTTGGCAGCAAGGGATGTTTAGTAAGCCCATGTTGACTATTCTATCTTCCTTGAATGTTTCAGATAATTTTAAAGAAAACCTTACAAATAATTCAATTATTTGATTTCCTATGACTATTGGGGGTGTACATTTTCAAATCATTCTTTCCTGTGCATCATCTCATTTAATCCTCCAGCAGCCTGTTGAAGTAGATATGATTATGCCCATGTTTTGGTGGGTTTTACTTATCTGTGGCTAGAGAGCCAATGTGGCTTAGATTTGCTTGACTCGAAATTTTCTGTCCTTTCTACTACACTGCAATCTTTATCAGCAAATGAAATAATAACCTCCTTGTCTGCTGGCAAGTGTGTTGATCAAGGAAATTGGATTCTGACAAGACATTTTCCACCGTATCTATTCTACCTACGGGCATGTTTAATTGAACTTAACTGGAACAACTACCCAGGGTTTTCACATTTTTGTTATTTCTTTTTCTGTCTCATCGTTGGGCAACTGTAAAGATTCACCATTTTTTTTTCTTTTTTTTTTTTAATATCATGCATATTTTTATTTTTTTAAATTTATTTGATTGGGCTGGGTCTTTGCTGGCGCATGATCTTTAGTTGTGGCATGTGGGATCTAATTCCCTGGTCAGGGATCTGAACCCAGGCCCCCTGCACTGGGAGAGTGGCATCTTAGCCACTAGCCCACCAGGGAAGTCCCAAAGATTCACCATTATTATGTTATTAGAAATGCGACGATATGTGAATGTGGTTTTCTCCCCTGCCTATTGGAAGTGGAAGAAATCTCACCAAAATATTGGCTCACCTTGGGGTGGAATTTTCCACCTGGACCCGTTATATTGAGGAGTCATCCTCGACTCTGAGAAGAAAGTCTAACCACAATAAGGCTCATTTTTGGAAGGATTGACAGCTCCCTAGCGTGCCCCTGTCTCCACAAGTCTATAGCAAGAAGCTCAGTTGTCTCAGGACTCCTTTATAGGAGGACAGAGAGATCTGAAGCCAGTCCCACCCTCCATTTCCTGCCAGCAGCTGCTCTTCCTGTAAAGGCTCCTTACCTCTGTGCCCGACCCCAGCACGGAAACCGGTGACTTGTTCAGGATTCTTCAGTCTTCCTCAGTTTCGCCATCCAATTAATTATTCTGTCCTGCCTCTGCCCCCAGACAGCTCAATCATACATCCCCAAGTCTGGCTAGACCCCTTTCCTCATAGAGGAAGAAAGAGGAGAGAGGAAAGGTAAGAGGAAGGAAACAGTCCCTTCTCTTTGTTGCAGCATATATTGAGGAATTTGGTATCACACTGATTGGGTCAAATACAACTTGGCTTTGTGTTCTTGGCAAAGCAACGCATCCCATTTCTGAGCTTGTTTTCTCAGCTCGCAAATGGGGGTAACGACACGGGTTTTGAACATGAAATGGCACAGTGGACCTGGCACACAGGGGTATATTTGTGCCAGCCTGCCTGTCCTCCCTTCCTTCCTCTTTCTTTCCTTTCCTCATGGAGAGTCTGTCTACTGAGCTCTATTTATCCATCCAGGCAAATGTTTCCCCCACCCCCGCCCTCCAAGTGTGTGCACTGTTTGGGAGGGTGGGCCATGAGATGAGGCTGTGAGTTGCAAACACATCAGCTCCTCCAGTTTCCGTTGCTGGCCTACAAATGTCACATTCATCCAAACAGCGATTTCAGGGCAGACTTCTTTTCTGATGTGTTGGTGCTTCTTAAAAATTAAATGAAGAGAACATTGAGATTTCAGAGGACACGATGAACACATGGCAGGAGAGAGCTTCCCCAGCCCCAAAACTCTCGAATGAGACCTTGTGAGGAGGGCTTGGTCCACTCCTTCCCCAAAGCAATGGGTGTCCCACTTGCCCCGAGGTCCTGAAGTTTGGGGGACAGACCCTCAAGGCTGCCCTGAGTTAGTGGCATCTCTTCCCTCTGTGCACTTCCATGTAGAACCAGATCCCACAGGAGACCTGCACACCTGCCAGTCAACATCTCACTGACTTGTCCTTCCTTTTGAAGATCGATTTACTGAGGTATAATTTACATGTGGGAACATGCACCCATTCTAGGTGTCCAGTACAAGGAGCCTTGACCGAGGCCCACATTAACGTAGCTACCATCACAATCAAGACAGAACATTTCCGTCACCTCAATCAGTTTTGTTAAAATTTAGAGATATTGCAACCATCCAGAAAAAATACAGAGTTTAGTATTTCAAAATAGCACGAATGTGCCACCAAGGTTTAGCAAAGGTTACTGTTTTGCTGTATTTGCTTTGGTTTGTTCTGTTTCTCACTCTCTCTCTTCCTCTCCCTTCATCTACTCTCCCTTTCAAAAGAAATGGAATAAAATTCTTTTGAAGAAGTTAGACGTTGTAGATACGCTTGGAGACTTCCTCACTCCAGTCCCCAAAAGTAACCGCTGCCACCTCTTGTTAAGCCTCCTCAGTCCTGTCCGACTCTTTGTGACCCCAGATAGCCTGTGGCCCGCCAGGCTCCTCAGCCCATGAGATTCTCCAGGCAAGCATACTGGAGTGGGTTGCCGTTTCCTTCTCCTGGGGATCTTCCTGATCCAGGGATCCAGTCCGTGTCCCCTGTGTCTCTGGCATTGGCAGGCCGATTCTTTACCACCGAGCCACCAGAGAAGCTCAGCCACTTGTCACTACCTGTGTTTACAGGTAACAAGCTCTCCCCAAGTTTTAAAACTCATTGCATTGTATATGATCACAGTTAATATACTACACTGTTCTGGAGACTTCTGATATTTATATAAAATAGTGTCACAATGTGTCTGCATAATGTATACAACTTACTTTTACTCAGCATGTGCTTTTAAGATCCATTTACCTTTCTGTTAGTAGATGTAGTTCATTTGCCTTAACATAGTGTTATAGCGTAAGAATGGTTTTAAATTTCCTTATCCAGTACCCTACTGACAGGCCATGAGTTTGTTTCCTTCTTCTCTTCCTATTTATATTCATGCTGGAGTGATTATCCTTGAGCCCACGTGTAAGAGCTACTCACAGTTGTTTTCCTAAAAGTGGGAGGATTGGATCATAGGGTCATAGGATCACAGGACAGACACATCTCCTGCTTTACTGGGTTTTCCCAAATCTCCAAGGTGAGAGTACCAGCACCCTCACCCAGAATGTATGAGAGGTACTGTTTATCCCACCTCCTCCACAACATTTGGTCTTGTCAGATAATTCTCCTCAAACTGGTTTTATGAAATGGTCTATCAGTTGTTTTAATTTGTATTTCCTGGATCATCCAGCTTCCTGGCTGGTGCTGGTGGTGAACAACCCATCTGCCAATGCAGGAGACATAAGAGATATGTGGTTTGATCCTTTTGTGGGAGGGGAGATCCCCTGGAGAAGGAAATGGCAACCCACTCCAGTATTCTTGCCTAGGAAATCTCATGAACCCTGGCGGGCTACAGTCCATGGGTTTGAAAAGAGTCCGACACAAGTGAATCGACTTAGCACACAAGCACAATCACCAGTGACGCTGAGTGTGTTTTCATATGTGTATTAGCCTTTCAAGTTCCTTCTGAGAATGCCTGTTGATGCCTGACTGTTTCTATTTCCTCTACAAACTAAAAGACAAGGTCCACAGTTGAGGTGGTGGGGATTGGAGATTTGAGAGGAGAGGAGATGAAGAGAGTGAGTTATCTTCCTTTGGGTTGCTCAAAAGCAGTATCTGAGACAAGAATCCCAGAGCATGCGGTTTATTTGAAAGGTGATCCCAAGATACACAGGCAGAGGATCGAGGCTGAGAAGGAGAGGAAGCCAGGAAGAGGTGTATGGTCAAGCCCATTGCCACAGTGGGCAACTGAAGGTCCATCCCAGTGGAGAATTCTAGAGGAAGCTGGGGTATCTATATGCCAGCTTGGGTGGTATTTGCTTGAAGGCTGCTCCTGGTTGGGGATTCCTTTAGGTCCCCAGCACTTAGATGCAGGGGTTGGGAGAGAGCTCTGGCCACCAGGGAAAGCCCTTAGGCGATATGCAAATAATGGCAACTAGAAGAAGTTGGGTCAGCACTGGTATGGTTAGGGTCCAGGGGCCAGAATGAATTTACCAGCAACAGACTCTGAGCAGTACCATCAGGGTATCTTGGGGTGAATGGTGGTGGTTTAAAGGAAGCCCCAGAGCATGACAAGGGTGCAGATGACCTGGGCTATCACCAGCCCTCTGGCTTACAGATGAGGAACTGAAGTCCGCAGAGGAAAAGAAGAAAAGAAACTTCCCAAATCATAAAGTACTCTTAGCCTGTCAAGGTAGCAAGTTGAGTTCCCTTGGGACCTTGAACAAAAGAAAAAAGCGATTTAAAAACATTTTTATTTTATGAAAGTAAGACACAATTATTAGAGAAAATTCAGAAAAGATATCTGGAAGGAAAATTAAGAATCATATCTATAACCCAGAGACAACTGTTGTCAACAACTTGGTCTGTATCTTTCTAGTCTTTTTTTCTAGACATATTCATTTCATATCTGTATGCTGGTTTTTTTTTTTTTTTTTTTTTTTTTTTTTTTTTTTTTTTTAAAAACCTTTTTCTTTTAACAATCTATTTCCTTTT
>SJYT01029976.1:394773-427577 GCA_006410635.1 Cephalophus harveyi | reverse complement strand
GCTAGTAAAGTAATGCTCAAAATTCTCCAAGCCAGGCTTCAGCAATATGTGAACCGTGAACTTCCAGATGTTCAAGCTGGTTTTAGAAAAGGCAGAGGAACCAGAGATCAAATTGCCAACATCCACTGGATCATGGAAAAAGCAAGAGAGTTCCAGAAAAACATCTACTTCTGCTTTATTGACTATGCCAAACCCATTGACTGTGTGGATCACAACAAACTGTGGAAAATTCTTAAAAAGATGGGAATACCATACCACCTTGCCTGCATCTTGAGAAATCTGTATGCAGGTCAAGAAGCAACAGTTAGAACTGGACATGGAAAAACAGACTGGTTCCAAGTCGGGAAAGGAGTATGTCAAGGTTTTATATTGTCACCCTGCTTATTTAACTTATATGCAGAGTACATCATGAGAAATGCTGGACTGGATGAAGCACAAGCTGGAATCAAGATTGCTGAGTGAAATAGCAATAACCTCCGATATGCAGATGACACCATTCTGATGGCAGAAAGTAAAGAAGAACTAAAGAAACTCTTGATGAAAGTGAAAGAGGATAGTGAAAAAGTTGGCTTAAAACAACATTCAAAAAACTAAGATCATGGCATCTCGTCCCATCACTTCATGGCAAATAGATGGGGAAACTGTGGAAACAGTGACAGACTTTATTTTGGGGGGCTCCAAAATCCCTGCAGATGGTTCCCACTCCAGTACTCTTGCCTGGAAACTCCCATGGACGGAGGAGCCTGGTAGGCTGCAGTCCATGGGGTCACTAAGAGTCAGACAGGACTGAGCGACTTCATTCTCACTTTTCATTTTCATGCATTGGAGAAGGAAATGGCAACCCACTCCAGTGTTCTTGCATGGAGAATCCCAGGGATGACGGAGCCCAATGGGCTGCCGTCTGTGGGGTCGCACAGAGTCGGACACAACTGAAGCAACTTAGCAGCAGCAGCAGCAGCAGCAGCAAGTTTTCTACCACTATCACTAGCATTTAGTTGCAATGCCCTGTTCTTACCTGAGTGGAAAGCTTGGAGTTCGAGCCTATTTATACAGCTCTGCTGAGCAGCAGTTACTGACACCCACAGTTAGGTGAGTAAAACATGTTTTTAGGACTTCGTTTCCCACAATTTTGGGATGTGTTCTTTAAAACCTGAACATGTGATGGGAATGTGCTTTCCATGTGAACATTACTGTCACATGTAGCACGGTGGGGAAAAGAGGCTGACAACTCCTACTATTATATAGCAAATACATATGAAGCTAGACTACTAGAAAGTGTGTCCCCCCCCCACCTTGTGTTGATTTTTAAACTTTTTTGGCTTTTAAAATATGTCTACTATTTATCATATGACTGTATTTGAAAGTGAAAGTCACTCAGTTGTGTCTGACTCTCTGCGACCCCATAGACTATACAGTCCATGGAATTCTCCAGGCTAGAATACTGGAGTGGGTAGCCTTTCCCTTCTCCATGGGATTTTCCCAACCCAGGGATCAAACCCCAGGTTTCCTGCATTGCAGGCAGATTCTTTACCAGCTGAGCCCCAAGGGAAGCCCAAGAATACTGGAGTGGGTAGCCTATCCCTTCTCCAGCAGATCTTCCCAACCCAGAAGTTTGGTCCCTAGTAAATAATCCATGGAAAATTTGTAGAAGTAACTATAGCTGATTTAGTCTACTGAATCCATCCATCGTATATATGTGTTTTCCACTGATGGATTTCTCTAATACTGGTTTAGGGAAACTTTTAGTCACTTCATTACAAAATCAGTGAGATTTCTGTTTCTCTAATAAAGATAATACTTATGAGTAAGTAAGTTATATATTTCCTTGTCTTTACTTCTATTCATTCCTTACTTTAGTAATATGTTCTTTTTTCTCTTGTTTTGGGAGGAAAAAAATCCACCCTTTATGAGAATGAATGATCGTTTCATTTCTTCTGGATTTGTGTCTTAAAAAGTTACAGTCCCAAATCAATTCTTGTTATAAAGAGAAATCTTTAATAGCTAAATATTATTCCAAGTCAATTAATGGACTTGAAAGCTTTCCATTAAAATCACTGAGCAATGAATTATCAGTCAATTAAAAAGTGCTGAAATCAATATAGGCAATAGGAAGGAGAGTAAATGTGGGCCATTATTAATAGCAACAAAATGTTGCTAGTTTGAAGTGGTGGTGGTTTAGTCACTAAGTCATTCTGACTGTGAGCCACCCTATGGCCTGTAGCCTGCCAGGCTCCTCTGTCCATGGGAATCTCCAGGCAAACGTACTGGAGTGGGTTGCTTTTTCCTTCTTCAGGGGACCTTCCTGACTCAGGGATTGAGCCTGCATCTCTTGGGTCTCCTGCACTGCAGGCAGATTCTTTATGGTCTGATCCACCAGGGAAGCTCTAGTGAGGTAGTTGTTTTTCAATTGCTAATATTTTTAGAGTGGTTTTTAAGCTTGTGGAAAAACTGAGCAGAAAGTACAGGGAGTTCCATATCCCTCTGCCCAGCTTCTCCTATTATTAATCTTGCAGTAGTGTGGTACATTTGTTACAACTGATGAGCCAATACTATACATTATTAACTAAAGTCTATAGTTTACATTAGACTTCACTCTCTGTTGTATAGTTCTATGGGTTTTGACAAAATGCATAATGTCATGTATCCATTTTCATGGTATTGAACAGTACAGAGGTTTCACTGCCCCCCAAATCCCCTATGCTCTACCTATTCATTACTCCTCCACTTCCCCTCTGGAATCCCTGGGAACTGCTGATCTTTTTATAATCTCTAGTTATCCTTTTTCTGGAATATAACATATTTAAAATTAGACAGTATGTAGCATTTTCAAATTGATCTCACTTACTAATATGTGCAACCCACTCCAGTGTTCTTGCCTGGAGAATCCCAGGGACGGGGGAGCCTCATGGGCTGCTGTCTATGGGGTTGCACAGAGTCGGACACGACTGAAGTGACTTAGCAGCAGCAGCAGTAATATGTGCTTGCTGTGCTGTGCTTAATAGTAGCTCAGTCATGTCCAACTCTCTGAGACGCCATGGACTGTGGTCCACCAGGCTCTTCTGTCCATGGGGATTCTCCAGGAAAGAATACTGGAGTCAGTAGGCTATCCCTTCTCCAGAGGAACTTCCCAACCCAGAAATTGAACCAGGGTCTCGTGCATTATAGGTGGATTCTTTACCAACTGAGCTACCTGGGAAGCCCGTTTAAGTTTCCTTAAACATGACTTTTCAGGGCTTGAAAACTCATTTCTTTTTAGCACTGAACAGTATTTCAGTGTATGGAGGTGCACACTTTGTTTATCCATTCCTACTAAAGGACACCTTGATTGCTTCCAATTTTTGGCAATTATGAATAAACATTATTTGTAGGTTTCTGTGTGGATGTGTTTTCAACTCTCTTTGAGTAAACTTGGAATGCGATTGCTGGATCCTGTGGTAAGAGTATATTTAGCTTCGTAAGAAACTTCTATTGTCTAAAGGGGCTGATCATTTTGCATTTCCATTAATGATGAATGGGCATTCCTGTTGCTCTACATCCTCACCAGAATTTGGTGTTGTCAATGTTTTGGATTCTAGCCATTTTTAACAGGTGTAGCAGTATCATATTGTTGTTTCAACTTGCAATTCTCTAATGACAAATGATGTTGAGTATCTTTTCATATGAATGCTTATTTGCCATCTGATAATCTTCTTTGATGGGCTTCCCTGGTTGCTCAGATGGTACAGAATCTGCATGCAATGAAGGAGACCTAGGTTTGATCC
Organism: Cephalophus harveyi; assembly: GCA_006410635.1. NCBI lineage: Eukaryota > Metazoa > Chordata > Mammalia > Artiodactyla > Bovidae > Cephalophus > Cephalophus harveyi. The sequence continues at coordinate 423,816 of SJYT01029976.1, read as the reverse complement.
CTGGGTCGGGAAGACCCCTGAAGAAAGGAATGGCAACCCACTCCGGTATCCTTGCCTGGAGAATCCCATGGACAGAATCTTCTTTGATGAGGTGTTCAGATCTTTTGCCTAGTTTTTAATTGGGCTATTTATCTTTTACCTCTTAGGCCTATGACACTGGGTCTAATAACCAACTGTTGAGTGGCTGAAGAAAAACCATTAAATATTACTGAACACTGCAAATAACAACATGCCCAAAACTCTCCGGTTTATTATCTGTAGATGAAATATCATTCTTTTGCTATTGGATTTTTTTTTCTCCTTCAAGTTTTACCATCCTCTCCGAAGATAAAAATTTAAGATGTTGGTTTTCTTAAGAGTACAATATGAAAAGTCCTCATTTACAGTAAACTGAATGTAAAGCAGATTTGTCAGTGTTGTATTTTAAAGCTAATATTTTATTATAGCCAAACTGATTGATAACCATGTCATATATTTTATGTTTGTAATGTTTTGTTTCTCACAAGTGCTTCGATTTTTCCAGAGAAAAATTTTTATCTGTTCCACTTATGTCTATCTTGATTTTAATGTTTACAAATATTTGGTCTTAAAATTAGCCTCACATTAACAAATAATTCTTATTTGTTGTCTCTCTTCTGACATGAGAGACAACTCAGGGCAAAGATGATGGAGAAACGTTTGATGTGCAAGAAAATGTCTAGAACCCCTGGTCTGAACGATTGTCATGCTGTGATTTCAGGGTCTGAGCATCTCTGGAAGTGAGGTTAACAAGGTACACTCCAGTGGAGAGGAGGAAACCAGCACTCTGTGAACATGAGCCTCAAACCCCCGATGTCTGCTCCTCAGTTTGAGAGCAAAGGCAGCCATATTTCAGCTAGAAATGGAAGCTGTTTTCTAGTCAGGCACACTCCTCATCCCAGAAGGGTCTGCCACATCAAAGGTGAGGTAATTCAGAGTCCTAGAATGTCTCTCTCTCCTCTACATTTGGACTACTTGATGATTCGAGTGGGTAAACACGGGGGTTTTATTCAAAATACTGAACCACCGGTGAGGCCCAGGCACTGACTGTTGGGACCAGATGCCAGCACCGGAGCTAGGGCAGAAGAGACCTGCAGGCAACTCCTGTGCAGGCACTTACCCTTGGATTACTGGGTTGATAGGAAAGGGACCTGGAGAGGTGCCAAAGGGGCCACTCAGGAAGCTCAGGGCAGCGACTGACCCAGTGGTATGAAAAGTATCTCCATTTTTGACAACCTGTACAGTCGTGCTAACATCTACATGTTAAATACCAGCCTGGAGAACCATGCATGACATTCACTCTTTCATTCTCTCTCAATCCTTTCTTTTTTCTCCTCTCCCTCCCTTTCCCCCTTTCCTTCCTCTCTCCACCTTTCCCTCTCTTTGTTCATCATTTTGAAATTTTAGTTTTGGTCACACCATATACTCCTAAAATTTTTTGCCTATTCCTGTAGTTTCTTTTTTTTTTAATTCTGCATGTTGGAATCCCTTCACAGGTAAGTCTTTGGCCATTTTCTCTTTTTAGTCTATACCATAATCCTAGTCAAATTTACTAATTCCCACTGCAAAACATTATCCAGAAGCTTCTTGTGCAATTTCTTGGGAAACAAAGCAGCCGTCTATTACTGTCTCTCATAATTCACTTATTAACAGAGCTGTGTCCTGCACACGTACGCTTCCTAAGCTGCCCAGTTTTATATAACACAGCATTGATACTAAAAAAGGGCCTGGATATAATTCAATATTTGAGCCAAAAGCAAATAGCGATAATAGGAGAATGAATGAACCCAGAAGGCTCTGAGGAAGGAGGTTCCTTTTTTTTCCAGGTTTTCCTTTCCTTCCCACACAGCTTACCTTGTCCTGCCTCCTGTTCCTCACTCTAATGACTCTCTTCTGCCAGCACAGAAGAGCCAATGTGTGTCTTTTATGGGGCCTTGTTACATTCTGGATGCTTTCAGAAATCTAAATCTGATATTCCTGAAGAGGGCTAACATAGTCCCTCTTAGTCATTATTAAGACATGGGAAATGAGAGGTCTGTCTGGGATAGCAGCAAATCTACTCCACTTAACTCCCAGACCAAAGATCAAAGATGGGGGCCTTGGTTCTCAAAGCTAACAAGATGGCAGGACATTTTAAGAAGGGATGTGTTGCAAACATAATTTGCTACACTGACTTTTAAAGATTGTCCACCCAGCACTGGTTCATAAAATCTGGTCTGACATCTTTATGTACATTTTATATCTGGTTGGAAATTTGCTGGGCATTCAAAGAAAACCTGCCAAAAACCTAATCTGGTGGTTTGTTCTTCTTATCCGTACTCACTTAGGTTTGAATAACATTCCAATCTGTAATGTGAATGATGATGATAACTCATTCAGAACATTGTGGGGTGTTGGCCAGTCCCACTACTCACAGAAAGATGAGACACCATATGCCAGATGCAGCTACCCACCCAGTGCTGTGGCCACGGACAGTCCTGTCTCGCCAGCCCTTAATGGTGTCAAAGTGCCCCCACGGCCTCATTCTGGTGAGTCCCTCTCAATTCATGAAATCTTTCCTGAGGCTTCCTGCCAACTATCAGGAGGAAAAGTATCTATATAATTGCTCACATAGCTGCAGTCATTTAAAAATAGTCATGAAATTTCCCACTGTGAAATAGTTATTCATTATAAAAATTTCCACTCACCTAATCTCAATTCAGTTCCATACTGTTAATAAATATGATTTAAAATTATCATTAATTGTGCCCAAGCCAAATTTGACATGGTTCTAGTCTCTAAGCCCTACAAAAGTACCTAAGAGAGACCAAAAATGAATGTTAGCTAACATTGGTAGAGAAACTACTCCAGACCAAAACTGAATCAGGGAAATGCAGTAAGGATGGAATGTCATGTTTACCTTTTCCTCACTGGACGGTCACTCCTTAAAGTCAGGGCCCAGTTTTACTGTTCTTCCAGGTCCTGATCTTTAGCAAACATTTAATTCAGTTAATTAATGCTTATTAAGCTAAATTTAAAGTGATTACTCAAAAGTACAGCATGATGACTGTAGTTAGTAAAACTGTACCATATATTTGAAAGTTAACACAATAGATTTTTAAATTTCTCATTACAAGAAAAAATATGGAACTATTTTTTGATGGATGTTAAGTAAACTGATAATCATTTTACAATATACATATATCAAATCATTATGTCATACAAGGAGTTCTAGATGGTAGAAATTATATCTAGTATTTTTCCCTCTGCCCTTTATAATTACAAACTAACACTTTCAGGGCACGTGAAAATTATTTTGGTATAATGTGGTAAAACACATATATCTTCTAAAAGGTAACAGTAAAAGGAATAGATTCCATTCTAGTCTTCACATGAGTTAACTCATTTCATCCTTTTCACCAGCAATGAAGAATTAAAACCCACTTATTCCACCATCTTTCTAGTGTCCCTTCTTGTACTGTAGAACCTAGAAACCTACAAACTACTTTTGCAAGAGTCCCTTGATGAGAATGAGGAGTTGCCATCTGGTAAGACTTATACTGCAGACATAGGGCTAAAGTCATCTTTTTGGCTGCTGTCTGCTATCAAGTGTGGCTGGAAACATGGAGCTTTTCTAAGACAGCATCTCAGTGTTCAGATACTGGATTTATGAGTGTTTAAAAGGCAAAATCGGCAGACGTGGTGATCTTCTGATTGCAACAGTGATCCAATGCCTAAGATTTAGCCTCATGGACATTGTGACGGCAATTGGCATGGCCATGGCCTCCTGAGTCTCCTTCCTCCAACTGTGATAAAGGCTGTGCCTGCCTTGGTGGGTCAGGCGCATGGTGTTGTTCTTGAAATGATTTGTGAAGATCAAGACAGAGTTCACTCTCACCTTCCCCTGCTATGTCCATAAGTCTATTCTCTACTAGCAGTGACATATGTACACTATCATGTGTAAAATAGATAGTGAGAAGTTGCTGTATAACACAGGGAGCCCAGCCTGGTGCTTTGTGATGACCTAGAGGGATGGGGAGTGGTGAGGGGAGGGAGGCTCAACAGGAAGGGGATATACATATATAATAATTTATATATATAGTACATAATAATGTATATACATTAATGACAACTCATGCTGTTGTGACTATACAGGGGATATATATATTTATATAAAAGGGGATATATATAATTTTAATATATGTAATAATTTATATATATATGACAATTCACATTGTTGTACAGCAGAAACCAACACAACGCTGTAAAGCANGCCCAGCCTGGTGCTTTGTGATGACCTAGAGGGATGGGGAGTGGTGAGGGGAGGGAGGCTCAACAGGAAGGGGATATACATATATAATAATTTATATATATAGTACATAATAATGTATATACATTAATGACAACTCATGCTGTTGTGACTATACAGGGGATATATTTATTTATATAAAAGGGGATATATATAATTTTAATATATGTAATAATTTATATATATATGACAATTCACATTGTTGTACAGCAGAAACCAACACAACGTTGTAAAGCAATTTTCCACCAATTAAGAAAAATCTATATAAAAACAGTTCACTGCTCCAACTCTTCTAATGATATTACAAACAGCTAAATTCTATGTATTATTTACATTTTTGCTTAAAATAGATGTGAGGTTTCTGTTTCCCACAAGTGGACACTAAGCAGAATCACTACCCATAACTTCCTTCTCACTACTTGGAGAGAGGTAACTTTATACTTAAAAAAAAAAATCTTTCCTCAGCTAGAACTAATGAATTCAGTTACTACTGTGTATATGCATAAAATCTTTTCAGCTTTTTTTAAAAAGTTTTGTTACCTATGGCTTCAGTGGGGGGAAAAAAAAACAGCATCACACAGAATGTATCTTTTAATGAATGCAAAGGTAAATTAAATATTTAAGTGTAATTAAGGATAATTTAGGGCTTCCCTGGTGGCTCAGAGGTTAAAGCGTCTGCCTCTAATGCGGGAGACCCGGGTTCGATCCCTGGGTCGGGAAGATTCCCTGGAGAAAGAAATGGCAATCCACTCCAGTATTCTTGCCTGGAGAATCCCACGGACAGAGAAGCCTAGTAGGTTACAGTCCACGGGGTCGCAAAGAGTCGGACACGACTGAGCGACTGAACTGAACTGAACTGAACTGAAGGATAATTTAATTAGATGGCTATGTGAAATTGGCAGGGTTGCAAGACAGATGAAGTACGTAGAATAAAGAATATAGTTATAACTCAACACACATCTCTTTTTGTCTACAGGGCAAAGAATGCACATGTAATCTCTTTAGTTAGAGAAAGTGACAGTCATATGGACAGAAAACAAAGAAAACATGTCTTATACTGAAATACATACTTTTTAAGAACCAGTTTACACAGATCAAGGAAGTTCTTGTAGTATTTCTTTATCGCTTTTCCATGGGCCTAGAATTCGTTTTATAAATACGCTTTTATTATGTTGTTAAAGTACAATTCTACCTGCAGGTTTTCTAGTATTTATAAACAGATCCCTGGGTTGACTTTAATTGAAATTCAGATGTACTCTCATTCATTTCAGCAAGTGATGGATGTATCATGTGGTAGAAATTATTTTTCAGTTTGATCTAAATAAACATATTTTTCCTATCATTTCAGAGCCCTGTCGAAAAGTCAAGGAGTGCTTCAAAACTTCCAGTGATAATCCCTTAGTAATTAAAAAGGTAAAGAAACAACTATTTATAGCTACCCATTTGGTTTTGACTTCTATCATTTCCTCTCCTTTTCTTCACATATCTTTCTGGAAAAGAGTTTTTCGCAATATTTTTTTCTACACTTTAAGTATAATTAACATGATATAAAATGCACATTTTTAAAGAGTTCAGCTTGATGAATTTTGACATACATATTCAGACTGAAATCAAGAAAATAAAAACTCCCCGAAGTTTTCTCATGACCCTGGCCCTCCCACAGGCAAACATTTATCTGCTGTTACTAAAGATTACCATGCATTTTTTAGGATTTTAGGTAAATGAACTTACAGTGATCTTTTAAAAAATCTGGTTTCTTTAACTCAGCATGTTTAAGACTCATTCATCTTGTTATATGTATCATGTCTTTTTATATTGCTGAGTAGTATTCAATTATATTGGTATCTCACAATTTTTTTATATGTTCACCTGCTGATGGACTTATGTTGTTTCCAGTTTTTAACAAAGCTGATATGAACATTGTGTACAAATCTTTGTATGGATATATATTTTCTTTTCTCTTGGGTACACAAGTAGGACTGGAATGACTGGGTCTTACAGTAGTGTGTGTGTTGGTCATTCGGTCATGTCTGACTCTTTGCAACCTCATGGACTGTAGTCTGCCAGGCTCCTCTGTCGACAGGATTCTCCAGGCAAGAACACTGGAGTGGGTTGCCATTTCCTCCTCCAGGGGATCTTCCCAACCCAGGGATCAAACCTGGGTCTCCTGCATTGCAGGCAGATTCTTTACTGTCTGAACCACCAGGGAGGCCGGGTCTTACAGCAAATGTATGTTTAAATTTTTAAGAAACTGCCAAAGTTTCCAAAGTGGTTGTAGGATTTTACATTCTCACCAGTTATATATAATGGTTTCCTTTCCTGCATATCCTGTTAAAACTTAATATGACCAATATTTTTATGTGGCCAATCTAGTGGGTGTGAAATGGTATCTCACTGTGGTCTTAATTTACATTTGTCCAGTGACATGTTTTCATGTTCTTACTTGCCATCCATGTATCTTTTTAATGTAAAGTATATGTTCAAATATTTTGTCAGTTTTTTTAAACTGGGGTGTTGGTCTCTTTATCATGAAGTTTTAAACATTTGTTATATATTCTAGATACAATTCTTTTGTCACACATACATTTAGCAAATGTTTTCTTCCAATTGAGGCTCTTTTTTTTTTTTGGTAATAGTGTCTTTTGAAGAATCAAAATGTACAACTTTTATAAATCCCAAATTGAAAATCTTTCTCCTATGGTTTCAAATTCACATGCTGTTTATCTGTTTCTTGTGCCTTATTGCAATGGCTAACCTCTAGTACAATGTTGAATTAAAGTGAGGACAGCAGACATTCTTGCCTTGTACCTAATCACAGGGGGAAAACATTCAGACTTTTGCCGTTGTGGTATTAGTTTACTTTATCCAGAGGTGCCCTTTACATGGCTGAAGAAGTTTCTATTTCTAGTGTTCTGAAAGTTTTTATCAGAAATGGAGATAGGATTTTGCCAAATGCTTTTTCAGCATCTATTTGAAACGATCATGTGATTTTTCTTTTTTAGTCTGTTAATAATGGTGAATTGCATTGGTTAACCAAATGTTAAACTAGACTGCACTGCTGGGAGAAAACTCCACTTGATTATATTATTCTTTTTATATATTTAATTTCATAAAACAGTGTTTAGCATTTTTGTGTCTATGTTCGTAAGGGATATTTGTAGTTTACTGGTAATGAATGTCTTTCCTGGTTTTGGAAAATGGCTTCATAAAATCAGTTGGAAACTCCTTTTTAAAAGTCTAGGAAATTTTATGTATAATTAGTATTATTTTTTATTTAAAAGTTTAGTAGAATTCTTCAGTGAAACCATCTGAACCTGGAGTTTTCTTTAAATCAAGATTTTGGTTATGTTTTTCAAAAAAATGTGTCCATTTCATCTAAGTTGTTGAATTTACTGATAAGTCATTCATAAAATATTCTTTAAATTATTATATAATCTGCAGATGTTCGGTCTCTCATTCTTGATATTGGTACGTAACTTGTTTTTTTTCCTGTTGCTCCTAGTTAAGAGGTTTATTAGTTTTATTGATTCTTAAAGAATCAGCTTTTCATTTCATTGATGATCTCTATTTTTTGTTTCTATTTCATTGACTTTGGTTCATGTCTTTATATAAGATGAAAACTTATGTGTTGAATTGAGACATTTTCTCAATGCCTTTATAATATAGGCATATATTACTATAATTTTTCTACAAACACTGCTTTGGCTGCATCCTCCAAATTTTACTTGCTGAGTTTTCCTTTTCATCTGCTCAACATACTACCTACTTTCTTTTAAACCTCTTGTCTCACAGGTTACTTAAAATTACGTTAATTTCCAAATATTTGGGGATTTTAAAGTTATCTTTATGTGACTGATTTCCAATTTAACTACATTATGGTCAGAGACATGCTTTACTTTGCAACTTTTTATTTATTGAGCTGTTATATGGTCCAGAACATGCCCAACCTTGATAAATTTCCATATGTCTATAAAAAGAATGTTCACTCTTGAACACTGTCTATAAAAAGAATGTTGGTTCCTGGGAGAGTGCTATATAAATATCAATTAGGTCAAGTTGGTTAATAATGTCACTCAAGTCTTCGATAACCTTACTGATTTTCTTTTTTCCATCACATTATGGTTTCTATTTTTTAAATTTACTTAATTGGAATATGATTCCTTTACAATGTTATTTTCTGCTGTAAAACAACATTAATCAGCTATAAATATAATATCCTCACTCTCTTAACCCTTCCTCCCATCAAGCCCCTCACACCCCCCATACACAATCTCACCCTCCTAGGTTGTCTCCTTTTTCTATCAGTTATTGCTTTTTTCCCTGAGTCCTGGTGCACACTAGACCTTGTATGTACCCTCCAAGAATAGATTTTCTGTTTCCTCCAGTCCTGTGGAATTTTTGCAATTAAATACCACTGGCCTTCCAAGCCAGATTTTCTGGAGCCTTCTCCTACTGTTGCCAGACCACCAGGCTGGGAAGCCTGACATGGGGCTCAGGACTTTCACTCCCATGGGAGAACTTCTGTGGTATAATTATTTTTCAGTTTGTGGATCATCCACTTTGTGGATATGAGATTTGATTTTATCGCACATGTCCCTCCTACCATCTTGTTGTGGTTTCTTCATCTTTGTGTACAGGGTATTTTTTTTTTTGGTACACCCTACATTTTTTTTTCTACATTTTTTTTGATGGTTGTTTGGCAGTTAGTTGTGATTCTGGTGTTTTTGTAAGAAGGAGCCATCTTGATGACAAGTTCTTTTTCTAATTCACATTATAATTTCTTCTTTGACTAATGATTTAATTATTAGACATTATGTATGAAAAATCATTTGTAGGAATCTGAAGATCATGATAAATCCACTTTCTTCCAGAGAACTGGTGTTTGCTTCTGTAGGAACCCTGAGGCCCTACCAGCCTCGACCAATTTACCCAAGTTCAAGCCTTGATCTAATGCTATATTTCTTCAAGGATTTTGCATTTCTAGGTCACCTTGACCTTGAGGATGTATACCTTTGTTGGCCTTTATTTGGGTCCTGTCTTTCAGGAACTTTAAGACTGTCAAAAGGAAAGTTTTCATTTTCTGGAGAAAGACAATGATCTCAGGGAAAAAATGGCTACTGTACACCCTACACCTCAAGTGTCTTATTTCTATTTTATTTTTTGACCCATTAATTAATTCCTAAGTTACTCATGTCTCAACAGTTTAAACTAAAAAAATATTTTAATCTACCATTTTAGCTGTGTTCAGTGCAGGGTTGAACATAAATATATACATGCACATACACATATATATACATCATGTAAATGTGTGTAATATACATACACACACACACATATATATATATATATATATAATGTCGCTATTCCCCTAAACAAGAAGTCTGCATAATAAACCTTAACAGAAGAAGAGTGTATATACAATATGTATATACAATACAGCTTTATTTTCTCTTGTGGTGCTGTTTACTTGCTCAATCATGTCCAACTCTTTTGCAACCCAATGGACTGTACCCCACCAGATTCCTCTGTCCATGGGATTTCCCAGGCAAGAATACTGGAATGGGTTGTCATTTCTTGAGCGACTGAACTGAACTTCCTTCTCCAGGGCATCTTCCCAACTCAGGGATCAAACCCATGTCTCCTGCTTGGCAGACAGATTCTTTACCACTGAGCCACCTGGGAAGCCCTTATTTTCATTAAACATCAACAATTGAATACTAGTCTAGAGATTGTAATCACTGCAGTCCCTAGCTGACACATTCAGCTACCAGCTTCTGTGTACCTTTATGTATTGCTCACTTCTGAAGATGAAAAAGCCTCTCTTGGAATAGACAATACAGTTTTTTTTTAAAAAAAAAACCTGCAAACAGTATACTCACCTCCCAGAACAAAAAAATAGCCTATTTCCTTTTCCAACTAACCAAGGGAAGTAACTGAGTTTACTCCTCCAATTCTCCAGCTCTCAGCTGTCATTTAGCAGAGCCAGGAAGCAGTGGTTCATACCATGTAGTTTCTTCACAGAGAGCATAAAAACTCTTGGATGACTTTCTCCAGTCATAAAAGAACAATCTCAATAGAAAATCTTATGTGTCATGAGTTGGCTGTTACCAGAAGCAGCAAGATAAAAGATGGTTGCACATTAAACATTACAGAATTATCTTTTAAACCAAAGGTTTAAAATGGTTTTATAAAAAGTAAGTAACATATCACTAATTTGTTCCATCTTCAAATATAAATATTTGATAATGAGTTTTTAAGGGAGGACTAAAGCTAAACTCTTACTTTCATGTATGTGTCTCAGTTACATTTCTCATTCTTTTACATTCAATTTTCATAGAAAATATAAGTGGATGCAGATGTATACTGATTATATTATACCTATGATTTAGGATGAAATGAAGGTAAAAAATCCACCACTGACTCCAAAGCCATGCTCTACTGCTAGTTCTTCTTCTTCAGAGGTGACGAGTACCAAGACTGCCGTCAAAGAGAACACCATCTGCATACCAAACTATCTGGATCAGGAAATCAAAGTAAGAGGCAGGGTTATTAAATCCATAACTTGGGAACACCATGAATATACAAAAAAATCACATCGCTAGCATCCTTAAAACTCTTTAATGGTTCCCATTGACAACTGAATTGAGTTAAAACTACTCAGCCTGAAATCCAAGGCCTGCTCTTGTTTTTTACTTGCAGATTTCTTCCTGGGACACATTCCTAAATCACGGCACAGAGAAGTAGAGGCCAAAAAGGGAGTAAGAGCTTCACTAGGTAGAAAAGAGAGTTTAGAGTTTGGGGATGCCTAAGTGGCTGGAATTTGCAAATTAAGATACTGAAGAAGTACCTGTGCAGAGAATGGGCTTCAGAAATCTGTACAAGATTGCCTGAGTCTTTAGCCCAATACAGACTGCACCTGCATAGGATGGGAGTCTGAGACTCAGCAGAAGAGAGCTAATGGGAGGGAATGTGCTGCTTAAAGATACTGGAATTGTGATCTGCTAGAGTGGAGAGACCTTGCTGAACACAGCAAGGATTCAGCTGAGACACCAGAAAGGTCACACCTTAGAAAAAGAATGGGGGGCTCTGACCCACATTTGTGGCTAATCTAGGTCTACACTCTCAAATCCTAAAATCAAATTTCAGTAGATCAAACTCACCCACTTTATTTATCACCACTTCTTATATCTGCTTTAGAGAATAAAAATGAAGACAAAGCAGGGTTCTGAGGAAGACATCTTCTATTTTCTTTCACTGAAATGATTAATTACATTCTTTCAGAGCTGATCAGTAAATGACCTATGAGTTAGAAGCCAGGGGTGACGTGCAATCACTATATTGATGACAAAACCGTGAGAGGCAGAGTGACCTGGAGAATACCACAGGGCTATTCTACTTTTGCCATTTCCATTGATTTGCCATGAAATTAGAAACAAATTTAACTTGCTTTCTTCTAGGATAAGGCATCAAGGACAGGAATCTTAATAAAAAAACAAAGCTCAATACAGGACAGCGGATTTTTCTGCCCTTTAAATTCTGTATTTCCAGCACCTAAATCAATGATAGACACAAATATTGATAGCTGTTGAATTAATAGTATTTTAACAAAAGTTTTCAGGCAGAAAGTCTAGGAAAAAAATATGTTTCAGTAGCTCAAGCAAGAACTGATGGTTTACACTGTGTCAAGCAAGGCTGTGGGGATAAAGAGAAATGGAGATTTGAGACATATTTACAAGAAAGAATTTACTGAACTTGTTTGGCAGTATGACATAGAAAAGGACAAGGGAGTCATCTAGGGTGAATCCCATGGTCTTGCTTGGACATACATTCAACGTGTGCAGGTGCCGTCCACTGAGATGGGGAACCAGAAGGGACAAGTTTGGAGCAGGTTTTATAAAGAAAAAGATGGGTGGGGTTTTAGGTATTTGGGGTTCAAATTACCTATAGTATGTCTATGGCGCAGATGGACTGAAGTTCAGGAGACAGATTTAAATCTCAGTTAAGTCTAAATTCCAAAAGCAGATACAATTTAGGGTAAATCTGGAAACATTACATATGCTTAATATTTTGAACTTTTAATATTTACTATAGTCCATTTTTATTATTTCCTCTATCACCAACACAGCAGTTAGCTTCCAAGTGAAAAAGAAGTCAATGAAGGATTCTGATTGACTAAAGAGAATTATATTCCTATTCGATTGGCCAATCACTGTGTTCTGGGGCCTGAGGAACAATGACGAATCCAGCTAGGTTCACTCACTACAGAGAGGAGCAAAACTGATGGGGCAGTTCTGTGACCAGAGAATCCCATGGTGCAGTAGGAAAGGATCAGTTCCCAAAGAGAAGAAAAGCCAATCATTCCTCCATAAGATGTTGGTACTGAACAGACAAAACAAGAGAAAACTGCATGGCTTAACCTAAACTATTGCAGTTGACCCTTGAACAATATGAGTTTGAACTGCATGGGTCCACTTATACATGGATTTTTTTCAGTAGTAAATACGACAGTGCTACATGATCCATGGTTGGTTGCACCCACGGATGTGGAATTTAGAATATGGAGGAGCCACCTATACAGAGGGCTGACTCTAAGTTATAGTTGGATTTTTGACTGCCTGGAGGATTGGCAGTAGACTAACCTTGCCTTGCTCAAGAGTCAACTGTATTTGTACTGAAGATTTTTTTTTCCTATTTGAAATCTGGCTTCCAAGTTAAAATCCCAATTGACTTGAATACTGTGTACAGAGTGACATTTGGGAAGACAAGATTGTGGACAGAATAAAGGAAACCTTATAAACTTTGCTCACTATGTAACCCTAATATTCTCTGCCAGATTCTGGAAAAGCTCTGTAACATTTTACGCACTGATTCCCTGGCAGAAGTTCTACAGTGGCTGATCCATGCTAGTTCAAAAGGTGAGATTATGTATTTGTGAACACTGAGCTCAATTTATGGCCAGAAACTAGGAAATGTGCCAATGTCTGAAGTTTTCTACCTTGGATTTGCAAAGACAATGTTGCAATTTTATTTCCCTAGTATTCAGTATCAGAGTCCTGTATATGCAACTGCACACAAGCTGGTCATGCCCCAAACTGAACTTCTGTGGGTGATGTGAAACACTTGTGTCCAGAGCGGGTTTGTGCTTCTCCCCCGAGCCCATGCACCCAGGCTCTCCCTGAGTATATCTCTGGCCTACTGGGAGCCCTCAACACAGCCTGTTTCCCCTCTTCAATGTGGATGGCAGGAGCACAGCCTTTCAAGTTCCAGATTCTAACACCTCTGTCAGTTCCTCACCAAAACCATCAAGTCAGTCATCTCCCAGCCTCCTTTAGGCTCTTTCTGGTGTGTTCCATGAGAAATATATGCCAGTCCCAAGTGGGATAACCATAAATAACACAGAGCAGCTATCCTCAAACCTAGCCGGTCATCTGACTGAGGCAAAACTTCTGAGGTGGGTGGGGCCTGAGAATATGTGTTTCTAACAAGTTCCCAAGTGATGCTGATAAGCCTGGTCCAGGTACCACCCTTTGAAAATCACTGTAGTAATCAGAGTTAGGAAATACCCATGTGTTAGGGACAGATTAATAATTTTAAATGGAATTAAAAGCATTTGGAATACCTTACCTCAAGAATTCAAGATTACTTGGCAGGCCACTGAGAAGTATTTGGGGGTAAGGAGTTTTTACTTTTTTTTTTCCTTTTTAAGAATATAACTTTTAAAACTTTATACAAATAATGAGTGCTTACTGTTGGGCAAAAAAAAAAAGGTGAGCCAGACCAAAAAAAAGAAGAAAAATAAAATTATCACAGACACCATTTTAGTAATGCTTTGATATGTATCTTTTCAGAGATGCTTATAACTATTATTTTAAGATCTAAATATGATATGCATGCCAAATAAAACTGTCATCTATGAAAAAAAAATATTAGTTTTAATTTTCATGAGCTCATCCTGTACTTAGTATTTTTTATAGGTATCTTTGTTTTTATCTGGCAGTGGCCTGTAAGGCTGGATGCTGTACTCAGTATTTAAAATCTATTCCACTGCCACTCAGGGACAAGTACCCCCATAAGTTAACTATTCTGAGTAGTCTGTCATATCACAGGTGGAGAGAAACTAGGTTGATGTGAAACACCTTTTCTACACAAACCTTAACTCACACAAAGGTGCCTACCCAGAAAACAGGCTACCTTTCACACTGGAGTTCTGGGTAAAAGAACTAATCCTGTGTTTCTAGCCAACGTGCTAAGTACAACTTTCATGACCCCTCTCTTTTTTAAATCAGAAAAGGAGTGGGTCTCAGCTTTGATTCATGCTGAACTGGCTGAGATAAACTTGTTAACTCGTCTCAGAAGAAACACCTCAGATGAACCAGCAGCAGAGACTGGGAGGCCACCCAAAGTCAAGTCACCCTCAAATTCATCAGCAAAATCAAAGGTGCTAACCAGTTCTAGGGAAGGACATCAACAGAGGAGGTAATCAGGCTTGATGGCCAGTTACGGGGCATGTGGTTCATAAAGACTTTAAATTCCCTTTTGGTTATCTTTGAAAACACTAAAATTGCTGAAGTTTTAAGTATCCTCCTTATTCAGTAAATGACAACAATGTACTTATTTTTTCATATTACATTTATGAAAATGAAAGAAATCATTCTAAATTCTACTATTTAGAGCATGTTGGCAGAAGCCATGTCTTCCTTACTCAACAATCTATCTTTCTGAGAAAAGTTCCCTTTCCACTCAGAGGAGCCACCCAGAAATATAAGAAAATGTAGTGGTTCTCAGTTTACTGAAAACAGAAGCAATAAAGAAAACCAAAACTACATTGCTACTGTATATTTTGCAAGAATGGATATCATATAGGTATCACTTTTTCTTTCTGTCTAGAACAATGCAGGATTAAAATATATTGCTTAACCTAATTTCCCCTGACATATGCCTGGGGGCTACCAGAGGGAAAAGTAACTATTAAGGGAATTAGGAATTATTTCAGCAGAAATTTTTCTCAAGCCTTGTAATTTTAATGACAGAAGAAAATACATATTTATGTGTAACATCATAGTGAAAGAATGTGGTAAGATGTTATTTAAGCTGGGAGAGAAAATCATTTTGCTTTAAAAGCAAAAGTTGGGTAAATCTTAAATTTGGAGAAAATAAATATTCAAAACAAGTAATATGTCTCTTTAAAAAGCATTAAGATGGAGGAGAATTTTACATTGCAAATGGTTGCCACCTTGAAGTTTCCATACAATTGGAGACTAGGAGATAGGGTCAATTTCTCTACCCTAGTGAGTAATATCTGATGTACTGTTCAAATGTTTACTTCAAGTCAGAAGAATTTTTCATCAGAAAGTACATTTAATGCTATCTGCATCAAAAAGCAGAGATGTTTATTTAAGAAACATACATTTCTTAAGCTTGATGATGATAGTTCAGTCTATAGAAAATATTTGTATCTGTGAATTTCATTTTGTTTCTCCAATTGATTTAGAGTGTCAAGTCAAGGATCTGAAGAAAATAAGGAAGTACTGAAAGGTTAAGTACAGTTTGTGATAATTACTGAATTGATATAAGGAAACCAGTAAGTATCTAATTAGTTGGAGACACAGGTATTACGGATCTATGGTTTTAAAGGGAGTATAATGCAATAGTGATTTACAGCTACTCTTAAGGGACAGCATCTGCTGAATTTCTCGTAGAGGTAAATCTGACCTGTTTTTGACTTTGTTTTGAAAGGCAAAGTGCCTCGTCGCACTATTTGAGAAGCAAGACAGCAGGAACTCCAGGTTTGGTCATTTCAATCCAGTGACCGGAGAAGACCTGCACTGACCTAACAACAACAACAAAAAAAAAACAGTGGTATCAGTTTGGGTTTTCATAGCTTAATTGTCATTGAACTAAATGATTTTCACTTGAAACAAAGTCAGCCCGAGAAAACAGTAACATTTTGGCAATCAGCCACAACATATGCCTGAGACACAGCTTGAATACAGTAGCAGTAGAGCAGCAGCTTTGTGTCCCTGTCAGAAGCCCAGCCCCAGCCTGCGATCGGGACCAAGACATATCAAGAACTGTGGAAAGCCCTAGTTTGGTCCAAAACAGCACAATCGAAATATCCCTGTGGGTTCCGCCAACTCCCAGCTTTAAAACAAACATAGCAACAGTGACTACAGAGCAGCCACTATGAAGCATGTCTACAAGCCTCAAATTGTCTTACAAGAAGTCCCTCTTACATCAGGAATGATATAGCAATCGATTAAGAGATCCATGAGGTCACTCGAGACCCCAGCGGTTTCTGTTGGGGTTAATCAAACCCAAAAGAAGTGCTATTTGCTAATATGAGGCAATAATAAGCATAGTTTAGAAATTAGAAAACATTTGCTTACTCTGACACTCCAAGGATGGTCTATTGTATCTGACTCTTCCTAACAAATTCTTTACCCTAGGAACATAAAATCCTGACAGTGATGACTCCTATTATTCATGTCTTATCTGTAGGTCTCAAATATATTTTACTGTGTCTAGATACTTATATACAAACCCCCAAATCATACCCCTTAAAGTCTTTGGTATAGGTATTCAGTTCAGTCGCTCAGTCGTGTCCGACTCTTTGCGACCCCATGAACTGCAGCATGCCAGGCCTCCCTGTCCATTACCAAATCCCGGAATTTACCCAAACTCATGTCCATTGATGGTGATGCCATCCAACCATCTCATCCTATGTCGTCCCCTTCTCCTCTCGCCTTCAATCTTTCCCAGCATCATGGTCTTTTCAAATGAGTCAGCTCTTCACATCAGGTGGCCAAAGTACTGGAGTTTCAGCTTCAGTACTTCCAATGAAGAGTCAGGAGTGATTTCCTCTAGGATGGACTGGTGGATCTCCTTGCAGTCCAAGGGACTCTCATGAGACTTCTCCAACACCACAGTTCAAAAGCATCAATTCTTTGGTGCTCAGCTTTCTTTATAGTCCAACTCTCACATCCATACATGACCACTGGAAAAACCACAGCATTGACTAGACGGACCTTTGTTGGCAAAGTAATGTCTCTGCTTTTTAATAGGCTGTTTAGGTTGGTCCTAACTTTTCTTCCAAGGAGTAAGTGTCTTTTAATTTCATGGCTCCAATTACCATCTGCAGTGATTTTGGAGCCCCCAGAAATAAAGTCAGTCAATGTTTCCACCACTGTTTCCCCATCTATTTGCCATGAAGTGATGGGTCCAGATGCCATGACCTTAGTTTTCTGAATGTTGAGTTTTAAGCCAACTTTTTCACTCTCCTCTTTCACTTTCATCTGGAGGCTCTTTAATTCTTCTTCACTGTCTGCATAAGGGTGGTGTCATCTGCATATCTGAGGTGATTGATATTTCTCCCATTAATCTTGATTCCAGCTTGTGCTTCATCTAGTCCAGCATTTCTCATGATATATTCTGCATATAAGTTAAATAAGCAAGGTGACAATATACAGCCTTGACGTACTCCTTTCCCGATCTGGTATTCAGTGTCTCCCCAAATCCTTCTTTCTGCTTGGATGTAGGCCTTGGGAAGGTCTTATCAGTGCAGTTGTTTTAACCTGCTTGTCTGCTTTGTTTTTTTGTCTGTCAGGACTGTAGATACTTCACCTTTCTCTCACTGGCCCCATCCTTTGCCCATCAGCAGCTCTAAATGGTTCCTACCAAAATAATGTTTGATTCTAACTGAAAGAACAGATCCTGCATGCTGTAGTACAAATAGCTCATTAAAGATGAGCAGGTGGTAATAAAGATGAGAATAAATAATTTTATGAAATATGGGTATATCTGAATCACCTAAACTTCATATTTTCTTTTTTTGTATGTCATTTGCTACTAAGGTATGACAGAAGTTACTATATTTGAATGTCTCAATTATAGTCTTATTGAGACTTTTTCTATTTCAGAGGGCAAGCCTCCATTGTTTATAAGAAGAAATCAGACGAAAATACCTGTTGCAGAATATTTCAGCAAGCCAAAATCTCTTCCCAGACCTAAAACTCAGGAGAGCACATTAACAAAGCCAGTGTCAGCAAGGAGTACACAACAAGGATACAATCTCTCTCCCCAAAGAGCATTTTATCCTGTAACATACCAAAGGCAGAAATGCTAGACTGGGCTAAACCTTTCAGAAACACGAGTTTCACTTTGTTATGACATCAATTATGAAAAACACATTTTTGGTATGGAGGAATCAACAGCTCCTCTATATGGTGGTACATGTAAATCTCAAGCAACTGTATATAAAGCTACTAAATAAATATTAATGGAAAATTTTCTATTTGTAGTTAATTAGTACCTTGTGTAAAAGAAATGTTTGTTTACATACTACATTTCTAGTCTTGGGCTACTATTAATACATAAGCATTGGATTCTGATACTAGAAAAATCATCCATAATCAGAATTTAGGCAATTTCAATTCAACCCTACCCCAAACTCTGATAGAAAATCAACAACAATAATAAACAAACTGAATTTTAACATCTGAGCTACTTCTCACAATGTACTGTGTTCAATAATATAGGACTATTGAAAAAAACATTTGTTAAACAGTTATAACAAATGTCATAAGTTAGGAATAATTTTTCTTTTTGTGAGGAGGTGAGCCTTTTTCTAATAGTCCAACTTATGAGTCAGAAAGGAACTACAGCTGCTAGTTCCTTTCTATTCACTGCTAATTGTGAATGATATTAATAACGTTTCCTAATGTTGAACTTTTGGTATTTTTAAAATAAACCACTCTAGGGCCATGCTGACCTGCCTCTTGAGAAATCAACATGCAGGTCAGGAAGCAATAGTCAGAACTGGACATGGAACAACTGACTGGTTCCAAATAGGAAAATGAGTACGTCAAAGCTATATATTGTCACCCTGCTTGTATATGCATGAGTACATATATATGCAGAGTACATCATGAGAAACGCTGGGCTGGAGGAAGCACAAGCTGGAATCAAGACTGCTGGGAGAAATCTCAATAACCTCAGATATGCAGATGACACCATCCTTATGGCAGAAAGTGAAGAAGAACAAAAGAGCCTCTTGATGAAAGTGAAAGGAGAATTGAAAAAGTTGGCTTAAAACTCAACATTCAGAAAACGAAGATCATGGCATCTGGACCCATGGCTTCATGGCAAATAGATGGAGAACCAGTGGTGGAAACAGTGGCTGACTTTATTTTTTTGGGCTCCAAAATCACTGCAGATGGTGATTGCAGCCATGAAATTAAAAGACGCTTACTCCTTGGAAGGAAAGTTATGACCAACCTAGACAGCATATTCAAAACCAGAGACGTTACATTGTCAACAAAGGTCCATCTAGTCAAGGCTATGGTTTTTCCAATGTTCATGTATGGATGTGAGAGTTGGACTATAAAGAAAGATGAGCACCGAAGAATTGATGATTTTGAACTGTGGTATTGGAGAAGACTCTTGAGAGTCCCTTGGACTGCAAGGAGATCCAACCAGTCCATCCTAAAGGAGATCAGTCCTGAGTGTTCACTGGAAGGAATGATGTTGAAGCTGAAACTCCAATACTTTGGCCACCTGATGTGAAGAGCTGACTCATTTGAAAAGACCCTAATGCTGGGAAAGATTGAGGGCAGGAGGAGAAGGGGATGACAGAGGATGAGATGGTTGGATGGAATCACCAACTCAATGGACATGATCTTGGGTAAATTCCGGGAGTTGGTGATGGACAGGGAGGCCTGGTGTGCTGCGGCTCATGGGGTCACAGAGAGTCAGACATGACTGAGTGACTGAACTGAACTGAGGGCCATGCTATATTCTTCTTTCAGTGTATTACTGAATTCTACCTACCAATTAGCCAATCTTTTGTCTAGAATGTTTGCTGTGATATTTAAAACAAAAAAATATTCTTATAAATTTCGTGTGTGTATGCATGCATGCACACAGTACTAACACATACCACACTTACTGTGTGTCAGGAATCATTCTAAACACTTTAGTTATTGTAACTTATTTAATTTTCATGGTAACTATTTGAGGTAGCTATTATTGATATCCTCCCACCCCCCTTTTTTTTTTTGAGGTAGATATTGATATCTTTTTTTTTTTTTTTAAATAAGAAAACTAAGGCTCTGGGAGTTGTACTCACTGGAATGAGATAGAACAGTTGTAACAAATGTCATCATTCAAATACAACAGAGGTTTTTTCTGCATCTAAGTGTCTGAGGTGTGTGCTTTCAACCAGCAGATGACTTCACTTTACCTGGTGATTCACAGCCCCTTGATCCTTCCATCTTGTGGCTCTACCATCATCAAGGTTTCACTGTTAACTTCACCTTCCTGGAAAGAGAGGAAAAAGTAAAAGTGGAAGAAAGTATTAACTTCCAATAGCTGCTATAGTAAATTACTACAAACTTAACTGGCTTAAGCCAACACATATTTAAATTCTTAAAATTCCAGGGCTGAGATCCAAAATAGATCTCCTTGGGCTAAAACCAAGGTGTTGGCAGGGCTTCACTTCTTTTGGAGGCTTTAGGGGGGAATCTGTTTCCTTGCTCTTTCCAACCTCTAGGGGGTACCCACACTCCCTGGCTCATGACTCCCTCTGTCTTTAAAGCGAGCAGGGGCTTGTTGAGTTTTATTTGTAACACATCACTGATACTGACTCTTCAGCTTCCCCTTCTTCCACTGTTAAGGATCCTATGGTTACACAGAGCCTGTCTGCTATCCAGGTTATCCAAGATAATCTTAAGGTCAAATGATCAGCAATTTAATTCCCCTTTACCATGTAACACCATAGGTTCCAGAAAACATTATTCTGCTTCCACAGAGAGGGGACATCTGCTTCAAGTCTTGGTCTTGAAATGAGAATTGTCACTTCTAGTCACCTTCAATGGTTGAGAATTAGTCTAGCTGAAAGGAGGCTGAGAAAATTATTAAGCAGGAATCACATTTCCAGCTACAACTATATTCTGTGGTGGACAGTTAACTCTGACTCAAAAGTGACAGGTTTAAAGTGCAGCTGGAATCTTATTTGCTTAACCACTAGGCACTACTAATATGTATCAAGACTATGCTCCTTCATTAAATTCATTTCAAGCTTGTGCTCTCTCTCTCTCTTTCCTGTCAGGGAGAGGTTGCAATAGCATTGTAGATTCCTTTTCCTTGCAAACTTAAGTAAAATTTGGGCTTCCCTGGTGGCTCAGAGGGTAAAGAATCTGCCTGCAATGTAGGAGATGTGGGTTCAATCCCTTGGTCAGGAGGATCCTCTGGAGGAGGAAATGGCAACCCACTACAGTATTCTTGCCTATAGAATTCCATGGACAGAAGAGCCTGGTGGGCTATAGCCCATGGGGTCACAAAGAGTCAGACACAACTTAGTGAGTAATACTTTTCACACTTTAGTAAAATTCACCTATCAGACCATGTAGGTTTGGTATCTTGGGAGTGGTAGTCCTTTGACAATTTTATTGCTTCTGTGATAAGTGGTCAGTTTATATTTTCTGTATTTTGGAGAATCAATGTAATACAGCACATTAACAAAAGCAAGGACAAAAATCACACCATTATTTCAATCAACGCAGAAAAAAATCTAACAAAATTCAACACCTTTTCATGATCAAAACATTCAACAAGCAAGGTATTCACGGAAAGCTACTTCAACATAATAGAAGCCATATGTGAAAAGCCCATAGTTAACATGGAATTCAACAAGGGAAAGACTGACAGCTTTTCCTTGAAGATCAGGACCAAGGCGAAGATGTCCATTCTCACTACTTCTATTCAACACAGTCCTGGAAATTCTAACCAGAGCAATCCAGACAAGAAAAAAAAAGGTATACAAATTGGAAAAGAATAAGGGGAAGAATATAATTAAAATGATTTATTTGCAGATGATATGATCTTATATGTAAAAAACCTTAAAGATTCCACACACAAAAAAATTCCCTTTAGAACTAACAAATTCAGCAAAGTTGAAGATGCAAAATCAACACTTAAAAATCAGTTGCATTCTGATACACTACAATGACCAAATCAAAAAGAAAATTAAGGAAAAAAAAATCCCACGTACTATAGCATTAGAAAGGATAAAGTACTTAGAAAAAAAAATTAACCAAGGAGGTGAAAGACTTATACACTGAAAGCTAAAAGAAAATGCTAGGAGAGATTAAAGAAGAAAGGAAAAAATGGAAAGACACTCCACATGCATTGCCTGAAAGACATTAATGTTAAACTGTCCATACTACTCAAAGAGACCAATGGATTCAGTACAATCTCTATCAAACTCTCAATGACACTGCTTACAGAAATAGAAGAAAAATTGTAAAATTCATATGGAATTTTAAAGGACCCTAAATAACCAGAACAATCTTAAAAAAAAAAAGGCAGCTAGCAAGCCTCACACTCTTTTGTTTCAAAACATATTACAAAGCAACAATAGTTAAGACAGAGTAATACTGGCATAAAGATAGGGATACAGACAAATAGAAAAGAACAGAGGGCCCAGAAATAAACTCTTGCATACATGGCCAAATGATTTTCAACAAAGGTGCTGAGACTACAATGGGAAGAGGACAGTCTCTTCAACAAATGATGTTGGGAAAACCGGATATTCATATGCAAAGGTATAAAGTTACCTTATACTTTATAAAAAATTAACTCATTTGATTAAAGACCTAAATGTAAGACCTAAAATTAAGCTCCTAGAAGAAAACAGGGGAAAAACTTAAGGACATTCAATTCAGCAGTGATTTCTTGGATATGATACCTAAAACACAGGCAATAAAATTAAAGATAAATGGGACTCCATCAAATTTTAGAACTCCATGGCACAAGAAACAACATAGTGAAAAGGCAACCTATGGGATGAGAGAAAATATTTCCAAATCATATATTTGATAAGGATTAATATCTAGAAAATGTAAGGAAATTTTATAACTCAATGATAGAAAACAAACCAATTTTAAAATAAGCGAAGAACTTGATTAGACATTTCTCCAAATAAAATTTTACAAATGGCCAATAAATGTGTGAAAAAATGTTCAACATCCCTAATCGTTAGAGATGATCACAATGAGATATCCCTTCATACCCATCAGAATGGCCACTATCAGAAGAACAGAAAGTAAGTTTTGGTGAGATACAGATAAGTTGGAATGCTCACACATTGTTGATGGGAATGTAAACTGGTATGCCTATCATGGAAAACAGTATAGATACCTTGAAAAATGGAATCAACATACAGTTCATTAATCCCATTTGAGGGCATATATGGAAAAGAAATGAAAGCAGGATTTAAAGAGACAGATGTACACTCATGTTCATCACAGCATTATTCAAAATAGCCAAGAGGTGGAAGCAATCCAAATATTCATGAACAGATGAATGATCAAGAAAATGTAGCACAATGGAATACTGTGCAGCCTAAGAAAGAAATTCTGTCACATACTATAACTTGCATGAACCTTGAGGACGTTATGCTAAGTGAAGTAACCAGTCATAAAAGGACAATATTGTATGACTCTACCATATGAAGTACCTAAAGTAGTCAAAATGATAGAAAGATAGTTACCAAGGACTGGTAGGAAGGAGGAAGGGAAATTAGTGAGCATAGAGTTTCAGTGTTGCATGATTAATATGTTTTAGAAAGCTGTTCCCCAACAATGTGACTATACTGGGTTAGCCGAAAAGCTCA
This sequence comes from Cephalophus harveyi, assembly GCA_006410635.1. Lineage (NCBI taxonomy): Eukaryota > Metazoa > Chordata > Mammalia > Artiodactyla > Bovidae > Cephalophus > Cephalophus harveyi. The sequence goes on along the minus strand of SJYT01029976.1, from coordinate 399,841 downwards.
CTAGGGTTTTTCTATATAATCTCACTAAACCGTACACTTAAATTCAATGTTATGTGTTTATCATAAGAAAAACCTAAAGTGGAGAATATATGACTTGAACAGCATAATTAACAAACTTCATAAAATGAGTGTTCCCTCATTTTTATTTCTCTACAAAGAATCTGTGTAAAGTAAGTATTTGCTTTTGGCATGTCTCACAGATATGCCCATAAAACCTTTGGTCCTATATTTTATAATACTAAATCAAATTACTTAGAATTATAAAATTCTTTAGGGTACTAAATATTTTTTGGTGATTTTAATTTTTGTAAGTCATTTCAAGATGTGTATAAGAGACAGCAGTTAACTCTGACTCAAAAGTGACAGGTTTAAAGTGCAGCTGGAATCTTATTTGCTTAACCACTAGGCACTACTAATATGTATCAAGACTATGCTCCTTCATTAAATTCATTTCAAGCTTGTGCTCTCTCTCTCTCTTTCCTGTCAGGGAGAGGTTGCAATAGCATTGTAGATTCCTTTTCCTTGCAAACTTAAGTAAAATTTGGGCTTCCCTGGTGGCTCAGAGGGTAAAGAATCTGCCTGCAATGTAGGAGATGTGGGTTCAATCCCTTGGTCAGGAGGATCCTCTGGAGGAGGAAATGGCAACCCACTACAGTATTCTTGCCTATAGAATTCCATGGACAGAAGAGCCTGGTGGGCTATAGCCCATGGGGTCACAAAGAGTCAGACACAACTTAGTGAGTAATACTTTTCACACTTTAGTAAAATTCACCTATCAGACCATGTAGGTTTGGTATCTTGGGAGTGGTAGTCCTTTGACAATTTTATTGCTTCTGTGATAAGTGGTCAGTTTATATTTTCTGTATTTTGGAGAATCAATGTAATACAGCACATTAACAAAAGCAAGGACAAAAATCACACCATTATTTCAATCAACGCAGAAAAAAATCTAACAAAATTCAACACCTTTTCATGATCAAAACATTCAACAAGCAAGGTATTCACGGAAAGCTACTTCAACATAATAGAAGCCATATGTGAAAAGCCCATAGTTAACATGGAATTCAACAAGGGAAAGACTGACAGCTTTTCCTTGAAGATCAGGACCAAGGCGAAGATGTCCATTCTCACTACTTCTATTCAACACAGTCCTGGAAATTCTAACCAGAGCAATCCAGACAAGAAAAAAAAAGGTATACAAATTGGAAAAGAATAAGGGGAAGAATATAATTAAAATGATTTATTTGCAGATGATATGATCTTATATGTAAAAAACCTTAAAGATTCCACACACAAAAAAATTCCCTTTAGAACTAACAAATTCAGCAAAGTTGAAGATGCAAAATCAACACTTAAAAATCAGTTGCATTCTGATACACTACAATGACCAAATCAAAAAGAAAATTAAGGAAAAAAAAATCCCATTGAAATGACTTACAAAAATTAAAATCACCAAAAAATATTTAGTACCCTAAAGAATTTTTGGTGATTTTAATTTTTGTAAGTCATTTCACATAAACTTTCATATGTATTGACACAAAGTAATTTATAATTCCCATTTGTTTACAATATCTCCATCATTTCTATATTGTCTTGTCTCCTTAAAGTTTTCTTCTTTAAAATACTATTATTTTTTTAAAAGAATTGTTGCCTTCAGCCTCTTAACCATGTTTGTTTTACTTTTAATGCTGATTTTATCTTCATTGTTTCCCTCTTTCAACTCTGAATTTTATTCTGTTCTTTTATAACTTAAATTAAATGCATGGCTCAATAATGCTAGTCCTTCTTTTCCTAACTTAATGGGCTATAAATTGTCCTCTACACTGTTTTACTACATTCCACAAGTTTTAATACACATTGTTTCATTAAATTTACTTCTAAATCTTTTCTAATTTTTTCTTCTGCAACCCATAAGCTGTTTTGATATGCCTTTCAAAAAAAATTTCCCAAACATATGCTTTTTAAACTTGTTATATTTTTGAAAATGATTTATAATTTAATTGCATTGTGATCAAATAATATGATAGGCAAAAATGATCCACAATAATTTTCTTGTGGGTAGCTTTGAGGGTTAGCATATGGTCAATTTTATAAATGTTCCATATGACTTGAAAATAATGTGAATTTTTAAGTTGTTAGATACACAGGTATAGCCATTAAACCAAGCCTGTTAATTGTGTTGTTCAAATCTTACATATCCTGTCTAATTTTTCTCTTCATGCTTATTTTCTATTATGGTAGATGATGTAGTTCTGTGGTCTTTGTAATTTTGCTCACTTTGATTCATGTATTTTGAAATGATGTGTAAATGTAGTTTAGAATTTTATAATTAAGTTATAAGAAACTACCTCCGATAGTTTTTTATGGTTCTAAGCCTTTCCTCTTGTCCCACAAGTTTATTTTCTACTTTTATTGTTATTATAGAAGTTGCCTATATTATTTTTACTTTTGAAATTACTTTCCTTTGTGATTTAACAGATACTTTTATGAATGTCCCTTATGCACTGGAAAACTTTTCACCTATAGAACTGGATATGTATCAATTATATCTCTTATTAATTCTAGCATTTAGATCTTCCATAAATTTGTCCACCTGAGCTACCATGTATTGAAAAGAATGAATTAACTTCTCCTTAGACTACTGCATTTCTTAATATTTCATATAATTCTCAGTCTTCTTTCAATGAAGTTGAATATTATGCTACCTGGTGCACAGATATTCATAACTATGATATGTTCACTAAGGATTACATTCTTGAACACTACAACATGCCTTTCTTTTGCCTGTTTCACTGCAAAGTGTTGAACCTTCCCCCAATGTTAAAACTGTGACTTCTGTCTTCCTTTTTATTATTAGCCTGATACCTATTTTAACACTGCTGAGTAAACTTACTTAAATACAGCATAAGTTTAGGTTTTGAGTTTTTAAAATCTAATCTGAGTGACTTTAGACTCTATCTGGTGATAGGACAGACAGATATTGTCTTGTGTGGTCACTGTTTTATGTTAGTACTGTTTTTTCAATGTTTCCTAAAGGAATTCTGATTTCCATACTTTGATAAATGTTCGTTCTAATAATTTAGAAAGTCTGAATATTTAGAATCTTATCTAATTCACAATCCTTAAAGCAAAGCCTAAAACAAAGGGTTATACATTATTCCTTTTGGGGGCAAGGCAATGTCAAAAAGGAAGAGTGAGAAACGAAGAAAATGAGACAAGAAATGAAAGGATGTCAATATAAGAAGGAGATAATAAAAGAAGGTATTATCAAGTTAGCTGCTGTTTGATTTCAAACCAGTTGACTGCTCAACCCTAAGGGATAGGCTAAATGGGATAACAGTCCCATTTTACAAATGAGACCTAAAAAGGTTGAATAACTTGCCCAGAGTCACACAACTATCACGTGGCAATGGGGAGATTTAAACCAACTCTTTCCACTAACTGTATTATCTCTTGATTCTGTCACTGGTTCTCCCCTTCCTATTTAAGTGCCTACTATATGTGTCTAGCAAGAAGCCAAGAAACCAGAGATAAACATCTCTATGCTAACTGCAAGAAATTTCAATGAGCATTCTAGAGCACTGCTGTCATTAATTCTAATCCCTGCCATTCTTTTTTCTTATTTATTCACTTTTTACAACAGTTGTCTGTACTATTCTTGGCACTGTATGGACAATTCTTGCCTTCTATCTATATAATCTCAGTGACCTTTCCCAGCTATAAGGTGAAATAATATATCATTTTACCTTCTGATTATAATTGGTGGGTTTCATAATTGTTCATTCACCTCTTAAAGTATTCCTAAAAGGAATCTTCAGAATTGCTTCCTTTTGGCTTTTCCAAGTATTTTAAAATTCTCCACAGTGCAAACACTGTGATCTCTGGAGAAACAGTCTCAACAATGTCCTTCCCCTTAAAAAGGAGCTTGCTTTATAAAGGCCATGCATTTTTAAAGAAATGAAATGAGAAAGCAGCCAAGAGGGTCTTTCTACTCTAGAAAGACCTTGAGCTCACCTCTTTTTAGGAGCACACCAAAATCACATCTGCAGAACAATCACTGATGAAAAAGACTGGAAGCTACCAGAACTAAAAACATCAAGAAGGAACCACATGAGGGGCAGGAGGGGCAGATTCACAATATAATCAAATTCCATACCCCCCAGGTGGGTGACCCACAAACTGGGGAATAATTAGGCTGTAGAAGTTCTCGCACAGGAGAGTTCCGAGCCCCACATCAGACTCCTCAGCCTGGAGTCCGGCACTGGGAAGATGAGCTCCCTGAACGCCTGGCTTTGAAGAATGAGCAGGGCATACAATCAAGAGCCCCGTAGGACTGGGGGAAATAGAGACTTTACTCCTAAAAGGCACACACAAAGTCTTAAGCACACTGGGACCCAGAGCAAAAGCAGCAATTTGATAGGAGCCTGGGCCACACCAACCTGCTGGTTTCAGACAGTCTCCTGGAGAGGCAGGGGTGGCTGTGGCTCACAGACACTGGTGATGGACACGCTGGGAAACATCCAGCCTGATGAACACTGTTGCTGTTGACGGTTAACATCTCATTAGCACCAAGACCATCAGACTCATCCAATAGCCTGTGGACTTCAGGTCAAACAACAAACTGGGCAGGGACACAGCCCCACACATCACACATAGGCTGCCTAGAGAACAGCGAACCAAAGCCTCTGGACTCACCTCTAGACACTGCCCAGCCCACCAGAGGGCCAAGACAAATCAAAATCAAACAAACAAAAAGAAAAAACAATCAAAAATGTACAGATAATCTAAATAAACATGTCTCCAAAAAAGATATACAATGGTCAATAGGCATGTGAAGAGATGTTCACATTGTTAATTATTAGAGAAAAGCAAATCAAAACTACAATAAATTATCACCTCAGTTCAGTCGCTCAGTCGTGGCCGACTCTTTGTGACCCCATGAATCGCAGCACGCCAGGCCTCCCTGTTCATCACCATCTCCCGGAGTTCACTCAGACTCACGTCCATTGAGTCCGTGATGCCATCCAGCCATCTCATCCTCGGTCGTCCCCTTCTCCTCCTGCCCCCA
>SJYT01029976.1:170322-389435 GCA_006410635.1 Cephalophus harveyi | reverse complement strand
GAGTAAGAATCCAATTATATAATAAAGGATATGTATGCATAGGAAAAGAACTTCGAAAAACACCAAAAAGTTACTATGAAGTATTTCTGTGTAGTGAAATAACGCCTACTAATTTTTCTTTACACTTTTTTATACCTTCAAAACTTTCTAAAATATGCATGTATCAGTCAAACAAATCATAAATGACTACATTTTAATTTTCCAAAAGTATATATTTTCTGTTTTTACAAAATGTAAATAGAAGGTTATTTTTCACAATGTTCACTCAGGTAAATTTTTAGCTTATAAGCTTACAGCTTACCATGATTAACTGCCAAAACTTTTCTACTATTCATCTTCACAAAATTCCCAAGGGGAAGCTGTGCATGATCAATTCCATGATCTGATGCTTGTTTATACGTGAGTCCCTAAAACAAAGACATCATCACCTGGACCAGAACATCACATTATTTAAAGTGAAACTCTATGATAGAATAAATAATTTTTAGGAAAGACTTTAGTTCAGAGAATATAATCTGAATTTGTGTGTGTGTATATTTAACAGCTAATTTGAAAACATTCTCTTGATAATAAACAAAGTCAGAATCTTGCTGGTATTTATTTTAAGCAAACGAGGAAACCAAAGACATTATGCTGTCTATCCTGTCACAAAGTTCATCAGTGGCAGAACCAAAGGAAAAACCTGGTTCATGCCTCCTGACTCAAGCAGCTTCTCATCACTCCACACTGCCTTTTTCTCAGCTTAAAGTATTCAAACTGAATTCTTATAGAAGCATCATCACTCTTCTCATGAATCTGAAAGATAGAACTGTTTCAATTATATACCACTAAGAGGCACAAGTGGCAAAAACTGATGAGATAAAAACCTGAATGAAAAAAATTTCCTATTGTCTATAAATTTTTTCATTTCTGTCAATTAAAAGAATGCTGAATTATGAAAAAAAAACAAAAAAACAGAAAACCCAAAACCCAACCTTAGCATGGTAGCATGGTAGAATAAAAAGCTTTAGAAAGGAAATCAACTTAAATCCTGTCTTAGGACTTTGTTTTAATGAAATGTAAACATTTTAGAAATTCTATTAATGGTACACTTAATTTATGTGTGAGAAACACAAAAGTAAACAAATAATACAACTTTCAGTGGAATAATACTTATTGGATGCATGAATTTCAACTTAAAAAAAAAGAATGCCGAGTATGAATTTTCTTCTCAAAATTAAAATCCTTAAAGCCTGGGTCTAATCAGGACTAAAAGAGCCCAAAGACATAACACAGGAGGAAAAAGAGCTAAATTTCTCAACTAATAATTTGCATTTTCAAAAAATAATTATTCATTTATTGGCCACTCCATGTTGCACAGCTTGTGGGATCTGATAGTTTCCCAAACACAGATTAAACCCAGGCCCTCGGCAGCAAGAGCAGAGAGTCCTAATCACAGGATTGCCAGAGGAATTACCAATAGTCTGCATATTTTAGAGGCCAATATTTGATAATAAATCAAGTCAGGTCTTTTTGAAAACAAAATAGTTTTACTTCAGAGAAACATACAACATCAAAGAAAAAAACTAGTTCTACAGAAATAAGAAAATATATTTTTTCTAAGAAAAAAATAAAAAGGCTAAAGATCATTCTGATAAAATTCCCTACGATGCTACAGAGCTGTACTGTCCAACTGTAGCCACATGTGACTACCTAAACTTATCATACTTTTTAAAAACTCAATTTCTCAATCATACTATGTACAACTCGTGCTCAACCAGCCAATGGATTACCATACTGCAACACGATGATATAAATACTTCCAACAATGCATAAAATTTTCCTGCACAGTGGTGCTATAAGAGAATAATGAATTACTGTGTATTATTCAGCTGACATTTCAGCAGATACTTAACTAAATAAGTTGAGCTTAATTTAGCACAATACAACATAGCTGGCAAAACACAAAATAATGTTTTCTTTTATAAATTGTATTTCTGTAATTTTTCATTTGAATGAGGGTAAGGAGGTAGGAAGAGACAAAAGTACAAGTTAAAGAGGACAGATAACACATCCCATATAATCACATATTTGAAAATGGGCATAAGTTTACCAATTTAGATATAAATTTTGGTATAATATAAATTCTACCAGCAGCCTTGAAACTGATTAGCAAAAGCAGCATTTATCAATACAGAAAATCATTTAAGCACATGGGCTCCAGAGCAATCTAGAGTTTCAAGTGTCTACTATTATTATTGATTTTAGAATTAATTTTTATGTGCCTCTGGCTCCTCATCTGTAAACTGTGCATACTAACAGCACTGACTTCACTGGGCTGCCATAACGATAAAGCAAGCTAACATATGTGAAATGCTGTGCTTGGACAGAAAGGTGACTGAAATACCGCTGTACTCAGTAAACACAAGCTCTCAGTATTTACTATCAAGAAAATTAACATTACTATCAAGAACACGGGTACAGCAATTTTTTCAAGTATGAGCAAAAGCAAAAATAAAAACTTAACAGTATGTACCTTGTGATGGTTGTGATCTACTAATCCTCCAATCACATAGGCCTTTGATTCATCTAATTCCTTTAATACATTAGGTGAATCTGATGTAAGATAAATCAGGTCTTCTTTCTGTATGAATTCACTATAGTGCTCTGGTTTGATATGGATATCCTTTAAAACACAAAGAGAAAGATGCTATTAATTAATAGGATTTTGTGAAAATTGGCTAACAATGATTATTTTCTTTTCCCTAGAAAAACCCAACCAAACAACATATGACAGAAAGTCTGAAAGAATATTATAACAAAGTATTATTTAGAACCTATCACTCCAACATCTTTTCACCTCACATCTCAATTATTTAAGTAGTCTCTTGATGCTATTTCCACCTCTAGCCTCAGATCCCTCCAATTTACTTCCTCACATGGCTGGGGGACTTGTTTTCTGCTAACACTACTCTCAATGTTTCATATTTATCTGTAGGTTAAAATTCAAGCTCCTTAACTTAGTAACTCTCATCTCAATACAGCACCAATCTATCTTGCTAACTTCCTGTTCCTACAAAACAAATGCATTTTTGTTATATATTTGCTCACATTGTTCTCCAGTCAAAGAATGCCTTCTCCAATTACTTCCTTCTCCATTTATATGAATCAAAAAGAAAGGGCTTACAGATTTAATAATTTTCATGTATCTACTTCCACAAAAATAGACATTTGAAATCTTCTTTACCAAAACTATCAGGTCAGAGGTACAAGGCTGAACAACAGTAGGCATAATTTTGCAAATTGCACCAAAAGAAAAAAGGAAGATACATCACAAGGTTTAGATGGCACTTCTCAATAATTTTTGTGGAAATAAAAAAATGAAGCAGGAGACCTCTCACCTAAGTGTATATAGCCTATTGATTAATAAGCAGCCATTTTTCTGGAAAATGATATACGATAAATATGATGCCTATGCTTAATAAAGGCCCTAAGAGGAATGTGCATAGTTAGAAACTTGTGAACTCATATGTCTCTGGAAAACTGGTGGTATAAAATAATAAATTTTACAAGCCATAAAATAACTGAAAGTATGCCTACTCTAACTCATTATAGCATTTTTTAGGAAAACAGGCATGAACATAAAACTTGGTAAATATACTATACTTCAGAACTTAAAAAGACTTTTGAAAATGTTTTATACTATAGACTATTAATAAAATAAAAAAATGCAGTCATTATAGGATTAACGAGTGAGACAGGGAAAGTCTGTCACAGTGAGAACTGGCTTGGAGAAAGGGGAAAAGTATAAGAATAACCCACCATTTCTCTGAGTAGAACAGGATTAAGGTTCCTTAGGGATTGGTACTAAAGCCAAACTATTAGTTATCTTTGCAAATGACAGAGTAGCTTAGTTCAATAGAAAAAAAAAAAAAGTGAGCCACATACGTAATTTGAATCCTTTTGGTAGCCACATTAAAAAATAAATGACAAGGGGCTTCCCTGGTGGTCCCGTGGTTAAGAATCCACCTTGCAATGCAGGGTACATAAGTTCGAGCCTGGTCTGGGAAGATCCCACATGCTGTGGAACAGCTAAGCCCATGCACCATGACTACTGAGCCCCAGAGCTGCACCTACTGAAGCCCTAGTGCCTAGAGCCTGCGCTCTGCAACAGGAGAAGCCACTGCAGTGAGAAACCTGCACACTGCAGCTAGAGAGTAGCCCCCGCTCACCACAACCAGAGAAAGCCCGGCACAGCAACAAAGACCCAGCACAGCCAAAAATAAACAAATAAGACAATTTAAAAAGTGACAAGAAATGCATGAAATTAATTTTAACAATACATTGTATTCAACACAATATACCTTAAATGTTATCATTTCAACTTATAATAAATGTGTGGTTTTTTTTTTTTCATTTTAAGCAGATATTTTACATTCTCTTTTTTGCACTATCTTTGAAATCCAACGTTTATTTGACATTTATAGTACCTCTCAAATCAGACCAGTCACACTTCAAGAGTTCAACAGCCATGTGTGGAGAGTGGACACCAGAGGGTATAGAACAGATTTAGAAGAAAACAAGTACATTTCCAAATTTTAGAGTGACTTCACTCTTATAAATAATGTATAGCCAGTTTGCTGGGTTGAGATTGCATATAGACTTTTAAATTCTTTCCTTTTTAAAAAAATATGTTTTAAAGTTGGCAGTAAAATAGCAAGTGAGATTTCATGAAAGAAGGTACAAACTATATCTCAAGTCTCTTAGCTTCTCTCCTTGGTAAACTTAGACTTAGGTACAGTGATACACAGGGTTTGGAGCTGCTGACTCGTATTTGTTAGCACTATGTAGAACTCAGGTAAAAAATGTAGACCCTTAAGCCTAAAAATACTTTGTACCGATTTTAGTTACCTTCCAGTTGACCCATCCTTTGTCATTTTCATCCATGTTCTTTTTCAGCTGGCCTCCATGGCTTGTCAAATAAAACTGATAAAGAGATTGGCAGGCATAGAAAAAGAGACTGAAAGACTATTAAAGTCACTATTTTATTTCCTCACACTAAATTGACTATCAATGAAACAAAATATTTTCATTCTGGAAAAAAATAAATTTATGACATTAATTTAAAAATTAATTTATGGCTTTAAACATGACAAGATTTACCTTTGATAGAAATGTGTATTTTTGTGCATCTCCTAACCCACTAACTTCTGTATTCCACCTACATTTTCATCCCATTTTCTAAGCAGTTATAATCTGCCTCTTGTTTAACGATCACTTTTCTATAAAATTCCTGCTTCCATGTTAAGTTTCCCTTCCTCTTCTTTTGCCACTACTGTTATTTTTTACTAGTCCAAAGTCTTCATAATTTTGCTTTGACTTTAAACCCTGAATCCTATTTGAAGTCTAATCAAGGGTGAAAATAATCTAAAATGTGAAAATATAATACTACTATAACTTGATAAAAAGAAAATATGTAACCAAAATTTTAACAAGATTTTCTAGTTTTTAACATCAGTGAGCCAGAGTTAATTTTTAGCTCACTTAGAATTAAAACAATAAGGAAAATGACCCTGCTCTTACAAGCATAAAAAAAAAAAAAGTGAGCCACATACGTAATTTGAATCCTTTTGGTAGCCACATTAAAAAATAAATGACAAGGGGCTTCCCTGGTGGTCCCGTGGTTAAGAATCCACCTTGCAATGCAGGGTACATAAGTTCGAGCCTGGTCTGGGAAGATCCCACATGCTGTGGAACAGCTAAGCCCATGCACCATGACTACTGAGCCCCAGAGCTGCACCTACTGAAGCCCTAGTGCCTAGAGCCTGCGCTCTGCAACAGGAGAAGCCACTGCAGTGAGAAACCTGCACACTGCAGCTAGAGAGTAGCCCCCGCTCACCACAACCAGAGAAAGCCCGGCACAGCAACAAAGACCCAGCACAGCCAAAAATAAACAAATAAGACAATTTAAAAAGTGACAAGAAATGCATGAAATTAATTTTAACAATACATTGTATTCAACACAATATACCTTAAATGTTATCATTTCAACTTATAATAAATGTGTGGTTTTTTTTTTTTCATTTTAAGCAGATATTTTACATTCTCTTTTTTGCACTATCTTTGAAATCCAACGTTTATTTGACATTTATAGTACCTCTCAAATCAGACCAGTCACACTTCAAGAGTTCAACAGCCATGTGTGGAGAGTGGACACCAGAGGGTATAGAACAGATTTAGAAGAAAACAAGTACATTTCCAAATTTTAGAGTGACTTCACTCTTATAAATAATGTATAGCCAGTTTGCTGGGTTGAGATTGCATATAGACTTTTAAATTCTTTCCTTTTTAAAAAAATATGTTTTAAAGTTGGCAGTAAAATAGCAAGTGAGATTTCATGAAAGAAGGTACAAACTATATCTCAAGTCTCTTAGCTTCTCTCCTTGGTAAACTTAGACTTAGGTACAGTGATACACAGGGTTTGGAGCTGCTGACTCGTATTTGTTAGCACTATGTAGAACTCAGGTAAAAAATGTAGACCCTTAAGCCTAAAAATACTTTGTACCGATTTTAGTTACCTTCCAGTTGACCCATCCTTTGTCATTTTCATCCATGTTCTTTTTCAGCTGGCCTCCATGGCTTGTCAAATAAAACTGATAAAGAGATTGGCAGGCATAGAAAAAGAGACTGAAAGACTATTAAAGTCACTATTTTATTTCCTCACACTAAATTGACTATCAATGAAACAAAATATTTTCATTCTGGAAAAAAATAAATTTATGACATTAATTTAAAAATTAATTTATGGCTTTAAACATGACAAGATTTACCTTTGATAGAAATGTGTATTTTTGTGCATCTCCTAACCCACTAACTTCTGTATTCCACCTACATTTTCATCCCATTTTCTAAGCAGTTATAATCTGCCTCTTGTTTAACGATCACTTTTCTATAAAATTCCTGCTTCCATGTTAAGTTTCCCTTCCTCTTCTTTTGCCACTACTGTTATTTTTTACTAGTCCAAAGTCTTCATAATTTTGCTTTGACTTTAAACCCTGAATCCTATTTGAAGTCTAATCAAGGGTGAAAATAATCTAAAATGTGAAAATATAATACTACTATAACTTGATAAAAAGAAAATATGTAACCAAAATTTTAACAAGATTTTCTAGTTTTTAACATCAGTGAGCCAGAGTTAATTTTTAGCTCACTTAGAATTAAAACAATAAGGAAAATGACCCTGCTCTTACAAGCAGTCAATTAGTCTCACAAATCACTCTCTCAATCCTTCAAAGTTATCAGTGACTCAAAATCCTTTTAAGCAGAGAAAATTTGGCCAACAAGCACAATGGCACATACCAGCCTGGGGCAGTTCCCCTACTCCCCAGAAAGGAAGGATTGAGAGCTGAGAAACTGGTATGAAAATATGCGTGTGTCCTTTAATGACGATGTTCAACTACACAACAATGAACAGGTCAAGGTGTATAGGACTCATGATGACTGGGTACAGTGTGTCTGAAAATAATGTATGAAAAACATTTAAAATATTCAATTTTTGCAGAAAAATAGAACATTTTCCCAAAGAGACATTTAGCTCATTTAAAAATATTACCTGTAAGACTCATTCTTGTAAAGGCAATCAGGATTATCTATGCCTTTTCTGAAGAAAGATATAAAAGGAAATTGGAAGTTTGTTTTAAATTCCTCAAACATACCTGCACAGGATGCAATGCTCGTCGATTTTCTGCATAACATCGTTGAATCTGCTTATGAAGTTTTTTAATGTCCTATAAAAGAGTGCAATTTTTAAAGTAATATTTTCAAAATTACCTGTCGTCATTTCATAATCCAAGTGGAACAGAATAAGCAGGAAGGATAACTAGATAGGCACATTTCTTCTTTAGAAATACAAGTCCTTTCTGATTAATTTCCATTCAATTTCCTAACATATTATTTAAATAATTAATATAAGTCAATACCCTGTAAGTGACCCATAATTTCATATTTTGTATCTACTTAAAATATAAGTTCATGAAAACTTTCACTCTTCTTAGGAGACAACAGAAGAAAAAAATAAAACTCTTAGAGCCATAGTATTAAAATTTTCACAAGTTACAAAAGTTTAGAAAGTAATTAAAACATAGTAGCATTGTTTAAACAACCAAATTTCTCAAACTATTAAATAATCCTCTTAAGCCAATCATATTTTTCCCTCTCCTTTCAGTTAGGATTAATAACAAAACCCCCCACAGCTCTTTACGATTAGTATGCAGTTACTGAGTTTCATAACCTATTATAGTACCTGTCTTTCCCTCTGTCTATACATATACATATAAATAAAAGCAACTTATTAGCTATTTAATACTTTAATATAGGGCCACAGATTTTGAAAATCTTAATTCAGGAAGCATTTTTAAAGGAAAAATTAAAAAAAAAAAATTTTTTTTTAATCTAAAAGTTATTATTTTTTTCTGGCCACTCTGTGCAGCATGTGGGATCTTAGCTCCCCAAGCAGGGATCAAACCTGTGCCCCCCACATTGGAAGTGAGGAGTTTCAACCACTGGAGCACCAGGCAAGTCCCAACTTAGGATGCATTAAAGCTGGTTTGGTGGTGCTGACTTCTCTTAGCTTTTGTTTATCTGTAAAGCTTTTGATTTCTCTGCTGAATCTGAATGAGAGCCTTACTGGGTAGAATACACATTCCTATACTCTAACAACAGAAGATGAGAAAGAGAAATCAAGGAAACAATCCCATTTACCATCTCATCAAAAAGAATAAAATACCTAGGAATTAACCTACCCAAGGAGGGAAAAGACCTGGACGCAGAAAACAAGAAGATACTGATGACTGAAATCAAAGATGTGTGACACAAACAGATGGAGAGATAATATACCATGTTCTTTGACTGGAAGAATCCATACTGTGAAAATGACTACACTCCCCAAAGTAATCTACAAATTCAATGCAATCCCTATTGAATTACTGCCTGGAAAATCCCATGGACGGAGGAGCCTGGTGGGCTGCAGTCCATGGGGTCACTAAGAGTCAGACACGACTGAGCGACTGTCACTTTTCACTGTCACTTTTCATTTTCATGCATTGGAGAAGGAACTGGCAACCCACTGCAGTGTTCTTGCCTGGAGAATCCCAGGGATGGGGGAAGCCTAGTGGGCTTCCGTCTATGGGGTCGCACAGAGTCGGACACAACTGAAGCGACTGAACAAAGCAGATTGAATTATCAATGGCATTTGCCACAGAACTAGAACCAAAAAAATCTTACAGTTTGCATGGAAAAACAAAAGATCCTGGAGAGCCAAAACAATCTTGAGAAGGAAAAACAGAGCTGGTGGAATCAGGCTCTCTGACTTCAGGGAGCTACAGTCCCTGAAGTACAAAGCTACAGTCATCAAAACAGTATGGCCCTGGCACACAGACAGACATGGTGATCAATGGAACAGGACAGAAAGCCCAGAAATAAACCCATGCACCTATCATCAACTCATCTATGACAAAGGAAGCAAGAGTGCATGATGGAGGGAAGACAGTCCCTTCCATATATGGTGCTGGGAAAACTGAATAGCTACAAGAAAAAGAATGAAATAAAACACTTCCTAAAAACATACACAAAAAAAAAACTCAAAATAGATTAAAGAGCTAAATGTAAGGACAGGTAGTATAAAACTCCTAGAGGAAAATATTGACAGAACACTCTTCGACATAAATCACAGCAAGATCTTTTCCAATCCACCTTCTAGAGTAATGAAAATAGAAACAAAAAGAAATAAACAGGACCTAATTAAGCTTAAACGCTTTTGCACAGCAAAGGAAACCATAAACAAAAAAGGCAACCCTCAGAATATTTGCAAAAGAAGCAATTGACAAGGGATTAATCTCCAAAAAAATAGAACAGCTCTTGCAGCTCAATATCAAAACAAACTACTCAAAAGATGGGCAAAAGATCTAAACAGACGTTTCTCCAAAGAAGACATACAGATGGCAAAAAAGCACATGAAAAGATGCTCAACATCACTAACTATTAGAGAAATGCAAATTAAAACTACAATGAGGTATCATCTCACACCTGTCAGAATGGCCATCATCAAAAAAATCTACAAACAATAAATGCTGAAGAGGATGTAGAGAAAAAGAAATCCTCCTACACTGTTGGTGGGAGCATAAACTGGAACAGCTACTATGGAGAACAGTATAGAGGTTCCTTAAAAAAACTAAAAACAGAATTACCATATGATCCAGCAATCCCATTCCTGGGCATACATTCAGAGAAAAGCATAATTCAAAAATATACATATATCCCAATGTTCACTGCAGCACTATTTACAATTTACAATAGGACATGCAAGCAATGTAAATATACATCAACAGATGAATGAATAAAGAAGATGTGGGTACATACATACAATGGAATGTTACTCAGCCATGAAAGGAAAGAAATTGGGTCTTTTGTAGTGATGTGGATGAACCTAGAGTCTGTCATACAGAGTGAAGTAAGAAAAAGAGAAAAACAAATATTATATATTAATGCATATATAAGGAATCTAGAAAAACGGCACTGATGAACCTATTAGAAGGGCAGAAATAGAAGACACAGATATGAAAAATGGACTTGTGGACACAGTGGGAAGGTGAGAGTGAAACTGAGAGAGTGGCACTGACATACATACACGACCACGTGTGAAACGGGTACCTGGTGGGATGCTGTCGTGTAAACACAAGGGGCTCAGCCTGGTGTTCTGTGATGACCTAGACAAGCGGGATGGACGGTTCAAGAGGGAGGGGATATACATATACATATAGCTGACTCACACTGCTATACACTAGAAACTAACACAACATTTTAAAGCGATTATACTCCAGTGAAAAAAAAAAAGAAGACATGGTATATTTATGTAATGGAATACTACCCAGCCATAAAAAATAATGCTATTTACAGCAGCATGGATGGACTTAGAGAGACTATCATACTAAATGAAGTGAGTCAGACAGAAAGACAAATGCGTGTCGCTTCCATGTGAGTCTAAAAATATGACATAAATGGACTTGTCCACAAAACAGAAACAGACTGACAGAGAATAGACTTGTGCTTGCCAAGGGGTGAGAGAGAGATAACTGGGAATCTGGGATTTAGCAGTTGCAAACTACTACACACAGAATGGATAACAACAAGGTACAACTGCATAGCACAGCTAACTATATTCAGCATCTTGTAATAAATCATAATGGAAAAGAATATAAGAAAGGACAAATGTGTGTATATATATACATATATATATAAATGCATAACTGAGTCACTTTACAATAGAAACTAACACAACATTGTAAATCAACTATACTTCAATAAAATAGTTAAAAAACACACACACAAGAAACCAACAAAATAGCCTAGAGATGGAAGCAACATAAATGTCCGCTGACAACAGATGAATGAATAAACAAAAAGTGGTTTATATATACACTAAAATAGGATTCAACCTTAAAACATAAGGGAATTCTGACACACAGGACAATGCAGGGGCTTCCTAAGTGGTGCAGTGGTAAAGGATCGCCAGTCAGTGTGGGAGACATGGGCTCCATCCTTGGGTCAGGAAGATCCCCTGGAGTAAGAAATGGCCACCCACTCCGTTATTCTTGCCTGGGAAATCCCATGGACAGAGGAGCCTGGTGGGCTACAGTCCAGGGGTTACAGAGAGTTAGACATGACTGAACAACTGAGCACAACACAGTGAAGACATAATGCTCAGTGAGAAAAAATCTGTCACAAAAGTAGGATTCCACTTATATCAGATACACAGAGTAGACAAATTCACAGAGACAGAAAGAGAATGGCCCTGCCAAGGGCTGGGGGAAGGGGAATGGAAATGGTTGTTCAATGGGTATAGAGTTTTAGTTTTGCAAGCTGAAAAGAGTTCTGGAGATTGGCTGCACAACATAAGTGTACTTAGCACTATTGAACTGTACACTTAAAAGTGGTTAAGATGGTGAACTTTGTTATGTACACTAAAAACCACAATTAAAAAGAAAAAAGATGCATTTTAGTACATAAATTATATCAAAGTAATATTACATATTAAAGCAAGAGTTAGTCAGCCTAGTTCAGCTACAGGATTTTTCTGACAATGATTCATGATACCTTTAATACCATCAAGCTGTCAAAACTGCAGTCAATGATAAGGCGGAGTGGGCTGTGAACAACATCTCTTCGAATACGTTTTCTGTCATTTCCATCTGAATTTGACTCAGGTTGACACTGTCGCTCTAATTGCTTTCTCTTGCGTTTTTCCTTCCGCTTTTGTCTAAAATTAGTAATTGAAAACAACTTTTTGTTACTTGGATATTTACAAAACTTTTCTAAACAAAGAAAAAATTATTTTAAAATCAGTAGGCTAAATCATAAAAACTGCCACTTCTGTGGAGCAAAATTGTCAAATACCAGCAATTTTAGATAGTCTAAAAGTTTTACATGATAAATGAGTCTGCAAAAGCAAAATATTTTTTACACAGATCTGAACTATAAGTTCATTTATTATTGGTAGCACGTTATATGGGGCTTCCCTGGTAACTCACCTGGTAAAGAATCCACCTGCAAGGAGGGAGACCTGGGTTCAAGGTTTGATCCCTGGGTTGGGAAGATCCCCTGAAGGAGGGCATGGCAACCCATTCTAGTATTCTTGTCTGGAGAATTCCAAAATCAGAGGAGCCTGGTGGGCTATAGTTCATGGGTTCACAAAGAGTCAGACACAACTGAGTGACTAGATACACCACAGCACACAGCCCATTATATGTACTTAGAAAACTTTTAAAATACTGAGTTTGAGAGTTACAAAAATTTTTACTTTTATCATTCCCCTACATGATTTTCAAGCAACAATTATAACCATGTATATAAAAAAGTAAAATTGTTATTCAACATAGATTCAGACATTCTAGCCACAACAGGCAGAAAGAAAAAGAAATAAAATGAATCCAAATTGGAAAAGTAAACTATCATTGTTTGCAGATAACACAATGTTGTATACAAAAAATCCTAAGGATGCTAAAAGAAAATAACTGGAGCTCAACAATAAATTTGGTAAAGTTGCAGGATACAAAATTAATACACAGAGATCGACTGCATTTCTACACACAACAAAACATCAAAAAGAGAAATTAAGTAAACAGTCCCATTTACCACCTCATCAAAAAGAATAAAATGCCAGGAATAAACCAACCTAAGAAGACAAAAGACCTATACTCTGAAAACTATAAAACACTGATGAAAGAAATTGAAGATTACACAAACAGATACAAAGATATACCATGTTCTTGGATTAGAAGAATTAATATTGTGAAAATGACCATATTATGCAATCTATAGATTTGGTGCAATTCCTATCAAAATATCAGCGGTATTTTTCACAGAACTAGAACAAAATTTTGTGAAGCTTGTATGGAAACACAGAAGATCCTGAATAGCCAAAATAATCCTGAGAAAAAAGGATGAAGCTGGAGGAATCATCTTCCCTGACTTCAGACTATATTACAAAGCTATAGTCATCAAAACAGCATCACACTGACACAAAAATAGAGGTACGTCGTACATCAATGAAACAGATAGAAAGCCCAGAAACATATCAATTAATTAATATCAATTAATCTATGACAAAGGAAGAAAAGAGTATAGGGAGGAGGAAAGACAGTCTCTTTAGTAAGTGGTCTTGGGAAAACTGAATAGCTACAAGGAAAAGAATGAAACTAGAACACTCCCTAACACCATACACAAAAATAAACTCAAAATGGATTAAAGACCTAAATGTAAGGCCAGATACTATAAAGCTCTTAGAGAAAAATATAGGCAGAATACTCTGACATACATCGCAGCAAGATCTTTTCTGATCCACCTCCTTGAGTAACAAGCAAAAACAAAAATAAACTTAAAAGCTTTTGCACAGGAAAAAAAACCATCAACAAAATTAAAATACAACATATGGGCAGGGAGTAAATATTTGCAAATGATGTAACTAACAAGGATTTGCTTCCAAAATAAACAAAAAGTTCCTACAGCTTAATATTAAAATAAAACAAAACTGAACAACTCAAATGAAAATTGAGCAGAAGACCTAAACAGACATTTCTCCAAAGAAAACATACAGATGGCCAATAGGCACATGGAAAAGAGCTCAATGTTGCTTTGGAGAAATGCAAATCAAAACTACAATGAACTATCCTATCACCTCACACCAGTCAGTATGGCCATCATCAAAATGTCTATGAATAACAACTGCTGAAGAGGATGAAGAGAAAAGGGAGCCCTCCTACACTGTTGTTGAGAATGTGAATTTGTGCAGCCACTACAGAAAACAGTATCGAGATTCCTTAAAAAACTGAAAATAGAGTTACCATATGGTCCAGCAATCCCACTCCTGGGCATATAGCCAGAGAAAACTCTAATTAAAAAAGATACATACACCCCCAACATTCATAGAAGCACTGTTTACAAAAACCAAGACACAGAAGGATCTAAATGTTCACTGACAAATGAATGGAGAAAGAAGATGTGGTATATATACACAATGCAATGTTACTCAGGTATAAGCAAGAATGAAATAATGCCATTTGCAACAGCATGGATAGATCTACAGATTATCATAATAAGTGAAGTAACTCAGACAAATATGATATCACTTACATGTGGAATCTAAAAAAAGTGATATAAATAAAATTATTTACAAAACAGCAGTAGACACACAGACACAGAAAAGAAACTTATGGTTACAAGAGTGGATAGTAAGGGAGTGGGAAGATAGGAGTTTGGGATTAACATACACATTCTGTGCTCAGTCACTTTAGTTGTGTCCAACTCACTGCAACCCTAAGAACTGTAGTCTGCCAGCCTCCTCTGTCCATGGGATTCTCCAGGCAAGAATACTAGAGTGGGTTGCCATGCCCTTCTCCAGGGGATCTTCCCAACCCAGGGATCAAACCTTTGTCTTTCACATGTTCTGCATTGGCAGGCGGGTTCTTTACCACTAGCACCACCAACAAGGACCTACTGTATCACACAAGGAACTATATCCAATGTTTTATAATCATCTATAATGGAAAAGAATCTGAAAAAGTATGTATGTATAGCATATATGAGGCTTCCCTGGTGGCTCAGATGGTAAAGAATCTGCCTGCAATATGGGAGACCCAAGTTTGACCCCTGGGTCAGGAAGATCCCCTGAAGAAGGAAATGGCAACTCACTCCAGTACTCTCGCCTGGAGAATTCCATAGACAGAGGAGCATGATGGACTACAGTCCATGGGGTCGCACAGTTGGATACAACTGAGCAACTAACATTTTCACTTTCATATATATATAAATATATATGACTGAATCACTTTCCTGTACACCTAAAACTAACACAACGTTGTGAATTAACTATGAAAAATAAAGTGTTAGTTGCTCAGTCGTGCCTGACTCTTTGCGACCCCATGGACTGCAGTGCGCCAGGCTCCTCGGTCTGTGGAATTCCTCCAGTCAAGAATACTAGAGTGGGTAATCATTCCCTTCTCCAAGGAATCTTCCTAACCCAGGGATCAAACCCAGGTTTCCTGCATTGCAGGCGGATTCTTTACCCTCTGAACTACCAGGGAAGGCCTTCAATAAAAATAAAAGTTCTTTTTTAAGAAAAAACTGCTCCCATTTTTTAAAAAGTAAAATTATGAAGAAAAAACGAACACCTCAGGTTTTTCTCTCATCTACATCAACAATTAATTTTCTAATAAATTTT
This sequence comes from Cephalophus harveyi, assembly GCA_006410635.1. Lineage (NCBI taxonomy): Eukaryota > Metazoa > Chordata > Mammalia > Artiodactyla > Bovidae > Cephalophus > Cephalophus harveyi. The sequence goes on along the minus strand of SJYT01029976.1, from coordinate 373,684 downwards.
GTCGTTCTATAACAACAGCTTAAGCCTAACTGCTCTTACCAAAACCTGTAATAGTTATAGCAAAATCAATGTTAGGCCCAAATCTGACCTTTCTGAGATGATTATTTTTGTTCCATATCTAGGACATGGATGCTAACTATATCCTTTTTATAAACTGGTTACTTTAGAAATTGGGGTGCTACTCACAATAGGCGTGGGTGAGAAAAGTATACTGTGTGAATTCAGCAACATTGCTAAAAAAAACAACTTAAAACAGTTTTAGTAGCCAACTGACAAAGTGAGCTAACAATATGTACAGTCGCAATTTAATTAACATAATTACTACTGCACAATTATGTAACTGCATAATTACTACACTGAAGGTCCAACATTCCATATCTCTAAATAGGGGTAGAATATATGCATTTTGATACATACTTGCGGAGTTCCCGTTGTTCTTCCCATTGTTTCTGTTTCATTAGCTTCTTCATTTGCCGTTTAGATACTGGTTGAAACCTTTCACTTAATCCTGGCTTCTGATTTTCCTCTCCGTCTTCACTTAAGTTTTGCTGTCTTTCAACATTACAAGTCTCACTAAATGCTGGCAACATTTCAGATGACATTATTTGATGCCTCTGAAAAATTGAAAAGCAACTCTGACATGAACAGATGATTTACAAACAAAAAAAAAAAAAGGATGTGATTAAAATGAAACCATATTAGTAATGAAAAAGGTGCAAATTTAGGCAATCAATTGTCATTTACTGGCAAAGATCATTTGATGAAATGGGATATTTTCATACACTATTGGCAGCATAGCACAATTTTCCCAGAAGGCTACTCAGACCTATATGTTTGAAGAGATTTAAAATGTTGATACTCTTTCTTACAATAATTTACTTCCTTAGAATTCCTGTAATTAGAAATATAAACAAAATTAATGGAAAAGAATACATGTATTACTGCTATTTTTAACAATAAAAAATTAGAATGTCACTAAATGGGGACTAAATATAAGTTACAGTTCACCTATAACACGGGATTGGAATACTAAGCAGCCAAGAAAAATGTTTCTCAATATTATTTAGCAATAAAGGGAAATAATTACATTAAATAAGAAAATCAAAACAAAAAATGTTCAATTTTGTTTATATATATATATATATACACACACATGTTTTAATTCTGACTCACCCATGGCTTTTTGCATTTTCCAAATTTTATATAATGAAAATATAGTTTTATAAAAGAAATATATATTATTTTTTTAAAGAGATGGAAAGCACATTTTTGTACTTGTCTTTAATACTGTAATACAGGAAAAATGCTAATTTCACTATCTGGGTAGACACTCAACAATTGGTTTTTGACAAAAGGTATGCTATACATTTCTAAATTTTGGACAGTACAGAAAACAAACTGAGTTGCCCCCCAATATATTTCATTATAAATATGTAATTATAAATTTTTCACTTAAGTCACAGCTGAAAAACAAAACATGTAAACTGACTCTGTAATCAGTTGTGGACTACTCAGGGCCATCTAAAACATCTTACTTAGATTTAACCACCCACATCTTTAAGGGTCTTCTCTGGTAGCTCAGTTGGTAGAGTCTACCTGCAGTGTAGGAGACCCAGGTTTGATCTGTGTGTCGGGAAGAGCCCCTGGAGAAGGAAACGGCAACCCACTCCAGCATTCTTGCCTAGAAAGTAAAGTCCCACGGACAGAGGATTCTGGCGGGCCACAGTCCGTGGGGTCGCAAGAGTCAGACACGACTTAGCAACTAAACCAAACCCACATCTTTACATCCACTGTCTAGGCTAAACTTGCCTTTAGAGCAGGGAAAATGACAGAAATACTGAAATATCTTTTCTCTTTAATTATGAACACCATCGCTTAAGAATATGTGTTCTTTATCGCTATCAAAGACTAAGCATGAAGTCTGCAAATATTCTATCAGTCTTACACAAACATGGGTAGTTCTTCCCTTTCCGGGCTTCCCTGGTGGCTCAGAGGTTAAAGTGCCTGCCTCCAATGCGGGAGACCCAGGTTCGATCCCTGGGTCGGGAAGATCCCCTGGAGAAGGAAATGGTAACCCACTCCAGTACTCTTGCCTGGAAAATCCCATGGATGGAGAAGCCTGGTAGGCTACAGTCCATGGGGTCGCAAAGAGTCGGACACGACTGAGCGACTTCACTTCACTTCACTTCTTCCCTTTCACAGGGATAGCTAACAAGTCTGTGCAGAGAAGCCAACATCTAAAAGGAAAAAGAACAATTGCCACAATTCAGAGACTGGAAAGAAAAAAACTTCACAGAACATAATTTGAGCAGCAGTGAGCAGCAGTTTTATTATATGGTTCTTGCCTTCTTTAAACATGCAATGATGTAATAGGACATATGGGATGCCTAAGAAAAGTTAGAAAGTTTACCAAATTTTGACTGCAAGACAAGAAATTTTAAGATGCATGATTTAGGGGCTAGAGCAAAGCCCTGACATTTTACTACACTGCAAAATTACTAAGAGGGGAAAGAATCATCTAGGAATACAAGTAAGAGTTCACAAGTTTTCTTTATGCCACCAACCAAACACTTCTTTTTTCTGCTGCATCATAGAAAAAACAAGAGAGTTCCAGAAAAACATATATTTCTGCTTTATTGACTATGCCAAAGCCGTTGATGGTGTGGATCACAATAAACTGTGGAAAATTCTGAAAGAGATGGGAATACCAGGCCACCTGACCTGCCTCTTGAGAAACCTGTATGCAGGTCAGGAAGCAACAGTTAGAACTGGACATGGAACAACAGACTGGTTCCAAATAGGAAAAGGAGTACGTCAAGGCTGTATATTGTCACCCTGCTTATTTAACTTCTATCCAGAGTACATCATGAGAAACGCTGGGCTGGAGGAAGCACAAGCTGGAATCAAGATTGCCAGGAGAAATATCAATAACCTCAGATATGCAGATGACACGACCCTTATGGCAAAAAGTGAAGAAGAACTAAAGAGCCTCTTGATGAAAGTGAAAAGGGAGAGTGAAAAAGTTTGCTTAAAGCTCGACATTCAGAAAACTAAGATCATGGGCATCTGGCCCCATCACCTCATGGCAAATAGATGGGGAAACAGTAGCTGACTTTATTTTTCTGGGCTCCAAAATGACTGCAGATGGTGACTGGAGCCATGAAATTAAAGGATGCTTACTCCTTGGAAGGAAAGTTATGACCAATCTAGATAGCAGAGACATTACTTTGCCAACAAAGGTTCGTCTAGTCAAGGCTATGGTTTTTCCTGTGGTCATGTATGGATGTGAGAGTTGGACTATAAAGAAAGCTGAGTGCCGAAGAATTGATGCTTTTGAACTGTGTTGTTGGAGAACTCTTGAGAGTCCCTTGGACTGCAAGGAGATCCAACCAGTCCACCCTAAAGGAGATCAGTCCTGGTGTTCATTGGAAGGACTGATGCTAAAGCTGAAACTCCAATACTCTGGCCACCTGATGCGAAGAGCTGACTCATTGGAAAAGACTTTGATGCTGGGAAAGACTGAGGGCAGGAGGAGAGGGGTTTGGCAGAGGATGAGATGGTTGGATGGCATCACTGACTCAATGGACATGGGTTTGGGTGAACTTTGGGAGTTGGTGATGGACAGGGAGGCCTGGCATGCTGTGGTTCATGGGGTCGCAAAGAGTTGGACATGACTGAGCGACTGAACTGAACTGAAATACTTGTTTTAAGGGAGATCATCTCCTAGAAATGACAACTCAACTTTGACTCTCCACTGGAAACTCCACTCGGCAGGGCTAGCTAACATCTGCTTTTGCCCAACATTACACTGGCAACACTAACATAGTGCCAAGCACTTAGTAGATGCTTATTATGTATAGGTAGAACAAATAAATGAGTGAATATTATAAAGGACTTCTGAAAGTAATGAAAATTGTAACATCAAACATTAATTCTTACTATACTTAATAAAAAAGTTATCTAATTTACTCTCTTATAAAACCCTAAGGGGTAGGTCATATATGCCTACTTTGCAAAGGAAGAGGTACAAAGATTACTTGCCCAAAGTTACAAAGCTATTATATAATTCTTAAGAAACAAGGTACCTAAAGCAAATGTTGCACAAAATAGGTCCTCGAAATACTTGTTTAATGAAGTAATGGAGCAAAGATTCAAGCCCACATCCAACTCTACTGTCTTCTAGAAATCCAAAGTCTTATCTAGAAAATGGGAATTTCCAAACAATATTAAAGAGCTGTGTTGCTTTCACCCACCTGCTGTTGAAAGGCTTGGAGAAGACCTGTGTCACCAAAAGATAAAGGAAGGGAAGAACTCTTTGGTTCTACTTGTATGCCAATGCACAAAAAAAAAAAAAAAAAAAAATCGGGAAACTTCCTAGAGATCACTGCCTAAAGTCTATGTCTGTGACATCCTGCCTTCCAAGCTTGCAACACATGACAACGGCAGATAAAATATTAAAAGGGGAAACAAAAAAAGTATAGCCTCTCTCAAAATCAAAATTAAGAACAAGGTCTGCTGTGTAAAGACAGCTGAGAGTTTTCCTATCTTTAAAGAGAAAAATAATAATATAAGACAGAGGATGGGAGACAGATGGGAGGCAATTTAAGATGAACCCTTAAACTGGTGTTAGGGGTGAGGCTCCTCTTTCCAAGAAAAAAGCCTAACAACAGGTAAAATTAAAGATAGCGTATACAAAGTTGACTACACGGGGGAAATAGACACCAGTCTCTTGGCTACAACCTAGGCCCAGCTATGAAGTGACACATGAATGTACAATAATATGACTGAAATTCTCAACCACATATATAGGCTGTGCTATTGGTCTGAAGCACTGAAAAGGGTCATGGGGTGGAAGAAATCACAAAATCAGCAGTAGACAGAGGCAGTTTGGAAAGGAAACTGTAATTCCATTCCAAATGAGTCTGCAAAGCAAAATTATAAAAGGACAGGAAATGAGGGAAAAAAAGTTAATTAAGAGTAATAACCATAAAAACAAAAATTGAGAAATTGATACACAAAAACGGACATAAAAATAGCAAAACAAGAATTCATTTAAAAAAAAAAAAGAACCAATTTGGAAACCAGGAAGTGAAGTCATAAAAATTTCAACATATGAGGCAAACTCCAGATTACTTGGAGTCCAAGAGGTAATTAACGAATTAGAAGACAACCTCACAATCTGATTCAGAGTTCAGACAAAAAAATAAAACGAAAAAATTCGTATATCTGAGCATTTAAAAAATGTGAATAACAGCTTGAGAGAAACATAGGCCAAAAAGGTAAATGGAGGTAAATGTTGAACCTGGAGTGCATTCATTAACTTTTTTTAATCTAGAAAATAAGGTTACTTTTCAATTTAAGAAACAGGAGACAGAGGGAACACAGTAAGCCTGGAAAGATAAGAAAAATTTTAAACATACATTGTAATTCTTAGGATCACTTTTATTTCCTTTCCAAAAATAAACACATGAATAAAAATTAGCAATGAATATATCCAAAACAATATAGAAAACATAAGCTAAACTTGCCCATTAAGCTAAAAGTGCAGGCTTCCCAGGTGGCGCTGGTGGTAAAAACAAAACAAAAACTTGCCGGCCAATGCACGTGGGTTCCATCCCTGGGTCAGGAAGATTCCCTGGAGGAGTGCATGGCAACCTACTCCAGTATCCTTGCCTGGAGAATCCTTGCACAGAGGAAACTGGGCTACAGTCCACAGGGTCGCAAACTGTCGAACACAACTGAAGCGACTTGGCATGGAGGAACACAAGCCAAACGTGCAGACTTTAAGGCACAATTAAAAATCAGAGGAAACAAATTGCTTTCTTCATGAAAATTGATTAATATTGTAGGAGAGAATATTTCTATCATCAGTGGCATCGTTTTTCACCAGTTTCCTACGATGGTCAAAAGAGCAAGTGTTGATTGGCTCTAGACTGAAAATTTTTAATATAACAAAGTACAGCAAAATTTTACAACTCATGCACACCAGGGGGAGCTTTCGCCTTTCCCAAGAAATCCAAGTTAAATTTAATTTGCTTATCATTGCATACTAATATTTTTAAAAAGCTTATCAAATACAAAGGTCATGAGCTTGTCAATATCATTATCACTGCTATTTTAAAAGTTATTTCCAATTAAGAAAAAGGAATGTAGTATAAGGAAATTTTTTAAAGCTTTGAATAAGTTAGATACGTTGCAGGGAATGATGCAATGATCAAGCATCAAACGATGCTAGACTGAGATCCTCTCATTATTGCTTTCAACACACTTTACAAACACATGGACCAACTCCTGCTGCCTGTAACATACAGTAAGCATTTAACTATGCACTAGTTTGTTCAGATTAACCTGTTAAGTAAAATATAAACACCTTGGCAGATTTGCATTCGTCCCTCACACGCAGTGCTATTCACAGCACATTTTAATTCATTCACCATGTTCAACCAACTTTGTACCAATTAGATAAATAATTGTGCCAAATTTAGTTTACTTGAGCACTTTATTGTTTTAAATGGTTCGTTTAGTTAGATATAGATTATCTGGTGGTTTTATGAAACTATGGATAAAGATGACTAAGGCAATTTTGTGTGGGATAGATTTAAAAAATTGTATCTCTATTATCCTTGTATTTCCACTTCTTAGAACAACTCCTGACAGGGAGAATACACATCATGAGTGTGACTGGCCGAAAGTTTAAAAAAAAAAAAATTTCATGGCTTTATTGATTGGGCTGAAGTCTTAATAATTTATAACACAGTCTCCTTTTCAGAAACATCCAAAGGAATGTCGAAATAACCGCAGAACGGAATTAAATGACCTAACAGTGGTAAAGACGTAATACCCTTTTTTAAAACGCGCGGGCCAGATTTGCAATAACGACTCAGTTCAGCTGTGAGGTCCCTTAGGCAGAGGCCTGGGCCATGATGGGGAAAGGCGGAGGATTTATAACAAACAAAAAAAGCGAGAAATATGCCGTTGCTATCCTCTGTGTATCTCTAGAAAAATTCCTAAATTTAAACACAAAATGTTTCAGGGAAACTCGGAAACACTTCGGACTTCTTAAAATAGTCCTCAGTTCACCACGGTGGGGCCTACCAGCACCTGCAGCAACTTTCCCCTGGCCTCTTCCCACATTTCACAGCACTCACAGACATCAGCCCTCGTAGGAAAAATGAGGAAAAACGAGATTTAAAGACGAAAAGCGACTTGCCCACGGTCTCTTGCCAATAAGTGGCACAACCACAACTCGTTTTCCGGCCTTTCAGAGTCCAGATTTCCCTCTCCCTTCATTCTTGGGAAGCGAACACATTTCACATACTAGGACCCGTATCTTGACCCCCAAACAAAAGTCGACAGCAAGAGGTCCTCTACTAGTGAGCAGAGCCGAGCCCGACTCTCGCCTCCATGTCACACACGCGCGGACGCACTCCAGAGGCGGGGTTAATTTGCAGCCGACGAATCAGAAAGCTGTTTGGCGAGCCGAAGGTGCGCGCGCTCTCTGACGTCACTTCCTTCCGGAGCTGGTCTTTGCTTCCATTTTCTATTATCCCACTTACCTCTTCCCCGGAAGTCCTACTGCTAGTGGAAGGCGGGATTGGCACGCGCTCCTTTTGCTCCCGGATTATATCAAAAGGTAGACGAGCGCAAGCCTCCGCGCCAAGAGACTTACCGAACAGAGGAGTTGTCGGGGAATCTGATAACCTCTCAGAAAGCTTTTTGCAGTGGTATTTACCACTCGAGAAGGTCCTCTTTCGGAAACTTCAACTCCCAGAGGCAGAGCTGGTAGCTACACGTAGAAGGCTACGGAGGTTACGTCTTTCGTCAGCCCACTGCGCCAATTCCGGACCCGCAGTGGGAGAAAGGGGCGGGGTTTGTGTGGGGCGGGGTTTGTGTGGGGCGGGGTCTGGGGTTAAGGTTTCTGGAATGGGAGGTGTTTGAGTAATAACTCGTTTTTACGACTCAAGGCAGGCATACACCTGCAGGCATTTATTCATATACCGTCATGGGCGTGGCGAGGGATGTTAAGACATTCCTACTCTTAAAAATGACCAACACTAATAAAGGGCTTATAATTCTTCCATGTTTGAGATGAGAAGAAAGCATCTCTTGCCTAAATTATTTGTATTTATAATACAGGAGGTTTTCAGTATCACATAATTTTACACAACTCAAGTGGAAAATTAGATTATAAAAGTGAATCAAGCTCCCAATAAGAGGTAATTAAATCTAGAATGTTTACGCCTTTTCTTCCATACAACCATAAGTCTTACTCTCCATTCATTCCTTGAGCTGTTTTTCATATACTGTTTTGTAAGACATCGGGTGACGTTTCATTGTTTATAATGCCTGACTTTACTATGTAACCTTTTTGATATATATACAGATCAAGTCACCTAAGGGAGAGCTGTAACATAATCCGGTTGATGGTCATTTTCTATTTAGTTTTTAATTTGGTCCTACTTCTAATAAGTGATTATTGCAGAATTCGAAGATAAGAATGATGTTTGAATCAGTGAATAGAAGACTGCCCCCTCAGTATGGAAAGAACTCTGGAGTGATTTATACTTGATATTTGAAAACATTCTAACATGTTTAAAGGTTTCTGTGAATAGGAAATTAAATTCCAGATTTGACTTTTCTGAAAGAATTAAAATTTCTGTAAATTTAGTTACAAAACTGAAGTCACTCTTGCTTTAACCAGTCGAAGTTTACTTGAAAAACTGTCACTGCAACATGGTTGTAAGCCACTCTCTGTTTCCTCATTATGTCAAGTCCAAAAGATCTTTTAACTAAGAATTGGCAAGGAAGTCTGGATCCATTTCTGATCTGTTAGTAGGGCATCTTTTTTCAGCTACCTCCATATCAGGCCAAAGAGTAGCTGAGGGAGGATTAGTAATTGGATATTTAGCCCTTCACATGTAGGTCATTAAGCTCAGGCTGGCATAGTGATGTGCCAGAACTTTCAACAGCTGTTCAGTTGCCCCTCAGGGATCTGTTTTGTGAATAATAATATATTTTTCAGAGCTAATACCTGATACCCTTATTAAAACAAAAGTTTTAAGTTACTTAAAAAACCCTCATATGTTTTGACATAGCCATTTAACTTTATAGTCATAGGGTGTGAAATTTAAAATGATTCTAGTATCATCCAACCAAGCACAAGCGAAAAATGGACAATTTAACCAAAGATATAGAAAGCATATAGAAAATACAGGAAGGCAAAAACCATAATATGAAACAGTATTATTTTCATTAATTTGTAAAATTTATTTATTTATTTGACATACTTGTTGAGTCCCATGTTCTTTTTTGTCTTAGTATTGTTGATACAAAGATAACTAAATCGTGATCTTTGTTCTTAAGGAATCCTTAGTCTAGTGGGAGAGCTGGTGTTAAATATCATACAATATAATGTACTTGAGATGACTATACATGGAAAGGAGCAACTAAGTGTTCCTGGAGATGAGTGACATAGTTTCAGAAATTGAATAATTTGTTCTATCTTGGAAAGTAAGTAGAAGTTCTCCAGATATCAAGAGGGAAAAAGTATTTTAAATATTGGGAACAGTGAAAGCAAAGGCATGTCATAGTTTGGTACATGACTGATAAGCTGTGGTTAGGATGAGAAAGGAGGAGGAAACTGACCCTAAGGGTTTTTCTAATTTAGACAACTGTGTTAGCCCCTCAGTCATGTCTGACTTTTTGTGACCCCAGGGACTGCAGCCTGCCAGGATCCTCTGCCCTTGGGATCTTCCAGGAAAGAATAATGGTGGGTTGCCATTTCCTTTTCCAGGGGATCTTCCCAATGCAGGGATTAAACCTGGGTCTCCTGCATTGCAGGCAGATTCTTTACCATCTGAGTTCTAATTTGGACAACTGTAGGAATGTTCGGTTAATTCAGTTAACTGGATCATTTGGCAAATAGTAGAAGAAAATTAGGCTTTTAAAAAATTAGTTTGGTTTTGAATATATGGGTTCTGGGGAGTCTGCAGAACATCTAGGTAGAAACAGATCTAGAAATTATCAGCACATATTTGGTATTTTAAGCCAACATCAGAGGTTGAAATCAGAGATGCTAGACCATAGGTTACAAACCTATAATGTCTATTATAACTAGAAGGTAAATGGCACAAGCTATCTAGAAGAAAAGTGCCACAAACCTGAGAGCATAGTCTCTGTTTAATCAGGGAACAAGTTCCAAGTAGTGGGCCTAATGCCATCAGAGCTCAATTTTTTAAGAGCAGCCAGAGGTCTGGTTTTCTATGTGAAATCTGATTTTTAAGTGTTGGTAACTTATTTTGCTTGTTTTTAAGTACTAAGCAAAGCATATCTTGGACCACATTTAGACAGCAGCCAGTTTGTTAAATTGGACTATAGATCACGGGTCCCCAACCCTCAGGGCCATGGACCGGTTAGGAACCAGGCTGCACAGCAGGAGGTGAACGATGGTAGCAAGTAAAGCTTCATGTATGGCTCCCAATGGCTCACATTACCACCTGAACCAGTTTCCCCTCGGCCCCCCTCCCACCACCACCATCCATGGAAAAATGGTCTTCCACAAAACTGGTCTTTGGTGCCAAATAGGTTGGAGACTGCTGCTGTAGATTGTAGAGAAGAGGGCTACAGGTAAAATCAGAATGTTAGGACACAAATATGGTAATAAATTAAGTGATGAGCTCCTCCAAAATGCTTGGCCTGAAAACAGGGCAATCATCACAAATTATTTTAAGCCTAGTTCTGATGTTTTATATGTATGAGAGTACTCTTCAGCAGGTTGGGGAGGTATGGGAATAGAGTTACACTTGTAGGTATGTTGAGGCTAGGAGAAAAAAAAAAAAAAAAAGCCTAATTTATTTTAAATGACATGAAAGGTATCTAAAAGGCAGAATCAACCTATCATCTGTAATCATTTCAACTTGCATTTGGATTGCCTTCAAAAATATAGAAAAAGCTTGTAAAAATGTTTTTAAAAATATCTTATCCCCCACCATCCTGAGGAACATGAATATTGAAGACTCTAGGAAGATGACTAGAGACAGTGTAATCTGAACCTCCTCATAAAACATCTAGGACAGTACTTACAAGAACAAATCATGGCTACAATAAGAATCCTTTTAAAGTTCAAAATGTGAACAGGTGGGAGCAAACCTCCAACTTAATATCAGAATCTGCATAAGAGGAAATAGTGGGAAGACAACAGAGTAGCTAAAGGCCATGAGAACCTCTCATGACCAACAGGTATTCACTGACAAGCAAGGGAGATCAATATGAAATTAGCAGCAGAACTGACAGACTCTAATTTCAGAGTGAATACAGATGGATGACCAGGAAGGTCTGAAGGTGCTCATGGGGTGTGGCAGGTCTATGAATTCTCAAAACTTAATAAACCTGAGCTCCCTTCTTGGAAAAGAGCCCAACACTAAGGGGAAACTTCTGGGAGTAGAATTCCAAATTAGACAGAGACAATATAAGCAGAGAAAAAAGGTCCAGGTGACAGTGGGAGAAGAGAAGACAGAGCTAAGAAATGACCAGGATATGAAAGTGTCATTTTATGAAAACATCAGAAAAGGAAGCTCTGAAAGCTAGAAAATCTATTCTACACACACCTGTCTCTTAAAAGTATAGAATAGCTTATTTAAAAATGTGCCATGAAAAGAATTGAATTCTATGTAAAGCTGTTAAAATATGAAACAGCAAAAAAGATGAAAACTGTAACCCTATATTTCAAAACAAGGGAAATTGTTTAAATGCTAGAAGATAGAACAACATAAACCAGAAAAACTCAGAAATAATGTGATTGGAGAAAAGATTTGAAGGGGAGTAACAGAACTCAGAAAATATGAAGTATAAAAGTACATAACATACTGAAAGTGCATGCAAACATAGTAAGAAAAGGAAATAGAAGTAAAACTGTTCTCAGGTGACATGATTGTCTATGAAAAACATCCCCCAAAAACAAAAACTACTCATAGAATTAATAATTGATTATAGCAAGGTCACAAGTGACGAGGTTAATTTAGGAAAGTTCCTGTCTACCATCAATGAACAATTGGAACTTAAAATTCAAGAAAACATTAGCACCAAAAACAAAGGTATGCATCTAACAAAATATACAGGCTCTATATGAGTGAAACTACAAAACTCTGATGAAAGAAAAATCTAAATAAATATAAGATTGTGAGTACATGGATTAAAAGATGATATTGTAGGGACAAGCTCAGGTCTTGCTTTCCCATACCGTTTTTCAATAAAAGGGACCAGAGGTCCTTGGAGAAAGGGCTGACTCTAGGGGGGTAAAAACATACAAGATGAGCCTGGAGCATTTTGTAGGACCAGAAATGAAGAAAATGCTTGAACACACACACACATACAAAGATGGAATATGTCAAAGGAACATAGAAGCCAACAGAATGAGCTCCCGATGGCTAAAGCTGGAACAATTGTGGAAATAAATTTAAAAGTCATATTGGATTATAACCCCAAATATAAAATAAATAGTTGTGCTTATGCTGCTATAAATCATAAATAGGAAAAAAGAGATAAATCTCTCATGCAGAGAAACTCCAAATAATTTATATAGATACTCCATCCTCAAAGAGGAGGATTATAACTCCTTAATCTTTAGGTATGAGCTGCTCATAGCACTTCCTTCCAGAAAGTACAGTATGGAAGAGAAGGTTTAAAAAAGGTAACTTTACAGTGGAGAAGTCTGACAACATTTATCAGCCAGGTGATCAAGGTCAACATCAACAGTGATAAATCATACCTTTGATACAGTGTGATGAAAATGGCACCTCTGTGGTTTTCCTCCAAACCTAAAAGCCCACTCATCATAAGAAAAAATATTCCATAAAACTAATAAAGGAGCATTTTATAAAACACCTGGCCTGATCCTGCAAAACATGTCAAAGCTGTCAGTGCCATCAAAAATGGGGAAAATCATTATATGTGGAATCTAAAAAAGGAAGGGGGCAAAGGAACTTACCTATAAAATAGAAAGAGAGTTACAGATATAGAAAACAAATGTATGGTTTCTAGGGGGTAAGGGGGACAGGGATAAACTGGAAGATTGGGATTGAACATATACACTACTATGTATAAAACAGGTAACTAACAAGAACCAGCTGTGTAGCACAGGGACCTCAACTCAGTACTCTGTAATGGTCTATTTGGGAAGACAATCTGAAAAAGAGTGGATATATGTGTAACAGACTCACTTTGCTATGCACTGGAAACTAACACAACATTGTAAATACTATAGTCCCATAAACTTTTTTTAACTGAAGAAAATCAGAGAAACTCAGCTAAGAAACGCCTAAAGGTACATGACAACTAATTTTAGTGTAACCTGGATAGAATCTTGGAATAGAAAAAAGAATTAGATTGGAAATCTGAATAGAGTATGGATTTTAGTTACTATGTCAATTATTAATAAATATACCACATTAGTGTAAGATATTAATAATGACAACTGGGTACAGTGTATATGGGAAATATCTGGAATGTCTTAGTAAATAAAATGATTCTGATCAAAATTTAAGCTTTGTTTTCTTTACAATAATTCATTGAAAGAAAGCCATCAGTTTTCTTCCTAAATGCTAGAAATTTGGTTTTGTGCCACCAAAAATAAAGTTAGACTCCTCTTACGGGGAATATTATTGACCCACAAGGAGTTTTTGGTTGTTGTCAAATACATGTGTGTGGAGGTGTAGGAGGTAGAGGTAAAGTTTGTTTAATAACTCCATTATGCAAAAATGATTATCCTTTTTTGCAAGTCTTACATTCCATATATTTCAAACCTGTCTCGTTTATTCTTTTTAAGGAAAAGCATTTTCCTAGTGCATTTTTCTTTTATTAAAGAGAATTCTTAAACAATACCTTTAAAAATAGTATATGTATTCTCATATAATTTTTGCTTAGCATAAAAGAGAGCATCACTTTATGAGAATATAGTCTCTCAATTAGGACTGGAATTGACATATACACATTACTATATACAAAATAGTTAGCTAATAAGGACCTACTGTATAGAACAGAGAATTCTACTCAATAATCTGTAAAAGTCTATATGGGATAAAGATCTGAAAAAGAGTAGATATGTGTATATGTGTAACTGATTCACTTTGATGTACACCTGAAATTAACACAACATTGTAAATCAACTTTCCTCCAATAAAAATTTAAAAACAGACAAACTGAGAAAGTGTTAACTGACAAAAGGCAAAGACAAAAACTACAGCCCTCTCTCAGTATCTGTGTGGGATTGGTTCCAGGATCCCCACAGTCAGCAAACTCTGTAGATGTTCAAGTCCCTTACAGCTGTTCCTCCTGGGTATCCCCTGGTTCCTCATCTGCTGATGCAAAGGGTGGACAGTATTCCTTACCTACCCAAAATATTTTTTGCAGGATTCCTTGAGAATACTAATTTCCTCATTGAATGGAAAATACTAGTAGAATTTATTATGACCACTTAGGGATAACTTGATGAGTCCCTCTAAAAAGTTTTTTTCATTAGTGTCTTGCTTCTTCTAGGACAGAATAAAGTGTTCTGACATCATAATGCCTTTCTTCCCTCCATAGATAGCTGTCATACATATTGACCTAACTATATCTAGAAGGGTAATACATTTCCTTCCAGCCTTTAGTGGGGTAAAGTTCATTCATCTTCTAATCTAGGAAATGAGTTAACTCCTAGCAACCTCTGACACTTAATAGAAACACAACTGTACTTTGGAATTAGTCCAGTTCAGTTCAGTTCAGTCGCTCAGTCGTGTCCCACTCTTTGCGACCCCATGAATCGTAGCACCCCAGGCCTCCCTGTCCATCACCAACTCCCAGAGTTCACTCAAACTCACGTCCATCGAGTCGGTGATGCCATCCAGCCATCTCACCCTCTGTCGTCCCCTTTTCCTTCTGCCTCCAATCCCTCCCAGCATCAGAGTCTTTTCCAACGAGTCAACTCTTCACATGAGGTGGCCAAAGTACTGGAATTTCAGCTTTAGCATCATTCCTTCCAAAGAACACCCAGGACTGATCTCCTTTAGAATGGACTGGTTGGATCTCTTTGCAATCCAAGGGACTCTCAAGAGTCTTCTCCAACACCACAGATCAAAAGCATCAATTCTTCGGGCGTCTTTATTTCATAGTCTTTTATTATCACTGCCAAATAGAACAGCTGATATTCCATAGTGCCATGTACTTACCAACGGATTTAATTGCAATAGCATTATTTTAAAATCTATTACTTGATTGTGACCTGACTAGCACAGATCAGTTTTTTCCCTGGGACCATCTGTTCAGCCTAGAACACCTAGCCACAGCAATTAAGCTACCTGTTAGCCTCCACACAAAAGTATCATGGACTTATTAAAAGACAGTCTGAATTGATAATTCTATATCATACCTGATAAATCAATTTCCCACCTCCTATCTCTAATATTATTTAAGTAAAGGAGGATATTGGATCTAGGTTTCAATGTTTGTTTTTCTATGATCCTTAAATCATTTTACTAAATTAATCTAAATGTAATTTTGCTAACATGTGAAATAATGGTTGTTAGGCTATACTACAAAAAGTTCAGTGCTTGGCATAGTGTATTAACCTAGTAATTGTACCATAGATGGCAAGCTCTTATTTTTGTATTGTGCTGTGTTTTCTGTATTGCTTCACATGCTGTGTAAATAGCTGATTTACACGTGATAAGATTTGGAGATATTTCCCTGCTGCTGCTAAGTCACTTCAGTCGTGTCCGACTCTGTGCGATCCCATAGACGGCAGCTCACCAGGCTCCTCCATCTCTGGGATTCTCCAGGCAAGAACACTGGAGTGGGTTGCCATTTCCTTCTCCAGTGCATGAAAGTGAAAAGTGAAAGTGAAGTCACTGAGTCGTGTCCAACTCTCAGCGACCCCATGGACTGCAGCCCACCAGGCTCCTCCGTCCATGGGATTTTCCAGGCAAGAGTACTAGAGTGGGGTGCCATTGCCTTCTCCGGGAGGTATTTCCCACATTATTGTAAAATGTCACTTTGCTTGGTCAACAGAGTAACCAAGGAGAATGCCTCTCCTTTGGTACACAGAATTCACTGTATATGAAAACGCTTTGGCATTCTTATTTCATCTCTGAAACTATCTTAAGAAGTCTTTCAAATATCTTTGTAAAAAGTTAAGGATGATGGTTGTTATTACCAACAGAAGTAGCCTTATTTGAACATCCTATATTTAAATGCTGAACTCCAGTACTTTGGCCACCTCATGCGAAGAGCTGACTCATTGGAAAAGACTCTGATGCTGGGAGGGATTGGGGGCAGGAGGAGAAGGGGACGACCGAGGATGAGATGGCTGGATGGCATCACGGACTCGATGGACGTGAGTCTGTGTGAACTCCGGGAGATGGTGATGAACAGGGAGGCCTGGCGTGCTGCGATTCATGGGGTCGCAAAGAGTCAGACATGACTGAGCGACTGAACTGAACAGAACTGAACTGATATTTAAATGACTACTTAATACAGAGACTCCTAGGTGCTTTCTAGTGGAAAGCAAATGCTCAAATGAAACAGATTTTGTTAGGCAATAGTGATATGCTTCTTATTGGTTAGACTCTGGTAAACACCTGACGACGAATAGTACTTTAACCGAATAGACACGTACCATGCACCACATAGTCAAACCACAAGCATGTAGCTGTAAACCTCAAATGAAAACAAAAGGCAGTTCTCATAGAATTTAAAATAGTCCTTAATCTAAGCAAAAAAATATGTAAAGTTTAAGTGACTATAGTGGCTTCATATCACTATGTATGCAATGCAGAAATTGTGGGACTACATTGAAATCTATTCAAATGTAAAGCAATAAAGCACTTTCACATTATCTTGTATTTATAATACCTATCATTCATAAAAACTTATATTTCTTCAACAGTTATTTTTCTAAGAGGATAATATTATTTTCTGTTTACCCCAGGACAACTTATTATTTATAACTTTGAAGTGAAAATAATAACCAAATATTTTATTTTTGTATAGGTACTTTAGCCATGATTTATATATAAAACATGATAGCAAATGAAGTTTTAATCTCAATAGAGGATAAAGACAAACAATTTTCACATTTCAGTTCTTTGTAAAAAATATACATATTTCAAAAGAAGTATGCTTAACTTTGAGATTTTATATTTTAGATTTCGTCTTGTGGCCCTGTTTATCAAGTTGACTATCTTTTACCTGTGTTGTCTAGAAGATTTAAACTGAAGGTTAGGATTCTAGAAAAGGGTTTGGAGAGATGGGGTTAGATTTAAGAACCCATTATGCTTAAACATGGCCATACTGCTGCTGTTTAGTTGCTAAGTCATGTCTGCTTCTGTGACCCCATAGACTGTAGCCCATCAGGCTCCTCTGTCCATGAAATTTCCCAGGCAAGAATATTGGGATGGTTGCCATTTCCCTCTCCAGGGGATCTTTCTGACCCAGCTCTCCAGCTTGGCCAAGAGGTGAATTCTTTACCATTGAGTCAGCAGGAAAGCCCCAAACATGGCCATAAGTATTTTCAATTTTATTTGAAAAATCCCTTTACCAACACATTATTCCTTCCTTTGCCAAAGCATCTCCACATGGTTTGCAAATCACCTCATTTTAGTAGGTTTTATTCATAGCAAGTTTCTCTTGCAGAAGTTTACAAGAGCAGAGCTGGTTTAGTTAGTGTGGTCTTAGCCATTCTAGGGTATTCACTTTAATTCTAGAGAAGTGTCCTAATTAATTTTCTGTTGCAAAAGTAGTAAGGACTGGAATCCCCTTTCTGAATTTCTGCCTAGAACTGGGATTCAGAAAGCTCAGGGAACTCCAGCCAGCCAGTCTGAGGATCCAGACAATTGTTTATTGTCATAGCTATAGCTAGAGGTCTACTATGATAAACTCAGTTGCCTGCTAGTGTGTTAATGATAGACAATGCTGATTCACACATAAGAAGAATCATCTAGTTTTCGGAAATGAATGTTGTATCTATTCTAACATTATTTTGAAGTGATTGGTGGTGGTACAAGTTAAAATTTTAAAATTCAAATTCTAAAATTCAGAGTGATTTTTTATAATAGCATACACATAGTGTAAAAAATTTCAGATGACCATACAAGAGAATACAATTCCATCAAGTTTACCTGAGTTCGCAAATCCTCACCACCCTCCCACATCAAATGGTAAACGTGAAGACAAGCATTTAATGGTATGGGCATGTTGATTATGTGCTGAGCAGAAAAGCATCATCCCCAGTTTTCCTTGATTGCCCCTCTGTACTTCTGAATTTACAGGATGGTAACTGGTTTAGTTTAGCTCTCAAAAGTGAACATTTTCTTGATTTTTCTTATTAAGTAAAAAAGTAAAAGAGTGAGAGACTGAAAACTATAGCCCACCTAAGTTTAATCATTAATAGCGAGCCCTTCTCTGAACTTAGGTCCTGATTTTGGAGTTTGGAGTCTGACCTTTCTCCCAAAGATAAACATTGTTGCAGGTTCTGAGAAGGGTCACTCCCTTGCTGCCACTGAAAGAGTCCACTTCTCAGTGACTTCTAGCTGGGAGCTGAATGCATTAAAGGATAGCTTAATCAATATGATTCTTCTTGCTGTGCTTTTTCTCTGCTTCATTTCCTCATATTCAGCTTCTGTTAAAGGTAAGCTTGTGTTGCCTTCTGCTAAACTTTAATTTTAATCGTTGAGGGGGGAAAAGTGTGTGTATGTGTAATGAAAGAATTCTTAACTAATTGATCTTCAAACCCATGTAACTTTAGAATGCTGGTGAAGGCATGACTGGGTTGGAATGAAAACTAAATTCGAATTCCTACATACATTAAGAAAACAGAGGCTCCTTTTAGTTTCATTCCTTCAGACTAGCATGCTTCTTGCTTCATTCTCTCATTCATGGTTTATTTTTAAAAGGGAAAAAAAAGATGCCAGCTATTGTTACCTGGTGCTGCTGGTCACTCAATGAATGCAGCTACTTCATTTGAATTGTAAAAGTAGATTTTAAAAAAACAGTTCTTAAATTTCCTTCTAGTTGCCTAGCAATGTGACATCAAAAAGAATTAGACTCAATGAAAAAGGCATTTGATTTATCAAAGGATTATGAATGAAATGGTAAAGCCTGTATTTAATTCTATCATCATTCAAAAAAGATAAGATTATCATAGTTGGTGGATTATAGAAAATAAAACTACATGACATAGATTTAAGAGATAACATTTATCTTTGGAAAAATAGTGTTGCTCATTATAGTTTCTATTTTAAGATAATGTTGATTTAAAAACATACAAATTGCTAACTTTCAGAGCAAACAAACTTTTGAGTAATGATTTCAAAAAGCTGTATGAAATATATTAATATGTAATCTTGTTTTAAATAAGCTAGTTTATGCATGCCTTGAATTTCTAAATATTGTGCCTGTAAAATGATCGCTTTTTAGAATCTCTTAAGAGGACTCTCCGTCAAAGTCAGTTGACCTATTATAAAACAGCATGATAGTGTCCAATTTTAATAACTGTGTACTCTAAGCAATTGATATAAAACAATTCACTTGTAAGCTTCTAAAATCCTCTTGAGATAACTGTGGCTTTTTTTTAATACAGTAAAGTTTGTCTCAAAATTTTTTGCATGGAAAATTTCCACATGAGGAAAAGAGACAATTTTTGCTATTGGAACAGTAAATGTGTGGGGGGACTAACTTATTTCACCTAAGCAAATTACACTTCAGATTCTTAAACTAAAGATTATACATATATTTATATGCATATATATATATATATTACCATTTTCTAAAATGTTTGGTAAAGATATAGCCCTTACTTGGATGAAAGAAAATTTTAATGAGAAAAAATAAAGGTTTGTAAATTATATTTGACAGAGAATTGTGAAACAGCTTGCATTTTATGTGTCAAATACTGCTAAATATTCATAGTATGACCAATTTATGCACCATGAGATCAAACCTAATACCATGATTATTTTGAGAAAAATGATTGAGCTATTGTGGGCTTCTCTTTTTTCCCTTTCCTACATAGAATATTGGATAACTTGATGTTTTCAAATACATGCATTTGTAAAGATTTAAATACACGCATATACACATACAGAAGTGACATACAGGAAAATATGACTGAGAATATAATAAGTAGCTACAGTTTGTTGTAAGTTCAGTGACAAATCCAGAATTTTAGAATCTGAAGCTTATACAATTTAGGCTCCATTTTTTAGAAAAAAACCTACATTTTCACAAAAAATATTTTACTTTTGCAAATATTACTAAAAAAAGATATGACATGTATGCATAATAACACTAGGGTCCCCTTCGAAGATCTTGGAAAAGGCCTGGGCAAGTGGGGGCTTCAAAGTTTAAGTGTTATTAGTGTTGTGATATAAGCTGCTTGTGCCAAATATCGTGAATAAAAAAATACAGGACTTGGCAACTTTCTCTTACCCAGATGGGGTAACTTCTTATATTATGGTGCTTTGTTCACTCAATTGTGTCCACTTCTTTGCAACCCCACAGACTGTAGCCCACCAGGCACCTCTGTCTATGGATTTCCCAGGCAAGGATACCGGAATGGGGTACCATTACCTTTTCCAGGAAATCTTCCCAACCTAGGAATTGAACTCTAGTCTCTTGTGTCTCCTGCACTGGCAGGTGGATTTTTTACTGCTAGCGCCACCTGGGAAGCCGTGTATTACAGTGTCATGGTTTAATCATAGATTCCTTATCCTTTGAAATGATTGACATTTAATAAGCGAACTAGTTGTGAAGAGTTTACTTTAAAATCAGGCCATTATAAATTTGAGATGTTATGCATCACTTCAAAACTCATCTCAAAGTTAATTATCAATGCAATTATTTAGCAAATCTCCAGATCTGGGTGGATGTTGAGAGCAGATTGGACTGTAAAGAGAATGGAGAAGTAGTATAGAGAAGAGATATGCTGACTCAATGTTTGAGAGACTCATGTATCCTCTACTTTTTCTAAATCGTGTTTTGTAATGGTGGGTCTATTCTCACTGCCTTCTTTAGGTTTTCTTCATAATGCTTTTCCTTTCAATAATCCACCCATACGTACACTTTCTACTTAATCTTGTTACCTCTAAACCTGAACTCTTCCTTCACACTAGTCTTTCTTTCATTTCCTGGCCTGACTATACTTTTCAGTCCATTCACAACAACCATCTTCCATTTTTTCCCTCCCTTATCCTTCATCCTACTCTTTTCCTTCCGGCCTTCTGGGTTTCTGTTGGATTCCAAAGTCCCCTTATCTTTCATCCTTATCATCACTGCAGGTCTCTTCAAGCCTCATCTTTACTAGCTTATTTCTATTTTGTCTTTTTGCTTAAGTCAGTTAACTATTATATTGATCTGAGTTTCATAAAAAAATACTTTAAGATATTTTTTTGAAAGTTCAAAATTCAAAGCTTTTTTCCTTTGGTAGTAAAAAAAAAAAATCCTTCAAAGGAACACATTGAAACAGTACAGACTCCTTTGGGGGCTAAAAATTGATTTACTCATTTAATCTACCATCAAGTCCTGTTGCCCTTCTGCATACTCTACAGAACAACACCCAAAGACAGAAATTTAGTCAAGATATATAAATGGAACATGCCCCCACTTGCCGGGATTGCAGGATCTCTGAGTAACATAAACAGAGGAATACTTAACAAAGACGAAAGGACAGCCGGGACAACACTTCAGCACCATCCCTTATTTAAAGGATGTATCTTTAAATCCTTTTTAGGATGTATCTCCTATTGAAAGAGGTAGGAAAAGTTGTAGAACAAAGCCATTCTTTCCTCACCTTTATCACTTCCAAGTCATCATCAGGAACTGAAATATATTGTCCCTGAACATTCTTTTGACCAGTCAAGTAAAAACAAACAAACCCAACATGATAGTTTGGAAGGCTTTGGCATTAAACAGAAACTTTTCATAGTTATTTTAATCAGAAGCCACTTCAAGTTGTCCACAAAACTTGAATTTTAGTATATTTCCACATCAAATTCTGCATTGTATCTGCTACATTGGATTAAACGTGGAGTCAGCTTTTCTCAATTGCCCTGTACTGCTTACCTATCAGAATTGCTGTGAGGGTTAGATAAGGCAACAAGTATTTCCTTTTTGCCCTTTGTGGAATTTGATAGGTGTCATAAAAAAGAAGGCCTCTTTGACCAAAATATCTTCCTGGTCAGAAAGCTGGTGATTGAACCTGCTGCAGTATCCCCAATTTGGGGAGGCTGGAGGGACTTACAGACTTCGTCTCCTTCAGGGTTTTTCCTGCCTTTGTCTGCTTCCTTATTTCATACCTGAGGTTTTGCCTGACTTGGTGTTTGGACACAGCCTGTTATCATGTACGCATTTGGGTACCCACACCATTACTTCCTTCTGGCTTTTCTGTTAAAGATTTTCCTGTTAAAATCCTCATCCCCTTTCACTGAAGTTTTGTCAGATCATGTAACTTCACCACCCAAAACTTTTCAATAGTTTTTCATCTCACTCAGTCGAATTCTTCTTTTTTTTTTTTTGGCTTTGTCATATTTCTGGGGATCATTATTATTTTTTTTTAATTTTACTTTATTTTACTTTACAATACTGTATTGGTTTTGCCATACATTGACATGAATCCGCCACAGGTATATACGAGCTCCCAATCTTGAATCCCCTCCCACCTCCCATCCCGTATCCTCTCTCTGGATCATCCCCCTGCACCAGCCCCAAGCATCCTGTATCCTGTATCGAACATAGACTGGTGCTTCATTTCTTACATGATAGTATACATGTTTCAATGCCATTCTCCCAAATCATCCCACCCTCTCCCTCTCCCTCAGAGTCCAAAAGTCCGTTCTATACATCTGTGTCTCTTTTGCTGTCTCGCATACAGGGTCATCATTACCATCTTTCTAAATTCCATATATATGTGTCAGTATACTGTATTGGTGTTTTTCTTTCTGGCTTACTTCACTCTGTATAATCAGCTCCAGTTTCATCCATCGAATTCTAAGTCTATGCAAATACCTTCCCCCTTCACCCACCATCTCCCAGCCACTCATGGTTGCCTATTTGACCTCATCTTTTTCAGCTTTGTCTTTTACCCAATCCCAGAGTCTTTGGCCTCCGTTGTTCCTCCATTACCCCTTTTGGAGCTCTCCTCAGGGTCTTTGAACTTGTTCTGCCTTCTGTGGTGGTGAGAAATGGGAGGAAGGAGGGGTGGGGAGTGCCCTCTCTGCAGATATCCAACTGACTAGCCTAAAGTCCTTGCCCAGAATATTACCTTCTCAATAAAGATTTTCCCCTCAGCATCCTCATTTCCTTTCCTATTTCATTTTTCTTCATTAGCACTTCTAATATTCTTTATAATTTACTTATGTACTTGCTTTTTTATTGCCCATCCCCCCTCATTTAAATGTAAATGCCGCAAAGGTAGACATGTTGTCTGCTTGTTAACTGGTATAGCCCCAGAACCTAGAAAAGTGCTGACTACCCAGTAGGTGCTCAGTACATCCTTGTTGAATGAATGAATGAATTCCTAGCTCACTCCCTAGGAATGGAAGAGGTCAACCTAAAGGTTTATATGTGTACAGTGTAGGTAAGAACATGGTCTCTGGATCCAGACAGGGTGTTAGAGGCTTCACCACTAATTTCCTGAGTGATCTTGGGTAAATTGTATAATCTCTGTGTCTCTTGATTTCCTCATCTATAAAATCAGGCTAATAATAGTACCTACCCCATTAGATTTTTGTGAGGATTAAATAATACGTATGAAAGACTTAGAACAGATAGTAAGGAGTTTTTCTTAGTTTTTGACTTTTCAAGTAATGTTACTTCCTTTCTCAGCTGCCTCCCTTCTCTCCTAGTCATCTCAGCCTCCTTTTCTGTCCCTCCCCATATGCACATTTCCTGTGGGGGAAAAAGAGACATGGTTGCCTGTAAAACTAGTCAATTCTGTCCTGTTAGCCCTGAGGAAAAATGCCTACTGGAATCTTTTTTTTACTCTCTCCTGAGAGCTATGAATAGAAGATATATCAAAAGACTTTGTATGACTTCAGTTCATCTTTGGGAAAGACTGGATGCTACTCTTTTATGTTTTCTTTGGGTTAAGATATACCGACTGGAAAGTATATGAGCTCTTCCATATATCTTTTTTTTTTTTTTTGGTTATGATGCTGACTTGTATACTATTTGACATTAAACTTTAAATTATCCCTTCCAAATTAAAACCTGTGCCAGATTTTATGTAGGAAAACATCATTTTATTCAGGAACAGCTAACTTAAATTTACATATGTGTTGCCTGGAAATGTACTTTCATACTGAAAGTTTGCTAATTTAATTAATAGGATAAATTACCTTGAAGGGATATTGTTTAAATGTTCAAAATATCCAATGTAAGGGACTACCATCTAACTGCTAAAATTTCTTTGACTTTGACCTGTTGTATTTTAAATATGTTAATTGCAAATTATCAAGCAATCTCTGGCTGAACTTCTGCTGCTGCTGCTGCTAAGTCGCTTCAGTCGTGTCCGACTCTGTGCGACCCCATAGACAGGAGCCCAACAGGCTCCCCTGTCCCTGGGATTCTCCAGGCAAGAACACTGGAGTGGGCTGCCATTTCCTTCTCCATTGTGTGAAAGCGAAAAGTGAAAGTGAAGTCGCTCAGTCGCATCCGACTTCTAGCGACCCCATGGACTGCAGCCTACCAGGCTCCTCCATCCATGGGATTTTCTAGGCAAGAGTACTGGAGTGGCTTGCTATTGCCATCTCTGGCTGAACTTCTACTTGAAATCAAATTTTATTATTTGATTTAAAGAAAGCTGGGCAGGGAGAGGGGAAGAAATAATATACATATAAGTTAAAGCAATACAATGATATTTATTTAAAAATATTCTATATTTCAACCAAGGCAATTTAGATAATCAGATTATTATTTAAAGATACAAACTAAATTTTCTGAAATGGAAGCTTATTTCTTTGTTAGTTGTTGTTTTTGTTGGTGTTCAACCAATAATTTCAGCAGATGAAGAAGCAGAACCATGTTTCATCTAGCAAAGATTTACTCCCGTTAACAAATATAAGCTCCCACTGGGTACCACTGTGCTGGAGAAGGAATGCATTGATGGCAAGATAGCATAGTCCCTGGCCTGCTGGGTGCCTTACAACTAAGACTTGATTTGTATCACTGTCTTTTTTACAGGTCACACAACTGGTCTCTCATTAAATAATGACCGACTATACAAACTCACATACTCCACTGAAGTTTTTCTCGATCGGGGCAAAGGAAACCTCCAAAACAGTGTGGGCTACCGAATTTCATCCAATGTGGATGTCGTCTTACTGTGGAGGAGTCCTGATGGTGATGATAACCAACTGATCCAAATTACAGTGGGTATTTTCTACCAGAGAGATGCAAAGATTAGATGTTAGCAAAGTCTTTGAGAAGTGTACTATTCAATAGCACTTGTTTTTGCTGTTGGCCATATGTTCATTGAATATTATCCATCACTAAAATAAGTAGATATACAGTTTTGAAGTTTTTGCTAATCAAAAATTATCTGATCTTTCCAAATTATTGAAGCAGGCAAATGAAGGTGTCTACTGGTAACTGAAGTATTATGTTCAGTTCTATATGTCATATTTTGTTGTTGTTCAGTAGCTCAGTTTTGTCTGACTGGGATCCCATGGACTGCAGCATGCCAGGCTGTTAATATGTCATGTTAATAGGTACAATAAACTAGACTCCATTTGAAATGTTCTGCATGTAAGGAGTGTAGAATCCATGTCATATGAAAAGCAATTGAGACCACTAGTCGTGTCTGACTCTGTGCAACCCCATAGACAGCAGCCCACCAGGCTCCCCCGTCCCTGGGATTCTCCAGGCAAGAACACTGGAGTGGGTTGCCATTTCCTTCTCCAATGCATGAAAGTGAAAAGTGAAAGTGAAGTCGTGTCCAACTCTTAGCGACCCCATGGACTGCAGCCTACCAGGCTCCTCTGCCCATTGGATTTTCCAGGCAAGAGTACTGAAGGAGGAGACAAATTGTGACCTTCTAGCTTTCCTGAGTTCCTTGATCTGACAGATGGAATCACCAGTGAGGGAGTAACCTATCCTGCTTTCTTCCTGAGGACAGAAACCAGGTGCTTCCCTGAATGGCAGTGTTTGGTCAGTTATGATGCTTTAGATTTATGTGTTGACAAAGAAGGTCAAATTAGATGGCCTTTGGGGCCTCTTTGGACTTTAATATATGATTCCACATTTGCTTTTCAAGGACAAAAAGCAATAGATTTCTTTAGTAAAGTCAGTTCTCCTTCTACATGTCAGTGTGAAACAGGTACCAGGACCAAGATTTTCCTCACTGTAACTGGTAAGTAGTTGGTAATATACTTTAAAATGAGGTACCATTGCAATACATTTATCAAGTGATCTTTGCTTCTTTGGTTGTCTCTAATAGCTGTGTGTATTTTCCGAATTGGATCAAAACTTTATCATCCACCTCCCCATTTCTCAGTACAACAGTATTCTGCAGAAAACATTCTGTACCTCTTTGTTCAGTAATCAGATTGTTAATGCTTAATTTTGTATGTATAGATGAGGTACAAATGTGCAGGATACCTTTCAAACAAATGGTACAGAAAGTGAAGAGAGCAGGCAGACAGCAACAGTTCAAAACAAATGAATAGAGTGAAAATGACATTAAAGAGCCATATTCCAGCCACAGTTACTATAAACCTGAAGTCACAGATTCCTTTAATGTCAGTATTTTTACCTAGTTCAAAAATCTAATTTTTGAATACCTTCTCGTTTCTTTTAAAGATGATGGCTAGGTACTGTGAATCATGTGTTGAATGACAGAAGAAATTATGGTCAACCCTGTTTATTGCTTTACCATTTTATTTTCTAGGAAACTCTGATGGAAACAGGTATAGGAAGTTTTTCTAATAGATTTCTTTCCGTGATTCCAGATGAAAGATGTAAATGTTGAAAATGTGAATCAACAGAGAGGAGAGAAGAGCATTTTCAAAGGAAAAAAGTCATCTCAAATCATAAGAAAGGAGAACTTGGAAGCAATGCAAAGACCTGTGCTCCTTCATCTAATTCATGGAAAGGTAAAAGAGATTTTTGGAGTTCCACGTCTTTTTTTCCCCCAACTTCATGTTTTTCTTCCTTAGGTAGATATTAATATCATTTTAGGTGATCATGGTGTCACTACTTTTGTGAAAAATGGAGTTTTTTAAAAGAACTAATAAATGCAAGTCACAAATTAAATGTTTCATAAGTAAATCAAGGCACCGGATTCACTTATATTACCTAGCCATTTATGTTCCCTATTTTTATGAAAAATCTTTATAGTAGAATCAAGTATTTGTTTACTGATGAGAGGCAGTATTAAAAGGTACATTCCTTATTAAATTAGAAAGGATTAAAAAGCTACTGTAACATAATAGGTCATCATAGATGAATGGATAAATTCAGGAAAGTAGGCAAATTATAAGAATGAAATGATCTAAATTAAATAAGTGATATGCATTTGTCATAAGAGTATCAATAAATGGCTCAAGTACAAAACTGAAGCTTTTGAAGGGACATGGCATTTCTAAGATAGAGTTGATTAAAAGAAAAACATTTAGAGAGTATTTTAAAGTTATGACTTTGAAAAGCATTTTGTATACTGAAGTAATGAATGAGCACTATATGTTGGAAATTTACTCTGAAAATTCTGTAAATGTGATTACTTACAATTTTAGTCTCATCTCTTAAAATTGTCTTAGTATGTTTGTAATTGAAACACAATTGTGATCTGTGAATTTTCAGGCATTAAATATATGGGTTTATGAAGAGTATAGATGTTATACTGACATGTTAAAACATACTATAGTAGTAAAGATGAAAGCTTACTTTCAGGAATTAATGTAGAGAAACAGAAAGAGATCAGTAGAACTTCCAATCTCTAAAGTTTCTCTAGATCAAAAATTTCCAGATTCAAACTAAAAATGAAAACAAATACTTTAAAACACAAATTTAAGACATGTGCTGCTACTGCTAAGTCACTTCAGTCGTGTCCGACTCTGTGTGACCCCATAGACGGCAGCCCACCAGGCTCCCCCGTCCCTGGGATTCTCCAGGCAAGAACACTGGAGTGGGTTGCCATTTCCTTCTCCAATGCAAGAAAGGGAAAAGTGAAAAGGAAGTCGCTCAGTCGTGTCCGACTCTTAGTGACCCCATGGACTGCAGCCCACCAGGCTCCTCTGTCCATGGGATTTTCCAGGCAAGAGTACTGGAGTGGGGTGCCATTGCCTTCTTTGGTAAGAGAGTATAGCTACACAAAAATGTTTTTAAAAAGCATAGAATTTAAAAATCAAAATGAAAAGTGGGTGCATTTTCATAAAAGGACATAAAAATTTTGTGAATAATGTAACTACTACATAGGTATTGTGTAAATCTTCAGATTTTGGTTACCTTTTTGGGGAGGTTTAAGGTATCGTTTTTTAATCTTAAATTCTTTACAAAGAAATTTGCCTTCTTCTGAAGTAGTAAATCAAATAGCACTTCACTTTTTTTCTTTCATGGAAATAGTTGCTGGCATAGAAAACTACCAGAAGTTTTAATTAAGACATGTAATATGTTGCTATTCCTGATGCTCAGTTTTAGTAAAGTACTAAAAATAGGATTCTCAAGAAGGATTATTGTATCATCACTCTCTTACAACCAAATAGGAATCACCATTTCAGGAATGCTTCTCTCCCTTCTCTACTTGTGAAAATATTAATACTTATTATGCTTCAAGCTTTGCTTACAGTCCTTTTCTTTTGTAACGCTCACACCCTTTTAACCAGCTGGAAATAACTATCCCTCTTTAGAACCTTCTTAGCACATTATAGCTCACTCATAACCCTTATCACTTTCCTTTTGGCCATTTGTGTTCATTGCTAGATGATAGGTTTTGGTGAAGAAAATTGTTCTTCCTCTCTACATTCCAGCCCTTCTACTCTCTTCCTGCGCACAGCAGTCAGAACCAAGTCTTGCACTGACTGATTCAGTGTTCTGGAAGCCTTTCCCAAACGCTATGCTCCCCTGAGCCTACCCAGGTATTGCTAGTAGTAAAGAACTTGCCTGTCAATGCAGGAGACATAAGAGATGTGGGTTTGATCCCTGTGTCGGGAAGATCCTCTGGATGAGGGCATGGCAATCCACTCCAGTATTCTTGCATGGGCAATTTCATGGAGAGAGGAGCCTGACAGGCTACAGTCCGTGGGGTCACAAAAGAGTCAGATACAGTTTAGCTAAAACATACTTAATGCTTAATACCTGCACTGACCGAAGGTATTACATGAGTTCTCTCTTTTATCTCCATAACAGCCCTGGGAAGCACGTGCTGCTTTTTCATCCTCTTGTAATAGATGAGGAAATCAAAGTTAAGAGAAGGAAAGAAACTTGCCTAGGGTCACACAATTAGCAAGTGGTGGAGCTGGGATTTAAAAGAGAGGGTCTGTGTGGAAGCTTCTATGTTTTTACTGTCTTTTCTAGCTGGAAAGTATTTGGGGGAAAAAAACCATGTCTCTGGTTGCTTTGTAGTTTTCTTGTCATTCTTCACTGTATGTATTAATCAGTTGATTTTGATATGGCCCAACTTTGTAAACAACAGGAAATACTGTTATTTTTTTCTTTGGCATTGCATTGTGGCAACATGCTTGAGCCAAAACAGATTAATTGCATTTATAATCTAAGTGTGAAATGTTAGTCACTCAGTCGTGTCCAATTCTTTGTGACCCCATGGATTGTAGCCCACCAGGCTCCTCTGTCAATGGAATTCTCCAGGCAAGAATCCTGGAGTGGGTAGCCATTCCCTTCTCAAGGGGTTCTTCTCAATCCAGGGATCAAACCCAAGTCTCCTACTTTGCAGGTGATTCTTTACCTTCTGAACCATCAGGGAAGCCCAAACCAGTCAGTGCTAAAGGAAATCAACCTTTCCTTTCATTGAAGGGAAATCCTCCTTTCATTGAAAGGATGCTGAAGCTGAAGCTCCAATACTTTGGCTAAACCACAACCAATCATTTTATAGCCCTGTGGGTGGCAGTTGAGTACAAAGTCTTTGGTTACACATACAAAAGGACTCAGTGCCTCCCTGTACAAAGGCTGGGATGGAGCTGCCACATCATTATTTCAGTGACCCCAACGTGTCGTTTCTGCAGGAGCTGTTTCTTATGATGATTTACTGTAGTCACAAGTTAAAGTACATTGTGGTATCTTTCATTTATATGATAAAGTACTTGTTGGAAAAAACATGACCCTGGAGATAAAGAAGCCACGTGGAATTTTTAGCCACTACACTGTCAGAAATATCATTATTTTGCTATCACATCATCTTACTATGGGAGAAATTATGAAAGGAAAGTCTGTACTGCTGATTGGCAGTTTTCTCAGAGAGTATTTTCTATCCCAGATTCAGTTTAAGTTTTACTCCCTGAAATTTCTGTCATCTTAAGGTTTCTCACCGGCATGTATTTTTGTCTTCTCAGAGTCCAAATTTATATTATAAAAGATATCTCATGAAAATACTTAGATGCATGTTTATTGCACATATGTTTTTTTCATCTCCCCCTACTTAAATGTTTGGGTATGACTCTAATTTATTTACAAATTAAGTTGGAAACATAACAGTTTTCTACTTAAGACTGACATGCAAAAGATACCTCGTTATCACATGGATTCTTTTTGGGCTTGAAATGCTAATCCAATTAACTGGAATATTACCAGATTTCTATTTCTGGTTTTCACTCAGTATTGACTGAATTAATCATGTGGCTGCTGAGTCTGCCCTTCAATTTTGTTGTCCCTAGGCATTGATTTGCTCTCTGAATCTGGCAGCGTGGCTCCTGTACCCACACCCAACCTCCAAAAGAAAAATGACACCTTGAAAGCCTCCTAACTCTTTGTGTATTTCTTCACTTGTCTGTTTTACAAGGTACCATTTCCTAGCTATGCTCTTTCTTAGGTACATATGAAAGAGACATACATAGCTTCAACTAAGCAGACCAAAGAAAGTGACTAATCTCTGTTTGCTGTGATCCTTTTTGTTTAACAGTTTTGCTCTTTGGCCAGTTAATGAAGTTTTGCTTTCTCTTTTTCATAATGAATGTGTAAATTGAAGGAATGTATATAAGCATTTTTTTCTTTAAAAAATATGAATAATCCCTACTGATTTCTAGGGGAAATTGGCCCTCAAAACAACCCACCCTTATCCCTCTGTGTTTAGTTTCCTTGGGTTGACGGCTTACTTTGTGACTATGCCGCTCTTTAGAAGCTTCAGGGACTGTGAATTTAGATAAGAGTCCGGTGCTCTTGGATATTCAGAGCTCATTTCAGAACTGAATGAAGTAATCAGATTTACGGCCTGAATGTAATAAAACTTACTCAGTTCCTGTTGTGAAATAATGAATTTAAGATTGTGTGAGCCGCATGGATTAAACTTCAAAGTTCTGACTTTATTATTTTCTTAATTACCAAAAGTCCACTCTATTCTAACAGTTTTGACATTTAGCTAGTAGGGACACAAGTGCTGTCTTCCCTCTGGGTCTCAGTGGTCTGCGTGGGTCTCAGTGGTCTGCAACTAAAGAGAGGGAATTTAGGTCCCAAAGGTTAGCAGGCATACAAAAGGAAAAGGAGACTTGTCATCTTTTCTAGTTCTATGGAGACAATAAAAAGTAATAGGAGGAATGAAAAAGAATTTTCTGTCTCACACTTTGTGTTGTTCAGCCTGCCAGGAAAAAAAGTCTGTCACACCGTTTTCTTAGGGATATAGCAGTCAAGATCAGAAGAAGAAGTAGGAGGAGAGTATTTAACCTTATATATGAAGATCTGTCAACAGAGTTTCTGAAATTTTAGGGAAAACTTTATAAGCAATTCAGGCATATTTTATAGCTTGGAAGCAAACTGAGGGTACTGATCTGATGGTAGTACAAGTATTTTTCCTACTTAATGGATCCTCTCACTTTCTGAGGTATTTAAGTCTCAGGCCAAAAATGTCCCAGACCGTAGGCATGTGTGTATTGCTACCAGTGAGCCCTTCTGACTGTGTATGGGCTCAAAAAATCCAGTTAGGATTCTTTAATAGTCCTGATATTTGGAGATTAAGTTCTCCCAAATATTTGCAAGGAAAGTTACACTCTAATTCCTCAAAGGTAAGATGACCTAGTTTACAAAATAGAACATCAGAAATTCAACCTTGGTTCTGAGAAATTGTCAGTGATTTGTTTGAGAATGTGATACCATAGATTTCCAGACGTTGAGGTCACTATTCCAGTTCCCTTTTAACCTGGACAAACACAATCCCAACATTTATAGGTTCATCCAGTGTAATGACTAAAATTGATTGCCAGATAAAGTACCCGGTAAATCTGTCCCTAGGCAGATACATGTAGAAAATAAATATAGAAAATTTGAGGTACTTGTTTGAATTATCAGGCAAAGTATTTTCATCTAATGTATGAGGGAGTTTTCATTTACACTAAATTGTTCAGACTGGTATTAATTGAATTTATTGCTTAATGACTGAGCTTTCAGTTTTACTTGAGAAGTCATGGTTGGTTTTAAAGAGAAATAGGAAGGCATTCAGGATATTTCTGGTAGATGTGCATCTATAATTACCACAAACCTTGGGAATTTTTATAGGGAAGCTATATCCATCTTCTCCATTTCTAAATCATGTGATGTGTTTGAAATCAACACAGGGTAAAAAATGACAGCCTGCTTTCCAGAAAATTCTTTGTATTTTTATCCTTGTTTCTTAAACATGAGCTAAATGGTCAAAATGGTATGAGACATAGTTATCGCCTCTGTGCCTGTAAATGTCAAGGATGAAACAAAGCTAAGATAAGCCGTTTACTATTGCAGCCAAATCACAGGCCCCTTCCTCATTCTAGCCTTTTTCCTGCTTTCTGAAGAGAAACTCAATGCAGTGCCTGTGGCAGGCCATGCAGCGTTAGCACTCAAATCTTCCAACCTTCTGTGTCTCCTCATACCCAAGGCCAACAGGAATGCTCTGGAGGGCCAAAGAGCATCAGTCTTGTGGAATTTTGTCCATGGGCATTTTGGCCACGTGTGGGCCCTTATCATAGCCCCTAGAGGCCGTGCTGTCTCAGGATTCTCAAGCGTGGTGATTGCCATTCTCTACAAAAATCTGTTGCTGTGATGTTGCTTTGAAACTCGATTAGTTTTTTTTTTAATTCTATTTATGTATTTTTGACTGTGATGAAGACTTGATTTTTGTCTTCGCTGCTCTGAGCGGGAATTCTCTAGCTGCAGGGGCTGCTCTTCCCTGAGGTGCAGGTTCCTCATTGTGGCGGCTTCTCTTGTTGCGGAGCATGGGCTTTAAGCGCATAGGTTTCAATAGTTGTCGCCTGTGAGCTCAGGAGTTGTGGCACTCCAGCTTAGTTATTCTGTGGCATGTGGGATCTCCTGGGACCAGGAATCAAACCCATGTCCCCTGCATTGGCAGGCAGGTTCTTAACCACTGGACCACCAGGGAAGTCCAAACATTGGTTAATTTTTGTTCTAAGCAGAATTACAGGTAGGGAATATGTTGACATGCTTGAAGAGAATGTTCCTGATTTCTCTTTCTTGGGCAATCCGTGTTTTCCCAGAAACCCCATCCTATATCAGTGCTCTTTTTCCTTTTCTATGTTATTCCCATCATAGCCAAAGCCTTCATTATCAGCCTCCTGAAATGTCATATTTTGGTGGTCTAGCTTTTTGAAATGTAAATGGCTTCTTTTCACAAAAAAAGAAGTCCCAGTTTTGCACTAACAGATCTCTTTCTCCCAGGATTGAAAGGGGTGAGAATCTAACCTTTCCTGCTATTTATTTAACCAAGTCTCGTAAATGATCCATTTCTGCTCTATTTATGTTTGTTCTTTTTTCACCTAGATCAAAGAGTTCTACTCATATCAAAATGAACCAGCAGCCATAGAAAATCTCAAGAGAGGCCTGGCTAGCCTATTTCAGATGCAGTTAACCTCTGGAACTACCAATGAGGTACTTAGTAATACTTTTAAGCATCTTGAATCTTATTTGTTAATAAAGTTACTAAAATTGTTTATATGGGTTTCTATTTGGAGAAATTCAGTAAAAAAAAAAATTTACTCCTATGGTAATGATAAGAAAAGGTGAGTTGGGTAGTTGTTTCATTTACATATGAAACAAATTGTCCTTTACCCCAATTTGTATTTGAATACAGGGGAAAGGAAGTTAGAATCAGTTATACTAAGGAGACCTGTAGAATGACTGAATGATCAGTTCAGTTCAGTCGCTCAGTCGTGTCTGACTCTTTGTGACCCCATGGACTGCAGCACACCAGGCCTCCCTGTCCATCACCAACTCCTGGAGCTTACTCAAACTCATGCCCATTAAGCAGCAGAAATGGCAGCCACGGGCATCTGAGTCCCAGGTCCAGACCTGGCACCCGCGCCCCCACGGAGCCGCCAGAGGCGGAGTGGATGGAAGGCAAGTTTCCAATCAAGGTTGCGCAGGAGTCTGCGGGGCGGGGCCTGGTGGGCGTGGAGGGGCGGGGCCTGGTGGGCGTGGAATGATTGGTGATGCCATCCAATCATCTCATCCTCTGTCATCCCCTTCTCCTCCCGCCTTCAATCTTTCCCAGCATCAGGGTCTTTTCAAATAGTCAGTTCTTCGTATCAAGTGGCCAAAGTATTGCAGTTTCAGCATCAGCATCAGTCCTTCCAATGAATGTTCAGGACTGATTTCCTTTAGGATTGACTGGTTGGATCTCCTTGCAGTCCAAGGGACTCTCAAGAGTCTTCTCCAACACCACAGGTCAAAAGCATTAATTCCTCGGCACTCAGCTTTCTTTATAGTCCAACTCTCACATCCATACATGACCACTGGAAAAACCATAGCCTTGACTAGACGGACCTTTGTTGGCAAAGTAATGTCTCTGCTTTTTAATATGCTGTCTAGATTGGTCATCACTTTTCTTCCAAGGAGCAAGCATCTTTCAATTTCATGGCTGAATGATAGAGACCAAAAAAACCTTGGAGAACATTGCAGTGACCTCACTGTGCATCCCTATGCCACAGGGAAGTTATAAAAATAAAGATTCCCTGGATTCACTGCAGAGATTCTGGTTCAGTAGATTAGCATCTATATTTTAGTAGTTTTCTCAGCTAATGTAGGTGCAGTCAGTTTGAGAAACTACTAGTCTATATGAACTCTTCCATTTAATAGATGAAAACAAGGGTTAAATGACAGAAGTTTAGTGGCTCCCCAAGTATTATATCTAAAGCAGAGCTGAGTCCAAGTTTTCTTGTCTGAATTCAGCCAGTTCATGAGCTGGTAAGAAAATCTGATAGCAAGGCTGGGCTAAGAGAATGCTAGTTAGCTTGCTGAAAAGACTGAAGGTAGAAAGACTGGCTTGTAGAGCCCAAAGGGATGCTTCGGAGAAGCTATACAGAGTCAGTATTGAGATGTATTTGCCTACATTCAAATTATTGATGTGCCTTATAGTGAACTGAATTAATGCCACAAGTTTTAAAGGACTTAGCTCATCAAAGCATGTGTGTGTTTGCATGTATATATATATACACACACAGGCTACACATAGTATTAAAAGTCAACTCCCCTCACCCCATAATTACCCATTTGAGAGATTTTGATTATGACTAGGTCATTTTTGGGGGTTCCAAAATCACTGNAAAGGACTTAGCTCATCAAAGCATGTGTGTGTTTGCATGTATATATATATACACACACAGGCTACACATAGTATTAAAAGTCAACTCCCCTCACCCCATAATTACCCATTTGAGAGATTTTGATTATGACTAGGTCATTTTTTGGGGTTCCAAAATCACTGTAGATGGTGACTGCAGCCATGAAATTAAAAGACACTTGCTCCTTGAAAGAAAAGTTATGACCAATCTAGACAGCATATTAAAAAGCAGAGACATCACTTTGCCCACAAGGTCTGTCTAGTCAAAGCTATGATTTTTCCAGTACTCATGTATGGATGTGAGAGTTGGGCTATAAAGAAAGCTGAGTGTCAAAGAATTGATGCTTTTGAACTGTGGTGTTGGAGAATACTCTTGAGAGTCCCTTGGACTGCAAGGAGATCCAACCAGTCCATCCTAGAGGAAACCATTCCTGAATATTCATTGGAAGGACTGATGCTGATGCTGAAACTGCAATACTTTGGCCTGATGCGAAGAACTGACTCATTTGAAAAGACCCTGATACTGGGAAAGATTGAAGGCGGGCGGAGAAGGGGATGACAGAAGATGAGATGGTTGGATGGCATCACCGATTCAATGGACATGAGTCTGAGTAAGCTCCAGGAATTGGTGATGGACAGGAAAGCCTGGCCTACTGCAGTCCATGGGGTTGCAAAGAGTTGAATGTGACTGAGCAACCGAACTGAACTGAACTGAGGCCATTTGTCCAATATCTAGTAGACATTAGAGAGAAGTAGGAAATCATTTATTATTCCTGGGGCAATAAGAATGTGCTCATAAGACTCAAAGAGGATGGNTTGAACGTGACTGAGCAACCGAACTGAACTGAACTGAGGCCATTTGTCCAATATCTATTAGACATTAGAGAGAAGTAGGAAATCATTTATTATTCCTGGGGCAATAAGAATGTGCTCATAAGACTCAAAGAGGATGGAAAGGAATCCACATAATGCGGGAAACACTGAATTCTTCTGTCTTCCTATCTTGTCAGAGAAAGGAGTCCTGCATGGCGTATTAGAACCCCAAATTTTAAGCTACTTGCCACTGGAATTCAAATGGTTCATGTGAGAATCCCATCTGAACCATTGTATTTTGGCTTTTCTTTTTAGGTAGACATCTCTGGAGATTGTAAAGTGACCTACCAGGCTCATCAAGACAAAGTGACCAAAATTAAGGCTTTGGATTCATGCAAAATAGAGAGGGCTGGATTTACCACCCCACATCAGGTATGCTCGCTATCACTTTCTTTGAGGCAGCCAAGTTCTTTTTGTAGAGACGATTCAGCAATAATAGGTGAATAAAGCAGCAATATAATTTGGAAACACTTGTAATTTTTAGTTTAGGGTATAGTATTATACAATATCAAATGAATGGATTTATTTTAATGTATTGTAGGTTTTTGTGTTGAAGGAATATGAAGGGAGCATTCTTCTGAAGATGAAAAGATAATTTGGCTTGATTCAAAGATAAAAAGCTAATTGCTGTTACAACCACGTTTATTTATTTAGGTCTTGGGTGTCACTTCAAAAGCCACATCTATCACTACCTATAAGATAGAAGACAGCTTTGTTGTAGCTGTGCTCTCAGAAGAGATACATGCTTTGAGGCTGAATTTTCTACAGTCAATAGCAGGCAAAATAGTATCGAGGTAATTACACCTGTCTCTTATACACATCTGCAATGATTATGTCTTGTTCATCTTTATTTTTCATATTATCTATAATAATATGTGGCATGAAATAAATACTTAATGTTTTAAAATAGGACTTCATTAAAAATAAATTGTTTATTGAATAAAATTTAAATTTTAAAAAAGGCAAACACTTTGATTCATTCTTATTTATTTTTTGATTTCTCTATCAAATGCTTTTAATGTTTAGATTAAAAAAGTGGCATTTGTGTGTTCTCTCCTCAAGGTTATTTTTTTGTCATTGTTGTTAATAAACACAAAAATGTTCCATCGTAAAGTGATATGACAGAATTTTTGCTGTGATTTATAGTACTTACATATTGAAGACTGTTATTTCAATTTGAGAAAATATCTCTGGTCAGAATAGTTCTCACAGGCTAAAGGACTAGAATTTCAAATCTAAGAGTATGTCTTATTTTCAGATTTTAATTTAGAATAACACATCCTAGCATTAAATGTAAGTTATAACTTCTGCTATTATTTCTCAAATATTTCTTCTGAAGTAACCCTAATGTCAGAGGTAAATGGTTAAAATCTTGGTAGAAATGCCTCAAACCACAAATGCTTGAAATTTTATTGAAATCTCCTCTGGATTAGAACCTTGCGTTCTACTTTGTACTACATCCGTCTTGTTTTCATATAAAATTAATATTTTAAATTTAGGTTTATCGGGATTCCGTTGTTCTATAACACACCACTCCAAACTTAGTAGTATAAAAAGCAGCAATCACTTTATTATTTTCTCTCATAATTGTGACGCTTGCCTTGATCCTGCCAGACATGCCTTGCTTGGTGTGTGCTGTGCAGTTGCAGAGCTGGTTCACAGGCTGCTCCCTCGCCTATCTAGAGTCTGGGCTAGAGATTCACATACTTAGGCTCCTCATGCATCTCTCTTTATCTCCATGTGGCCTCTCAACAAGGTAGCTTCAGTAGCCAGACTCCGTACATGGTAAGAAGGTACGTGCTGCCAGCATGCCAGATGAAAGCTGAATTCCCTTTTGTGACTTCTTGTTCAGCCACCCAGTCGTGTCTGACTCTTTGCGACCCCATTGATTGCAGCCCGCAAGGCCTCCCTGTCCCTCACCATTTCCTGAAGTTTGCCCAAGTTCATGTCCATTGCATCAGTGATGCCATCCAGCCATCTCATCCTCTGATGCCCTCTTCTCCTTCTGCCCTCAATCTTTTGCAGCATCAGGGACTTTAGCGATGAGTCAGCTATTCACATCAGATGACAAAAATACTGGAGTTTCAGCTTCAGCATCTATCTTTCCCATGAGTATTCCAGGTTGACTTCTCTTAAGATTGACTGGTTTGATCTTGCAATCCAAGGGACTCTCAAGAGTCTTCTCCAACATAAAAGGACTTAGCCTTACAAGCCATATATTGAAACTTCTACTGTTCTCTACAAGTCCTGGCAGTCACAGAGTCCTGCCCAGGTTTAAGGAGAGGGATGTAGACTCCACCTTTTGAAGGGAGAGAGGCAAGCTACTGAAAGAGCATATCAGATTATTGAGGCCATATTTGGAAAACAAGATTTCCTAATTGTCTTAATAAGTGACATGTGGTTGTCCTGAAGATATCAAAAGATATCATTTTTCAGAGAGCTGGGCTAAAGCCCAAAGACGTGACATCATATATCTTGCTCAGCATCCAGGCAAATTTTCTTTCCTGTAGTCTCTTGTCATAATATTTTGAAATCCCAGGCTTAAACTTTCAAACGTTTGCATAAAATTGTTGCTCCAGAAAAGTTTCATAATCATCTTGAGGGTTCTGTTACTGCTGGAGATCTCTCAGTTTGAAAGACATGGCCTTACAAAATTTGAAAAATTAGTATCTTGTTTGCCAAAAGAATGACAATTAATCGCTTGTTCACTCAAAAGAAGGCCGCTGATGTGGTATTTCTCTTCCTTGGTTATACAGGCAGAAACTGGAGCTGAAAACCACGGAAGCAAGCCTGGGACTGAAGCCGGGAAAGCAGGTTGCAGCCATCATTAAAGCAGTCGATTCGAAGTACACGGCCATTCCCATTGTGGGCCAGGTCTTCCAGAGCAAGTGCAAAGGATGTCTTTCTGTAAGTGTGAGCCACAGCGCTGTGTGGCCAAATCATGGAATAATCATGCCCTACAATTCTGTTTTCCCTTTGTCTCCAATGGAAGCTTCAGTTAATGTATAAGAAAAGTTTACACAGAACTTCCAGCCACCACTGAGTTATAATGGCAGTAGCCTAATAATATGCCATAATAATTAACAAACGACTACCACATCCACTTGGTTCAAATAAAAAATGTTATGACTTGAAGGCAGCTTCCTCAAAGCAGACCGCAAAATGCAGTGGGGATAAGCCTGATGACGTTAGGGGAAGCATACAGCATTGAGAGCATAGACAGTGGCCTGAATTCTGAAAGTTCTGCCTCTCGGGAGGAATATGTCCAGACTTCCCAGGTGGCTCAGTGGTAAAGAATCCACCTGCAATACAGAAGATGCAAGAGATATGAGATGGATCACTGGATCGGGAAGATCCCCTGGACGAAGACATAGCAACCTACTCCAGTATTCATGCCTGGGAAACCCCATGGACAGAGAAGCCTGGTGGACAAAAGTCCATGGGGTTGCAAAGTGTAGGATACAGCTGAAATAACTGAGCACACACAGAGTAATATGTCCACAGGTGAAATGTTTTACTGAGCTCAGTGTTCTGAGAGCTGCTAGGAGGACTAGAAATGGATACCAAGCTCTTCACCTAAATCAGGAACACTTATTTACCACACCCCAACCTCCCCTACTGTTACAGCCAGAAATGAGCACACACCCAAGGCTAAGTGTGTGAGTGTGTGTGTCTGTGTGTGTGCAGGTGTGAGTGTATCTGTATGTATTTGTGAATGTGTGTGTAATATTTTTAATCTAATAAACAGTAATTTCTTTTGTTGCATAAATCAGTTGTGATATATGGCCACAGATATGACTCTGGGTTCCAGTATTTCCTAATACTTAACCCTTGGCTTCAGGCTCTGTTTGTAACTACCAGAAGATGCTCTTCCCTTGGCCATTATTAGTGTTCAAAGAAGGGGAATCATCAAGAGCTAATACCAGAATTTGCTTAAAGTGCAAGGCACTAATTCCTTATTAGTTTCTCAAATATATCAAAATTGAGTGAAGGGGAAAACGAGACAAAAATAATTGTTCTCAAACCTTGTTTCTTCTTTTTTCCCCCACAAATTATCTAATGTTCCAGTGTCATTTTCTAATGTCATATGAGATGGAAATTATTTAGAAAGGTGGTTAATGAAATCAATGATCTTTTCTTATTCTGTTAATTTCTCTCACCATAGTTATCAAATATTATGAGCCATCTAAGATTTCTCAAAACTATTTCTCCATTATTATAGGAAAGGTTTATGTCTTTGGTTTGCTTATTCAATGTCAGTGTAATGTCACCATTGCAATTCTTTAAAGAAAAAATTCTGACTTAACACTGATGTGATCTCTGCCCTCAGAGACAACCCAGTAAATCTAGCTAAGTACAACTGGAATATTTTTTTGACTATCTTCTTAAGATTAGATAACCAAAAGGGATTTGAAAAGAGCAAAATATGTATCTGTTGTTATTGGAAGGAATGAATAATTTAAAAACTGGTAGCACGTAGATTATGCAGAGTCAAGAGTTCAGTTCAGTTCAGTTCAGTCGCTCAGTCGTGTCTTTGCGACCCCATGAATGGCAGCATGCCAGGCCTCCCTGTCCATCACCAACTCCCGGAGTTCACTCAGACTCATGTCCATCAAGTCAGTGATGCCATCCAGCCATCTCATCCTCTGTCGTCCCCTTCTCCGGTCACTAATGGGATTTAACACATTTTTTTTTTACAACTAGGGGAGAAGTGGTAAACTATGAAAAATAAGGTTTTGAACTTTTTTCTAAGCCAAAAGATGTTATTGATTAGAACTATTTACTATTTTTAAAACCACAGCAGCATAACAGTAGTGTATATGAGGATTACCTTTATCTAAATGCCACTCCACTTCACACGGATATATGAAATAAGCAGTTCAGAGCTCAGCAAGATGTTTTACTATTACTAGTAGTTCATCCAAACCATAAAATAAAGAGAATAGGGAGATCAAATTATTATAAAAACTGGTTTTCAATAAGGTTTCAGTTAATAAGAAACATGACACAATTCTTCAGCAGTTCTGATGATTTTTCCCAACAAAATAGCCTGTTGTTAATGAAAATGCGACATAATTTCACTATGGTAGTCAAAGCCTGGCCTCAGATGTAATTCCCTTGTGGAACCATGGAATGACCTATATGCCCGCAATCTCGAGGTCATTTGAGCTAAGTTCTAATCGACAGAAGCCGTCCTCTTGAGGAGGACTTGTGCACTGGTCAGCAGGCTTCAGTATTTGCCTCTGAGAGTCACAGGAATGTGACAGGGGCAGGGGCAATCAGATATATTGAGGTAAGATACAAAGGGCTTCTTTTGCTTGTCAGATACAAGGAAAAATTTATTTCTGGAGAGAACATTCTTTTTACACACAGATGTTCAGAATTATGAGTGTGGTCTGGGCCTGCGGCCGTGTTTTGCAGCTCTCAGACCACTGGCAGTCCATCAGAAAACACCTGCAGCCTGACAACCTCTCCAAGGCTGAGGCTGTCAGAAGCTTCCTGGCCTTCATCAAGCACCTCAGGATGGCAAAGAAAGAAGAGATCCTCCAAATTCTAAAGGCAGAAAACAAGGAAGTACTGTAAGTTCCCTGAACATTTCCTGGGGTTGTCTATAAGAAAGTGTTTCTGGATTGCTGTTTATTAAGCAGGTAAAGATCCCTTTTTAATCAGCTGCCTCACCTTCAAATCAGTTGTTTTGCTATTTCGCATTTGCACTGAACAGTTATACCTCAGTGCAGTAACTCAATGGTTAATTGGCCAGAAATGCAAGTTGTCAGCAGTGACTCAGAGTGAACATTTTATTATGAACATTTTGTTCATGAGTATAAATCAGGTCTAGATTGGTACATAGATAGAGGGAGGGTAGGACTTTGATGTGATACCATGGTGCAGGCGCTGCCACACTCTGCTGAAATTGTGTTCCCAGGGCTATTGACACTCAGAAAGAGTTCAGAATTGGTTATGAAAACAAACAAAAAAAAAAGTATGATTTTTTCTATTAAAAATGAGCTTTCATTAAAGATACAGTGATGATCCTCATAGAAGCCTTGTTTTGAAGAGAAAATTGAGAACTGAGATAAACAGCCAAAAGAATCCAGAGTAAAGAAATATGTATATCATTTGAGTATTCAGTGGAAGAGTGCCTTATTTTACATCCACAAGAAGAGAGTTGACAATTCTCAAACTTACTTTGTAAATACCAATACAAATACACTTTCTAAATGGAAGTGTTTTGGTCTGTAAAACAAAATTTATCTGCAACTACAAATTCAACTGTTTAACACTAATTATCCTAATTGATGATATAGAACATGGCTCAATTAGTTTGACAAACAGTGGAAACTAGCCATTAATAGTCAAAAGTATAAAATGGCCAAGTTACACCCCTTCCCACAAACACACAGCACACACAGCAACAGTCAGTGGTCACTGAGTTCAAAGGACTTGATTACTCAAGAATAAGAAAAGTTAGCTTTTTTCCTGAGAAGATTGTTTATTCTTGATTGTACTGTTATTGACTTGACTTAGGGGATTAAAAAATTGATATGGATTCCATATGACTAACTAAAAGTTAGTTGGATACTGTCTTCAAAAATAAACATTTAAACTGAGTTAAATATATGCAAAATTATAAATTCTCAGACTCTGTTTTAATCATAGAACTTAAGGATATATTTTAGAGTGACTTATCTTTCTGTCAAAAAAAAATTACTAACAAAACAGTATAAAATTTGGCTGTTAACTTGGAACAGAGATTACACTAAACCTTAAACTTATTTGTATCCTAAAAATCTTATGGTGGCAATAATTTGTATAATTGCATGATGTATTTTCTAAATCAGGTTATTTACCTAATATTTTCAATACTGTATTATATCATAGGAAATAGACATGTAACATTGTATAGTAGAAAAGATATTAAGTTCAGTTCAGTTCAGTCGCTCAGTCGTGTCCGACTCTTTGCGACCCCATGAATCCCAGCACGCCAGGCCTCCCTGTCCATCACCAACTCCCGGAGTTCACTCAGATTCACGTCCATCGAGTCCGTGATGCCATCCAGCCATCTCATCCTCCATCGTCCCCTTCTCCTCCTGCCCCCAATCCCTCCCAGCATCAGAGTCTTTCCCAATGAGTCAGCTCTTCGCATGAGGTGGCCAAAGTACTGGAGTTTCAGCTTTAGCAACATTCCTTCCAAAGAACACCCAGGACTGATCTCCTTCAGAATGGACTGGTTGGATCTCCTTGCAGTCCACGGGACTCTCAAGAGTCTTCTTCAACACCACAGTTCAGAAACATCAATTCTTTGGCACTTAGCTTTCTTCACAGTCCAACTATCACATCCATACATGACCACTGGAAAAACCATAGCCTTGACTAGATGGACCTTTGTTGGCAATATTACATATGTTACCTTAAATATATTCCAAAATTACGTGACCTTGAAAATCCCTCTTCTTAAAGCATTTTGTAGGATTAGTATTACATGAAAACACTTTAGAAAACACTGTAATTAAGACCCATGTATTCCAGAGTCAGAAAAAACTGAGTTCCAATCCTAGCTCTATTTTTACCAGCTATGGGACCTTGAACAAATGATTTGATATCTCTGAGTTTGTTTCCTTATGTATAGGGAGAATATTAGTATTAAACTGACAGAGATGTTCAGTGAGCTGATGGTATTAATAAGAGCATATATTTATTGAGCATTTACAATGTGCCAAGCACTATTCTAAGTGTTTTACATAGATCATGTGATTTAATCCTCTTGACAACCCTAAAATAACTGCTCGCTATAGCCCCATGTTACAAATGAAGAAGTTAAAGCAAAAAGAGGTTCTGTTCAATTCAGTCACTCAGTTGTGTCCAACTCTTTGCGACCCCATGGACTACTGCATGCCAGGCTTCCCTGTCCTTTGCTAACTACCAGAGCTTGCTCAAACTCATGTCCATTGAGTTGGTGATGCCATCAGCCATCCAACCATCTCATTCTCTGTCATCCCCTTCTCTTCCTGCCTTCAATCTTTCCCAGCATCAGGGTCTTTTCCATTGAGTCAGTTCTTCACGTCAGGTGGCCAAATTATTGGAGTTTCGGTTTCAGCATCAGTCCTTCCAATGAATATTCAGGAGTGATTTCCTCTAGGATGGACTGGTTGGATCTCCTTGCAGTCCAAGGGACTCTCAAGACTCTTCTCCAACACCACAGTTCAAAAGCATCAATTCTTCGGTGCTCAGCTTTCTTTATGGTCCAACTCTCACATACGTACATGACTACTGGAAAAGCCATAGCTTTGACTAGATGGA
This sequence comes from Cephalophus harveyi, assembly GCA_006410635.1. Lineage (NCBI taxonomy): Eukaryota > Metazoa > Chordata > Mammalia > Artiodactyla > Bovidae > Cephalophus > Cephalophus harveyi. The sequence goes on along the minus strand of SJYT01029976.1, from coordinate 328,779 downwards.
TCTTTGTTGGCAAAGTAATGTCTCTACTTTTTAATATGCTATTTAGGTTGGTCATAACTTTTCTTCCAAGGAGCAAGTGTCTTTTAATTTCATGACTACTGTCACCATTTGCAATGATTTTGGAGCCCAAGAAAATAAAACCTGTCACTGTTTCCACTGCTTCCCCATCTGTTTGCCATGAAGTGATGGGACCGGATGCCATGATCTCAGTTTTTTGAATGTTGAGTTTTAAGCCAACTTTTTCACTCTCCTCTTTCACTTTCATCAAGAGGCTCTTTAGTTCCTCTTCACTGTCTGCTATAAGGGTGGTGTCATCTACATATCTGAGGTTATTGATATTTCTCCTGGCAATCTTGATTCCAGCTTGTGCTTCTTCCAGCCCAGCATTTCTCATGATGTACTCTTAGTTCAGTTCAGTCCCTCAGTCGTGTCTGACTCTTTGCAACCCCATGAACTGCAGCACGCCAGGCCTCCCTGTTCATAACCATCTCTCGGAGTTCACTCAGACTCACGTCCATCGAGTCCGTGATGCCATCCAGCCATCTCATCCTCCGTCGTCCCCTTCTCCTCCTGCCCCCAATCCCTCCCAGCATCAGAGTCTTTTCCAATGAGTCAACTCTTCGCATGATGTGGTCTGGTATTCCCATCTCTTTCATAATTTTCCACAGTTTATTGTGATCCACATAAGTTAAATAAGCAGGGTGACAATATACAGCCTTGATGTACTCCTTTCCCAATTTGGAAAAGAGGTTGCATACCTAAAATTGCTAGTTGAGTGTTTGCAATAATAACACTCAATAAGTATTGTCTCTCTCTCTCAGTCTGCTCCATTCCATGAGGTTTTGTTAGGGCCAAAATGGTATAGTACAAGAATATCTTTTTTAAAATATGTATATATATAATGCATTCAATACATGTGTGTATTTGTTATGTAGATGTGGAATGAAATATATACAGACATCTTATGTTCATTTGTATAGCAACTAGTTTCAGAAATATTATCATCCCAAGACTCAACCAATCAGAGATTCTTGATGAGTAGACTATGTACCTAACACTTTCCTGTAGGAGTTTCACTCTACTCACAACTAATTGTTGTGATTGAACTTGAACTATGCTTGTGTGCACACTAAATCGCTTGTTGTGTCTGACGCTTTGTGATTCTGTGGACCGTAGCCCACCAGGCTCCTCTGTCCATGGGATTCTCCAGGCAAGAATACTGGGGTGGGTTGCCATGCCCTCCTCCAGGGAATCTTCCTGACCCAAGGGTCAAACCCACCTCTCTTAGCTCTCCTGCATTGGCAGGCAGCTTCTTTACCACTAGCACCACCTGGGAAGTCCGAACTTGAACTGTACCATGGTGCTTTTTATTTAAAAAAAAAATGAGCAGAAATTTCTTTCTTGGATATAAATGAAAGTTAAAAGAATGTCCCATCTTTCCACTGAATGTTACTACCTTAGTTATGCATTTAAGAAATGTATATAGTTGCAAAGCTAATTAGAAAAAAAATTGATTTGGGAGACCATAGCTTTTATATATTACTTATGGAGAAAAGAATTGGAATCTAATTTGTAATATTATTTATATAATTTTATTTACAAACCTCCAGATTATATTTGGCTTAGGGTAATACAGTAAAATTAATCTGTATATTCTGAAGGTACATTGAGTGAGAAAGAAGGAAGTTAAGAAAGAGGCTTAAAATAAAATGGGGTAGTATCTTTCAGAGAAAGCCATCACTTTTTTTTTGTTTAAATAAAAAATTTTCACTTCTTTAGGAAACTCGAACCAATGGGGTCTGTGAATGGTAGCAATTCAAAATAATTTATTAAGCACCCTAAAGATTGATATCTATGACTGTGTTTTCTGTTGTAGACCCCAGCTAGTGGATGCTGTCACCTCTGCTCAGACACCAGACTCATTAGATGCCATTTTGGACTTTCTGGATTTCAAAAGCACCAAGAGCGTTATCCTCCAGGAGAGGTTTCTCTATGCCTGTGCATTTGCCTCACATCCCAATGAAGAACTCCTGAGAGCCCTTATTGTAAGTCAGATGGACACTGCCAAAATTAAAGCTCTCAGCTGATCTTCAGAATCTAAGCAGTAATTAAAAGTTTCCAGCATCAAAATAAAGGCTGAAACTAGACCTTCTGATTATTCATATTCAAATTCTATTAGACTGTTTTCTTTCATTAATCATTAATTGTACAGTAGATTGTTTCACAAAGTAGAATATTTCACATAGTGTCTTCTTTGCAATTCCTCTAGATAACTTAAGCTATGTTTTATGGAAATTTAAAGATTACATTCACCTATCATGTAATGTGACATAGGACAAAATTTCTATTTCAGTCTTGGTTATACTTCACAATTTGACTTTAAAAGATTTATTTTGACTTCAAAAATCTTCATGCTATTTAATGTACAGTACATTGTATAACATATAATCATTATATGTTATGTATTGGGTTGGCCAAAAAGTTCCTTTGGGATTTTCAATACATTATTACTGAAAAACCCCAATGAACCTTCACCAACCCAATATATATAATTCTTCTGATACTGAAAAATTATATTGGAAGCAAAAGCTAGAGTTCTCTTGGACCCAAGGCTTAAAAACAGAAAGGGTACTTATTCACTTATGATTTAGGGGAATAATTCTTAATCTTTTTGGAAAATAGGCTTGTTTGAAAATCTGATAGCATTAGTGAAGTCCCTCATTACCCACACATACAATTTTACAGACCATTTTTTGGATTTACTGATGCAGTGAATATAATCCATAAACCTCTCAGAAATTCACAGATCTATGTTAAAAATACCTAGAAAGACTTTACCAACTCTTCAGTTCAAAGCTAGATAGTGAATTTGTGTGTCCCCAAAGCAAAATTCAAAGTTCGCAATCTAGAAATATGGAAACAGCTTCTTTAGGCTTTGGCTACTTTCTTTCTTACTGAAAAATATTCCATGAAAATGTTTAAATGTTTTGGTAATTTGTTTTATCCCTGTTTGGCTAATAGAGTAAGTTCAAAGGTTCTTTTGGAAGCAATGACATCAGAGAATCTGTTATGATCATCATCGGGGCCCTTGTCAGGAAGCTGTGTCAGAATGAAGGCTGTAAACTGAAAGTAAGTGCAAATCCAATCTCAGTCACTGTATTTATAGCTCCGAACCATCCTATTTAACACTCACGTGCTCACGACTGGTGTTCCTAATTCCCCTCACCCTACTCTATTTTCACTACTTGCATGGCAATTATTGCTGTTGAACATACTTTATAATTCAGTCAATTATTACATGGATTATTTATTCTGTCTCCCACTGAAATATAAGTTCACTGCAGAAATGGATCTCTGTTTATTCCACACCAATTGCTTAAAATGGTGCCTGGTACATAGGTAAAGTTCAATAAATGCTTGCTGAAAGTGAATAATCCAAGAATTCCCCATCAAGAAATATTTATTGAGTACCCACTGTGTACTGTACTCAACTTTGAATGACGTATATATGTATATATGGTAAAGTTCTTGTTCTTTGATATTAGATTCTAATGCTACCTCCTAGAGCAGACTATTATCTACAGTAAGTATGGTTTGCAGTTTTTGAGTTTTTATGGGAGAAATTTAGTTACTTCTAACTACTTTAGAACTTTGTATTTTATTTTTAATTTAATTTCCTCAAAGCTTGCCTGAGTGGACTATCAATTTTAACATCTTCTCATTACATTATGACAAAACACTCACTTTTAAGCACAACTAAATATGGAAAATCTGAATGAATTAATATCGAACTCAACTCATCTTTCTGTAAGGCAAATAGGTTAAAGATGTTAAATATATACAAATATAATCTTTTTTCCATCCATGTTTATTATATAACCAGCTTTCAGTCAGCATTTTACTTCTATTTCTGTTTCCTATTAATATTTGTTTTTGCTTACATTCTGATCTCACTGCATCCTAATTTCTTTTCTCCCCCAAATTTATATTTGAAAAAATATTCAGACCTATGGAAAAGTTGTGAGAATAGCACAATTCCATGAATATTTGTATACCTGATTCATCTAAATTTGACAGTTGTTAATGTATTATCCTGTTTGAATTATCTTATTTCATTTTATATTATTTTGGTTGAACCCTTTGAGAGTAAGGTGCATGCATCTGACATTTTACTCCTAAAGACTTTTACTTCTCATTACTTGAAGGCCATTGCATCTAGGCTTTTACAATGGACAAAATACATGTATTTATATTTATTAAATTGTGAGTTCATACTGCTGCCTCTAATTTTAATCCAGTTCTACAGGGTTCTTTCTTTTCTTCCATCATTCCATAATTATATCTTCCTTCTCCCACAGTGAGAACCTTGGTTCTCAAGAACATTGATACTGTGATTCATTTGCTCAATCCTAAAGCATGCACAAAATAGCTTTGGAATTGTTACACGAATATCACTACAAAAAACAAACTACCTTAAATAAAGTTCAAGACTTCACAATCTTTTTGTCTTTAGAATATATTACACTAAAGGTATATAATCAGAGTACTATGCTCAAACATTGCTTGGGTTAATTCTTTTTTATTCTCTTTCATTCAGTTATGTTATTAATCTGAAATTTATTCATGTTCATTAGATTTTGTTTGAATTGAATTTTAGCATCCTTACATCCTTGTTACTTCATCTTATTTCTTGAATATATGAAATAGGAACATGATTTGAAAGTCAAAACTTGATTTTAAAAATGTTCTCAAAGAGGTCTCGTTCCCTTTCCTACCCTTCCACCCATTCTTACCTACTTTTTCTACATAAGTGGGATCATTAGTTTGGGTTCTCTTTCCTGTTTCTTTTTGCAAAAGTAAGCAGGTGTACACACACATTCATATTCATTTTTTCTTACACAAACTATAAGCGTCTGTATATCTTATTGTTTCCACTTAACAACATATTCTGGAAATCAGCCCATACTGGTTCACAGAGATCTTTCTCCTTCCTTTTACAGCTGCCTAGTACTCGATTGTGTGTTAAACTGAGGCACCACAGTTTATTCTCCCATGTATGGTCATTAGGTGATGTCCACTGTTTTTGCTCTTTACAAATAATATTTAAATGGATAATCTTGGGCACATTTTCTCTTATTTTTGGAGCTATAGCTTCAGGGCTAGGGTACTGGATCAAAACGCAGATCTGTTAGATTTTGCCAAATTATCTTCCATGGGAATTGTACCATTTTAGGTTCCCACTAGGATGCCTATTTCCCAATAGGCTCAATAACAATGTATGTTATCAAACTTTTGGGTTTTTAGAGTTCAGTCTGATAGTTGAGAAATAGGACTTCTTTATTACATTTAAACTTCAGCATCTTCATTCTATTTGAGGGTCTTTTATGTCTTCACTATCCCCCATCTCTCCCGTGTCTGTGTGTGTGTGTGTGTGTGTGTGTGTGTGTGTGTGTACCTGAAGCCTAAAGATGACACTGAAGCCCCTAAAACATACCTAGTAACAAAGGTAAAATAGAGCCTATTTCTAATTTACTTTTCCATTAAACTATTAACTTATTAGTTAATAGTTTCTAGGCCAGAAAACAAAAGGCCTTTCCTGATTAAAGAATATGTTTGCAAAGTACCTGCTACACAGAAGGCATTCAAGAAAGGTTTTTTGAACAATATGTCAGCATTAATGAAATTTGGAATTGAGTGGAAATGAGCACTCTTTAGACAGTTAGAACAAGACCTTACAGTTGAGTCCTAGGTACTTTCCCCATAGTTAATACAAAAGAAAAGGTCAGAGCCACCAGTTAGGCACCTTCTAACCATTATTTTAGAATTTCGATGAATGAGTAATTGTAGGAATAATCGATTACAAGAGAATTTAAAAAATGATTTTATACATTCAGGATGTGTTTAAAAGTAAATATGCCCGTTGTTAATTATACTCATTGCTTCTTGCAGATATGTTAATGTATGTATTTAAAAAATAACAACAATACCTTTATCAAGCTTTACTTTTTCATTTTCATTGCGTCCCTCAGTCAAGCAACCAGTGCAAAAGCTGTAAAACTTTAGGCTGTTGTCTTGGACACAAGAATGAAGCCAATCTTACCCAAGCTTTGTTTCATGTGTGGTTACACATATGTTTGATGTAGAATGTGTTCTTTTAGGGAGTGATAGAAGCCAAGAAGTTAATCTTGGGAGGACTTGAAAAAGCAGAGAAAAAAGAGGACATCATGATGTACCTGCTGGCTCTGAAGAACGCCCGGCTTCCAGAAGGCATCCCGCTCCTTCTGAAGTACACAGAGACGGGAGAAGGGCCCATCAGCCACCTCGCTGCCACCACACTCCAGAGATACGATGTCCCTTTCATAACTGATGAGGTAAGTTCTTCAAGAATATTTGCAACCTTCACAAAAGGGAAAAAAAGCATGCCTAATCATGCTGCTGCTGCTGCTAAGTCACTTCAGTCGTGTCCGACTCTGTGCAACCCCATAGATGGCAGCCTACCAGGCTCCCCCATCCCTGGGATTCTCCAGGCAAGAACACTGGAGTGGGTTGCAAACTTCTCTGAAGTCACCCTGTTTTCCCGCCCCAAACTAAAAATCTCTTTTTCCTGTTTAGAAATAACTTCAATTGGATTTAAGCTGGTTCTGAAGTAGCCTCACATTTTGAGTAGATATTGTCCTATATCCTGAAGCATAAATATTGAAGCACCTTCTTTTACTTTAAGAAACAAATTCTTCTCTGAAATATCTTTATTTCCCTGGTGGCTCAGACGGTAAAGAATCTGCCTGCAATGCAGGAGACCCAGGTTCGATCCCTAGGTAGGGAAGATCCCCCTGGAGAAGGAAATGGCTAACCACTCCAGTATTGTTGCCTGGTAAATCTTGCAAACAAGAGGAACCTGATGGGTTACAGTCCATGGGGTCGCAGAATCAGACATGACTGAGCAATTAACACACATACACACACACATATACACACACACAAAGTTTTAAGATGCTCTTAAATTGTTTGACATGGGAATAACCTGGCTTAAGTGTGACCATTCAGGAAGCCATCCAAATTAAAAATTTTTTTAGGACAGAGAATGTTTACAAAGTATAAGATAAACTGCCTGCTCAGAATGATGTTCTAAGTTTGCAGCTACGTTTGTTGATAGGCTGTGAAGTGTGATAATTAGGGTCATGCGTGTTTGAGACAGACAGACTTAGAGAGAGATTCTGGGTTAGTCTCTTCTTAGTTATTTTTGTTTTTATGAGTTTCTGAATTCCTATGTACCTGAGAACAAGGTCAACATTTGAGAGAGAGAACAAGGCAGAGGGGAATAGAATTGAAAGAAATATTTATGAATACCTAGTATAGAACTCCTATTTTTAGGTGATGCTAGTGACTAATGAAATTAGTTGTTGCCACAGGATGTAATTATTTTGATGAATTTTCTTCAGTATTAGCATTTTGTAAAAAAGATTAAAAAAAAGAAGAAAATCCTCTATTATAACCTATGGCCTTTGGATGATAATGATGTATCAGTATAAGTTCATCAAATGTAATACACATACCACTGAGATGCAGGATGTTGACAGAGGGGAGGTTGTGTGGAAGAGGGAGTGGGAAGGGATGGAGATCAGGAGGTTTATAGGAACACTATACCTGCAGCTCAGTTTTTCTGTGAACCTAAGATTTCTCTAAAAAATAGTCTATTAATTTTAAAAAGATGGAAAATTCTGAGGCACTTCATTGTAAGGAATATAGGTTCATATAGTCATGTCTCTCCAGTGGCCCTTTGCCGTGTAGCAGTAGTACCTTTGAAAAAGCTGTGTTTGTTAGGTAATACTATGATATGCTGCATAGCAATCAAGACTCAGAAATCTCAGCTTCTCATCCATGCTATGGCTAATCCATGCTAAGGGAAAATGTGGCCATGAACTCACTATAGTAGTAGACTAAAGAGCAGGATAAGATATATCAGCTCTTAATTGCCTCAGCCCAGAAGTCACCCGCAGAAATTCTGCTTATGGTCTGTGAGCCAGAACTATGGCCCCACCCTAAGTGCAAAGAAATGTGGGAAATATAGAGGCACGTGTCTATTTTTATGAGCATGAACTCTTCCTGCCACGATATCAATTCATGAAATGAGATGTGAGCTAACCAAGCTTGAACATCTTGTCTACAGGTAAAGAAGACTATGAACAGGATATACCACCAGAATCGTAAAATACATGAAAAAACTGTGCGTACTACTGCAGCTGCCATCATTTTAAAGAACAATCCATCCTACATGGAAGTAAAAAACATCCTGCTCTCTATTGGGGAACTTCCCAAAGAAATGAATAAATACATGCTCTCCATCGTCCAAGACATCCTACGTTTTGAAATGCCTGCAAGGTAAGGAACAGCGCCCCTCTCTCTGCTTATCTGAGCTTGCTTGTATAATGATGTGATACACATGTGGCTAATAATAATGGTGTGGTCTTTATGCTGGGTTATGTTGTGTAAAACCAAAGAGTCTGCCAAATTTCCCATAAGAGAAGTATTTAGCAGGCCAGATTAAACTTCGCCTTGGCACTATGATTTGGAACTCTGGATATGGTTTTTTTCACTCTAGGTCTCCTGTTCGGTCTGGTAATATCATATTGCCAAATGTTAGTGATGTTTTAAAATCCAACTACATTTTCAGTAGGACTGAAATCTTCTCTCGGCCTGACTTCATCCCTGGAGCAAAGCAGAAGAGAGCTAATCACTCACTCATATGCAGTCCCTGTGAATATTTGAGGACTGCTCTTTACCTTTTCTTCTCTATGCTAAAATCACATCACCTAGTGATTCTGGAGTGAACCCTGTAAGGCAATATTCTTCTTCTTCCTCTCAATAATGTTCTACATCAGACCTAGGTACAGATTTCTTTGGTGGATTATTTTCTTTTTTTGCTGTGCTGTTTAAATTTTATTATTACTGATGCAATTAATGTTAAGTAGTCAGGAATGGCAATATCTCAACACTAATTAGATAAGTAAATAAGGTAGAGAAAAAGAAGTGAAAGTCTTTTGGTCGTATCCAACTCTTTGGGACCCCATGTACTATACAGTCCATGGAATTGTCCAGGCAAGAATACTAGAGTGGATAGCCTTTCCCTTCTCCAGGGGATCTTCCCAACCCAGGGATCAAACCCAGGTATCCCAGGTCTTCCATATTGCGGGCAGATTCTCTACCAGCCGAGCTACAGGGAAGCCCAAGGATACTGAAATCCATAGCCTCTCCCTTAGAAGGGGAAGGCTTACTTAGAAAGAGACGCTCAGGCTTCCCAGAGGGCACTAGTGGTAAAGAACCTGCCTGCCAATGCGGGAGATGAAAGAGACATGGTTTCAATCCCTGGATTGGGAAAATCCCCTGGAGAAGGGCATGGCAACCCACTCCAGTGTTCTTGCCTGGAGAATTCCATGGACAGAGGAGCCTGGTGTGCTACAGTTCATAGCGTTGCAAAGAGTCAGACACGACTGAAGTAACTTGGCACACACATTGCGTTTTACTGAGATGTTTCTTTCTTTTTTTTCTTTTTTATGGCCATGCTGAGTGGTTTGTGAGATCTTAGTTTCCTGACCAGGGATCGAACCCGTGTCCCTTATGGTGAAACCTCGTGAAGTCCTAACTGTTGCACCACCAGAGAAGTCACTTGTGAAGTGTCCCTTTAATTGAACATTAGACAACACTAGAGGGTATAGGAAAACATTTAAAGAAAGATTGGGCAGCCTCTCCAGTTTGGTACAATTTTCCTTAAAACTATATACTATCTGACAACAGAACCACAGTGATTCAAAGAACGTGTTGTTTTCCACTTCTGAGTTGTGTCCATCACTCAGCTTCAACCATCTCATAGCTGGGTGTCCTCACCTTGCTGTCATTTTGATACCAAACTAAACTTCAGATATCTGAGGAATGAAGGGGAAAACCCTCATCCTGATGCTGCCACTCCAGCTGGCACCTCCCTAGTCTTGGAGTGGCACGAGGAAAATTTGGCCCCTTCTTTTTTCCATTGAGGATTTGGGTTCCTTCCAAATCTGACTTGGGAAACAGCCATCACAATGCGGCTTTTTCCTTTTTTTGTGTTACAGCAAAATGGTCCGTCAAGTTCTGAAGGAAATGGTCGCTCATAATTATGATCGTTTCTCCAAGAGTGGGTCCTCCTCTGCGTATACTGGCTACATAGAACGTACGTAACCCAGAAAGGGGCTCTCCCTCCCTGCCCCATGCCCTGCTCAGTGTTGCTGTGACTGTTGTTAAATTTGTGGATTTTTTTTGTCGGTGTCATTAGGGACTTCCCATTCGGCATCTACTTACAGCCTTGACATTCTTTACTCTGGTTCTGGCATTCTGAGGAGAAGTAACCTGAACATCTTTCAGTATATTGAGAAAACTCCTCTTCATGGTATCCAGGTATCTCATTTTTCATTAATTTTGCTTATTTGACTATGTAAGCAGTTAGTGTGAAATAGGATAAAATATATACTAATGATAACACTGCTGCTGCTGCTGCTACTAAGTCGCTTCAGTCGTGTCTGACTCTGTGCGACCCCACAGATGGCAGCCCACCAGGCTTCCCCGTCCCTGGGATTCTCCAGGCAAGAACACTGGAGTGGGTATGATAACACTATAGAACGTGTAAATTAATCATGGATCTATCATGTCATCCTGATTCCATCATCTGCAAGAGGCTGTGTGGTTTATGGTCCCAGAGAGTTTCAAATATGCAAACATCCATATTTTTTCAAAGGTACACATGTTCACAAAATTGAAATCATGCCAGTATTTCTCACATATGTTTTGCAAAAATATTTTATTTTTGCTCATAGATATATATATTCCTTGGAGCTCCAGATATTTAATTCTAGAATGTATTTGCTTTTCTTGGTCTTTCTATGGAGAGATTGATTCCTCATAATGAAAGCTCTCATAATAGAATATGGTTCTCCAAAGAGTTGATCTATTTTTCTAATACTTCTAAGACAGAAAAGAATAAAATGTAGGCATTTGACAACTGGCTGACTTCCGTCCCTTTAGTTTTGCCCCAAATTTGGTGACAATCTTTAAAGGCTTCCTAATTTCAAAATATACTCTCTTTTTACTTTTTATGCATATCAAAACTATAATCTTCTAAATAAGCTAATTTTATCTTTAGAAATGATTCAGTGTTCTATAAACTTGAGTTCTTATCAATATTGTATTACTACACTGTTTAACAGGACTCTAGTCAGAAACCATGCCTCTGTCCTGAGGAATCACCATCTGTTTTCTGATATGCGCTCTGAAATGCCAAACGCCCATGGCTAGGGCCCTGGGTGTGGAGGACAGAGAATATGTAGGATTCCTGTGTCTGGTAGAGCTCAGGGTGTGAGCCTGCTTTCGATGTTCAACGTCTCTCCTTTTACTGGAAAAGGTTTTACGTGGAAGGTTGTGAGTCATGGCTTAGAGAGTTGCACACCCTCTCATAGCACAGACTTGGGCCAATTGTGCCAACATCTCTCTACTTTGTTTTTAGGGGCTCCCTGAGACAGGCAATCCACTATGTACGACAATTCTGCAGAGACTGTGTCTCTCGGATGATGCCATTAAATGGAAAGTTCATGCTTTGTAGTCAGACAGAAGAGGTTTGAGACCTATCTCTACCATCTGAGTGTTTTTTCAGGCTTCATCTACAAACTGGATACGATCACCTGTACCTCCAAGTGTGGCTGTGAGAATTAAATGAAGAAAACAAAGAAGAAAGAAGAAAAACTCATATGCAGGCACAGAGCTGTTTTTGTTTTATTTTTTGCAGCTGCAGGCAACTTTTGGAACCCCAGGAAAGTTGTAGGTGTAGCTCACCCTCTCGTACTGAACAGGCAGGGAACTGATGTCATGAATGCTCTATCCGTTTTCCCTAGGTGGTCATTGAAGCCCAAGGACTGGAGGCATTAATTGCAGCCACTCCTGATGAGGGGGAAGAGAACCTAGACTCCTATGCTGGCTTGTCAGCTCTCCTCTTTGATGTTCAGCTCAGACCTGTCACTTTTTTCAACGGATACAGTGATTTGATGTCCAAAATGCTGTCAGCATCTAGTGACCCTATGAGTGTGGTGAAAGGACTTCTCCTGCTAATAGATCATTCCCAGGTAATTCAGTCTGCACGTGAATACTGAATATGCTAGTCACATTTTATACACATGGAGGATACAAGGTAAAGTTCCACTCACCTTGGAGCTAACATTCTAAGCATTCGACCCTCTTGGCATTATTGTCCTTTCTCCTTACCTGCAGGAAAATGGGTTTTCTTTTGCCTGCATTATCTGATTAAGATGTCTTCTCACTGTTGAGGCAAAAGAGGAACTACTCAACATGAGGGTAATATAATGTCATTATATCTCAGTAAAACTAAAAGCGGGGGAAGGAAACTGATGTGAACAGAAAAAACTATGGAGAAAATAACTTAGGATTCAACACAGGACAGGTAGCCTTATTTCTTTGACTTGGCTTTCTTGGGTACTAAGATGATATTTTTTTCTGAACACAAGCTTCATAAGTTACTGATGACATTTAACATGATGGCATTAGTAAAGATTCAAGTAGTGCATCCTCCCTACCGTATCAGTAGAGGTACAAGCAATCACTGACACCAACCACATGTTTAATGGACATTCTTTGCCCCACATTCTCATGTTCACAGAACCTTACAAAGGTCCATTCATTGTTAAAGAATAAGTGTCCTTTCATTCACTTGACCTACATTCTTCAGAATAGTTTTCAATTTTATTCACTCCTAAATCTTACATTACTGTACTAAGATATGACAATAGTATATTCTGTGTGGTAAGATTTAAGTGATGAGGTTACTGTAGGGTGGGAGTGGTCTGTCTCATGGAATTTTCTCAGAAACAGAAGAGGGTTAATCTGAATAACCTTTGAGTTTGAGTGTGTTTGATGTTTAATTTTTTTTTCTTTAATGACTTGACAATTCCTGTCTTACTAAGCATAGCAATATAAAAATGGAATATTTGCTAAAAAGAGGATCTTATGAAAAATCCTTAAAGCGATCACTTGCACTCTAACTTGTATTTTTGAGTTGAAGAAGTATGAGGAGATTGGATTAAAATGTACAGACTATAGGACTTTCTGGGGAAGTTTGATTCAGAAGTAATAGCTTAGGTTTGACTTTTGCCTCCACTAGTTACCTTCTGGAATAGGCGAATTTTACTCAGATAAACATTATATCTACTACTGTGGGCAAGAATCCCTTAGAAGATATGGAGTAGCCATCATAGTCAACAAGATTCCAAAATGCAGTACTTGGATGCAATCTCAAAAACAACAGAATGATCTCTGTTCGTTTCCAAGGCAAGCCATTCAATATCACAGTAATCTACGCCCGACCAGTACTGCTGAAGAAGTTGAGGTTGAATGGTTCTATGAAGACCTACAAGAGCTTCTAGAACTAACACCCCCAAAAGATGTCCTTTTCATTATAGGGGACTGGAATGCAAAACTAGGAAGTCAAGAGATACCTGGAGTAACAGGTAAATTTGGCCTTGGAATGCAGAATGAAGCAGGGCAAAGGCTAATAGAGTTTTGCCAAGAGAATGCACTGGTCATAGCAAACACCCTCTTCTAACAACACAAGAGAAAACTACATGTGGATATCACCAGATGGTCAATACCAAAATCATATTGATTATATTCTTTGCAGCCAAAGATGGAGAAGCTCTATACAGTCAGCAAAAGCAAGACAGGGAGCTGACTGTGGCTCAGATCATGAACTCCTTATTGCCAAATTCAGGCTTAAATTGAAAAAAGTAGGGAAAACCACTAGACTACTCAGGTATGACCTAAATCAAATCCGTTACAATTATACAGTGGAATTGAGAAATAGATTTAAGGGACTAGATCTGATAGACAGAGTGTCTGATGAACTATGGATGGAGGTTCGTGACATTGTACAGGAGACAGGGATCAAGACCACCCTTAAGAAAAAGATATGCAAAAAAGCAAAATGGCTATCTGAGGAGGCCTTACAAATAGTGTGAAAAGAAGAGAAGCAAAAAGCAAAGGAGAAAAGGAAAGATATACCCATTTGAATGCAGAATTCCAAAGAACAGCAAGGAGAGATAAGCAAGCCTTCCTCATGATCAATGCAAAGAAATAGAGGAAAACAATAGAGTGGGAAAGACTGGAGATCTCTTCAAGAAAATTAGAGATACTGAGGGAACATTTCATGCAAAGATGGACACAATAAAGGACAAAAATGGTATGGATCTAACAGAAGCAGAAGATATTAAGAAGAGGTGGCAAGAATACACAGAAGAAATATACAAAAAGATCTTCATGACCCAGATAATCATGATGGTGTGTTCACTCACCTAGAGCCAGACATCCTGGAAATGAAGTCAAGTGGGCCTTAGGAAGCATCACTACAAACAAAGCTAGTGGAGGTGATGGAATTCCAGTTGAGCTATTTCAAATCCTGAAAGATGTTGCTGTGAAAGTGCTGCACTCAATATGCCAGCAATCTTGGAAAGCTCAACAGTGGCCACAGGACTGGAAAAGGTCCGTTTTCATTCCAATCCCAAAGAAAGGCAATGCTAAAGAATGCTCAAACTACTGCACAATTGCACTCATCTCACACGCTAGCAAAATAATGCTTAAAATTCTTCAAGCCAGGCTTCAACAGTACGTGAACTGTGAACTTCCACATGTTCAAGCTGGTTTTAAAAAAGACAGAGGAACCAGAGATCAAATTGCCAACATCCACTGGATCATTGAAACAGCTAGAGAGTTCCAGAAAAACATCTACTGCTGCATTATTGATTATGTCAAAGCCTTTGACTGTGTGGATCACAATAAACTGTGGAAAATTCTGAAAGAGATGGGAATACCAGACCATCTGACCTGCCTCCTGAGAAATCTGTACGCAGGTTAAGAAGCAAAAGTTAGAACTGGGCATAGAACAACAGACTGGTTCCAAATAGGGAAAGGAGTACATCAAGGCTATATATTGTCACCCTGCTTATTTAACTTATATGCAGAGTACATCATGAGAAATGGTGGGCTAGATGAAGCACAAATTGGAATCAGATTTCTGGGAGAAATATCAATAACCTCAGATATGCAGATGATACCTCCCTTGTGGCAGACAGTGAAGAAGAACTAAAGAGCCTCTTGATGAAAGTGAAAGAGAAGAGTGAAAAAGTTGGCTTAAAACTCAACATTCAGAAAACTAAGATCATGGCATCTGGTCCCATCACTTCATTGGAAATAGTTGGGGAAACAGTGGAAACAGTGACAGACTTAATTTTTTGGGGCAAAATAAAGTCAAAATCACTGCAGATGGTGACTACAGCTATGAAATTAAAAGATGCTTACTCCTTGGAAGGAAAGTTATGACCAACCTAGATAGCATATTAAAAAGCAGAGACATTACTTTGCCAACAAAGGTCCATATAGTCAAAGCTATGGTTTTTCCAATAGTCATGTATGGGTGTAAGAGTCGGACTATAAAGAAAGCTGAGCACCAGAGAATTGATGCTTTTGAAGTGTGGTGTTAGAGAAGACTCTTGAGAGTCCCTTAGACAGCAAGGAGATCCAAGCAGTCCATCCTAAAGGAAATAAGGCCTGAATATTCATTGGAAGGACTAATGCTAAAGTTGAAACTCCAATTCTTAGGCCACCTGATATGAAGAAGTGACTCATTTGAAAAGACCCTGATGCTCTGAAAGATTGGAGGTGGGAGGAGAGAGCATGACAGAGGATGAGATGGTTGGATGGCATCACTGACTCGATGGACATGAGTTTGAGTAAACTCCGGGAGTTGGAGGAGAGGGAAGCCTGGTATGCTGCATTCCATGGGGTTGCAAAGAGTCGGACATGACTGAGCAACTGAACTGAACTGAATTGAACTGAGTTACCTCCTGTGTACTCTTGGGAAGTTACTTCATAGCTTTATAGTAGGAATTCCTACACATAAAGTGAGATATTTGGAACAGATGATTCAATTTTTTATTAGTTTTGTTCTTTGGTGGATAACTCGAGGATTTTGATGTGTTGGGTTTTGCTTATGAAATCAAAGATTTTAAGATCTGTAAGTGACCTGAGGTATCAGATTTCCTAAAAATCCACCCAAACGTCATTGGTTACAACTAGAAATTAATTCCCTTTCTTTATTATTCTTCATAACATTTCAGGGTAGCTATATATAACAACAACAAAAGAACTTAATTTAGGGTAGTTTGACCAAATAGTTTGATTTTTATCATGTAAAAGATATTTAGAAGTAGATAGTCCAGGGTTGATATGGCAACCTTAGGTATTATTAGGATGCGGGCTCTTTTTCCATCTTTACTTGTGGCTTTTAACCTCCTCTTGCCACCTCAAGATTCTCAGATGGCTATTGTACTTCCAGCACTAATTTCTCATTCCATGAAGGAAGAGGGAAGGGTAAGGGGCAGCAGAGTCTGACTCTTTTCAAGAACTATCCTACAAGCCTTATCTATTTCTAAAAAAGAAAACCATCTGCAGATGGAAGTCCTTTGTTGTGACCAAAACTGTGTCATATGGCTCTTTCTAGCTGCAAGAGAAGCTGGTAAATATAGTTTTTTTGGTGGTTGTACTGACACTCTGAACAAAACTGTGTTTCTGTTATTATGAATGAAAAGAAAGAAACCAGCAATACCTCTAATACCCCTTAATTCTCAAAATCACACATGAAAAATTGTTCTCAAATTAATCAGAGAACTGCACATCACTACACTGCACATTTCCATTAAAGTATATACCTGTGGGAGATAACCTTTTTTTTTAGTTGGGGGGCTGTGGTGGGTCTTCGTTGCTGCACATGGGCTTTCTCGAGGTATGCAGGCTTCTCACTGTGGTGGCTTCTCTTGTTGCGGAGTGCAGCAAGACTAGGCACACAGACGTCGACAGTTGCAGCACGTGGGCTCAGTAGTTGTGGCTCATGGGCTTAGTTGCTCCACAGTGTGTGGGATTTTCCCAGACCAGAGATCAAATCTTTGTCCCCAGCATTGCAAGGTGGATTCTTAACCCCTGGACCACCAGGGAAGTGGTGGGGAAATGCATTCATAATGAAAGAATCTCTGAAGAAATCCTAAGAGTGCTGAGAAAGTAGTTCACAATTTAAGATGCAGGAGTAATAACAGTTCAATATCATCTATATGTACTCACCTTCCCATCAGCAATGCTTAATGTCTAAATCAGATATTAAACTTGATGCAAACATAAATAGTAATCTAGACCGGGGTTGGGAAACAATTTATGTAAAGGGAAAAAAGTAAATAGTTCAGGCTCTGTGAGACATATGGTCTCTGCCATTGTACAGTGACAATAGCTATTAAAGATATATTAACATATGAGCGCATCAGTGTTCCAATAAAATTTTATTTACAAAAGTAGTCAGTGGGCCAGGTCTGCCTGCAGTCCATAGTTTGCCAACCCCTGATCTAGAGTATCTTTATGGTTTTTCTTTTTCAAAAACAATTTTTTAATTGAAGTATAGTTGATTTAAAATGTTGTGTAAGTTTCTACCAAACAGCAAAGTGATTAAGTTATTGTATTTTTTTTTTCTTAATTAAGCTAGGGCACCACAGACATATTCTAAGAGAAAGATCTTCACTTAGCTATTAAACATAGCCCAGTGACAGTGTATTTTAAATTGCAGTATTTTGCAGATCTCAATTTATTATAGAAATGAACTGTTTGAGTCTCCCTGGCTCTGCAGAGCGCTCCAGTAATGCAGTTCCAGCTTGAGAGGCACATACCACTCTAGGTCAAGTGCTGACATTGAAGGAAATGTTGGCAGTTGAGGGACTGTCACAGCCACCAGGGCAGATGGAATTACTCTGTACTCTCTCTCTCTCTCTCTCTCGGCTAATTGGATTACTCTTCAGAGAAGGATGCTTGATAAAGTCAGATTAATAGGGGGATCCTCTTTAGCCAGCAAAGAACATACTTTCCTGAATGGAAGCAATGGGATGAGTTATCAAAACATGAGTGTCTGAGCTGTAAGAAACACCTTTAGGACCAAAAGTAAAAGATCAAAGGGGTCCTATTAGCTACAAATACAAAGCTCCAGTGTCTTGTTCTTCTAGTTCATGGACAAGAATTAAATATGCACTCTGAGTCAAACAGGACGTAAGCCTATTGCTGTTTTAGTCACTAGATCGTGTCCGACTCTTTTGTGATGCCATGGTCTGTAGCCCACCAGGCTCCTCAGTCCATAGGGTTTCCCAGGCAAGAATACTGGAGTGGTTTGTCATTGCCTACTCCAAGGGATCTTCCTAACCCAGAGATTGGACCCAAGTCTCCTGCCTTAGCAGGCGGGTGCTTTAGTGCTGAGCCACCAGGGAAACCCATACGCCTGTACTTTATCTTTTTTTTGCCATATTTCTTAGAACAGGCCTCCTTGCACAGTAGGAGACAAGTGAGAGTTATGATTTTGTGATAGTCATGTATGGTAGTAAAAGTCTCCCCACTAGAGACCATCTGGATATTCAGTCTAGCTCCACAGGTAGCCTTCAAGACTCATTTTTCTTTTCAATCTTCAGATATAATGCCAACCATGGAAGATTTGTATGGAAATGAAATGAGATACGAAATATAGAGCTTCAAGGGGCACAATAGATACTCAGAAACCATTAGTTCTACTTATTTTACATCCCTCAAAAATTAGAACCACTGTGTTGTGTGATTTAGTCCCTTTCATGAAAGAAAGAGTGGTTTGTCCTTCTACTGGGGTCAGTGGTCTATCCTGAACATATTCCTCTGTGATTATATGTAAGAATTTTTCTTTGATCCCTTTGCGTGAAAGATGGAATCTTCCCAGCAAGCCAAGGCTCTCCTCAAAACCCACACTGCAGTGGAAATGCTCTCTCCCCACAAAAGGCACATTGTCTAATAGCCATGAAATGTTCTTTCCCATGGTGCATGGTGTGTTTTGACATCCCCGTAATGTATGATCAGTGGGAAAACCAAAGTCTACATCATAGGCCTCTGCTGAGTTGGGTGGACTAACAAGATTATAGCTTTCAAATTGGAAATGTAGAATATGATCCAAAGAAAGAAATACTTCTGAGGCAGGGCACACAGTAGGGCCCATTTGGAAGCAGATACCATCATGATACAAATCAGAATTTGTATCTTGGTTCTGTAGTTCATAGGCATGGGTTGCAATTTGAACATGATTATTTGTTTTTTTTTTTCAGGATAATTTGTGTTCCTTCATTCTAGTTATGATGCCCAAGACAACCCCTACATCCTTCCACAACCCTATTTTGTTCTAGACTTAATGTAGCAGAGGGTATCCTTAGGGCTGTCTCCTAATGTGTCCCGAGCTCTGTGTCAAGAATCTCATGTTTTCATCTGAATGTCTTTCAGACCAAAGGTAGTTTCATGCCACAATCAGACTTTTTTAGTAAACCTAGTTCTATGACTGAGATTCTTGCCACTCTTTTTGGAAAGTTGGAGAAAATCCAGAGAGATCAATGACAACACAATCCCCTCTAGAAATTAAAATTGCAGCATTAATAGTTGATGAAAGCATGGTTTGTTTGGTCTGAGTAGGGCAGTTACCTAAAGAAGTTAGTCATGTTGCCAGTTTCCATGAACCTAAGATCTTTGGAGGAATATAAAAATTAAGAGTACTGAGCCTTTTTCGAAGAACGGTTGTCATTTCCAACATTGTCCCCGGGCAATCTGATTCCAATCCCATCTAGTGTACACAGAAATTGCAAGACTTAAAAGGTATATGCTGACAATCAGTATAAAACAATGGGCCTCAGACAACTACAAAGTTGCTGAGGGTGGACTATGTTTGTACATGATTACTGTCACTCTGAAATATGCTCTGGGGTTCATGTTGATCTTTTTTGTTATATTGATGTCATTCCAAACATCAAATAGGGTATTAAGGCTTCGTTAAGTTACCCTGCCTTTCTTTCCCAGCTTTCCTTTCCTAGGCAATTCGTAGAATTTGAATACTGCATCAGCAGTTTTTATCTTTCCTTACATTTGCCAGCAGGATGCAGTTTACTTATTTGGCACAGCACGTAACTACAGAAGTGCTAAAGGACTTCTGGAAATCATTTATCCCAGCCCTCATCCCCACCCCAAAGCCAATGCTGGATTTCCGATGGAGATGGCTTCATTTTCCTAGTCTGGTGGCTCTCAAATTTGGGTACATCAGAATCACATGAGGGCTTGTTAAAACACAGATCCCTGGGCACCACCCTCAGAGTTTCTAATTCAGTAGATAGGGAGCTTGCATTCCTAACACGTTCCATAGATGCTCCTGTTACTCATCAGCTAACCACACTTTGAGAACCATATTCCTCCCAAAGTGAGGCAACAATTGAAAGAAAGCACCCTTCTCAACTGACACTTTACTTGTTTATTATTTTAATTGATTACACAATGTAGCATTATCAATAATCTACTTCCAGTGATCAAGATTAGGATGTGTTTCCCAGCCTAGAGAAAGACTTCAACATTAACACAACTCCAGTGGTGGCTCAGAGGTTAAAGCGTCTGCCTCCAATGTGGGAGACCCGGGTTCGATCCCTGGGTCGGGAAGATCCCCTGGAGAAGGAAATGGCAATCCACTCCAGTATTCTTGCCTGGAGAATCCCATGGACAGAGAAGCCTAGTAGGTTACAGTCCACGGGGTCGCAAAGAGTCAGACACGACTGAGCGACTTCACCTTCACCTTCACCAGTGGTACTGCAGGAGGAATGTGCTATTAGAAACAGGCTGGCTAAATTGTGCTGCCGCTTCTCCTCTCCTCTCCCTTCACCTTCCCCTTTCCCCTCCTCCTCCTCTCCTTTCTCCTTCTAACTATTATTACATATTTTTGTTTCTAGGAGCTTCAGCTGCAATCTGGACTTAAGGCCAATATGGATGTTCAGGGTGGTCTAGCTATTGATATTTCAGGTGCCATGGAGTTTAGTCTATGGTATCGTGAATCTAAAACCCGAGTGAAAAATCGGTAAGCATATGTACAGTACTCTATGAAAAGAACCATAGATATTTCTTTTTTAATTTTATTGAAGTATAGTTGATTTACAATGTTAATTTCTGCTGTATAGCAAAATGATTCGGTTTTACTGATACATATATATGTTCTTTTTCATATTATTTTCCATTATGGTTTATCATAGAATACTGAATATAGTTCCCTGTGCTATATAGTAGGACCTCGTTATTTATCCATTCTATATATAATAATTTGACACTTCTCATAGCAAGCTCCCAGTCCTTCCCTTCCGCATCCCACTCCCCCTTGGCAACCATGAGCCTGTTTTCTATATGCAGAGATATGTTTTTGAAATTCTTTAACCTTCTAACCCCTCAAAATCTATGCTTTCTATTTGTAATCATTAAATGATAGAGAGTAACCATGGGAGTCATTCTTACCATAGATCCTTATGAGCAGGCAGGTATCTAATACAACTTAGAGAAGGATCTTTTTGCTTTTAAAGACATCCATGGACAGCTTGCCCAGTGGGTGAGACATCCATCTTCTCTTGGTATTCCACTTTCAGTTCAGTTCAGTCGCTCAGTTGTGTCCAACTTTTTGTGATCCCATGGACTGCAGCACGCCAGGCTTCCCTGTCCACCACCAACTCCTGGAGCTTGCTCAAATTCATGTCCATCGAGTCGGTGATGCCATCCAACCATCTCATTCTCTGTCATCCCCTTCTCCTGCCTCAGTCTTTCCCAGAATCAGGGTCTTTTCCAAGGAGTCATTTCTTCGCATAAGGGGGACAAAGTGTTGGAGCTTCAGCATCAGTCCTTCCAATGAATATTCAGAACTGATTTCCTTTAGGATTGACTGGTTTGATCTCCTTGCAGTCCAAGGGACTCTCAAGAGTCTTCTCCAACACCAGAGTTTAAAAGCATCAATTCTTCAGTGCTCAGCTTTCTTTATGGTCCAACTCTCACATCCATACATGACTACTGGAAAAACCATAGCTTTAACTAGACAGACTTTTGTTTTGCTTTTTAATATGCTGTCTAGGTTGGTCATAGCTTTTCTTCCAAGGAGCAAATGTCTTTTAATTTCACGGCTGCAGTCATAAAATAAGCAATTCCACTTTAGTAGTTGACAATGCTGTCAGAAAACTTTACTTTTAAGCAAATTATTTTAGCTTATCCCTCTTGTTGAGATTTAAAATCTTTCTTCTGCTGCTGTCTTCAGTGGAGAAAAATAAAAAGATGATCACTTTTGTGAAAAATCTAAGTCTTAAATATTCTGAGTCCTTTAAGTGTATTTATCAGTGTTCATTTTTCTAAATAGAATTTTCTCAGGTCCTTTAGCTTTTTTAATTGACCCATCAGATCAAATGAAAGCATTTTATTTTGACCTTAAAGCATCTTTGAACTAGCGTTATAATCAAAATAATTTTTCTTCTGTTTGTTACAGCATTGAAGAAAAGAAAATGAAATTGATTTTTACATTTTTGGATATTTAAAAATACAGTGGAGCAGAAGTGAGATAGGAATGCTAAAATTAGATTTTTAAAATTTATTTTGAACAACAGGTGAAAGAATTGAGAAAAATCAAAAGGTAGCACTTAACATAAAAGATGACCCTCAGGGTTACTGAAAGGAACCGAAGAATGAGAAATGGGAGAAACTTTCAGAGGGATAAGCAATGTAATTTAGGGCTTCCCACCAAATCAGTCATCTTTCTCGTCTTTCTGATGTATTTTCTGGATAGACGTTTTCCCAAATTAAACTGAGTTGAATTATTTGCAGAAGGAAGTCAACAACAGCAATGCCACAAAAAAGCTGGCTTTTTAAAAGGGACACAATATCCCTGAGTGTCTGCCAGTGTCCACATTATAGCCAATTCATCTTCAATTTTCCATTTGCTCATTTAAAGATGATCTAAGCCTTTGTTGAGTGTAAGATGTAAGAAGGTATAGTAAAGGGTTCAGGGATTTAAATGCTACCACCTCTGACCTACTTTTCACTGGCAATGGCAGCAAGTGTGCCGTGAGTAGGACGGCAAACTTTAGTAGGCCTATCAAAAGAGTGTAACGTACAACTCAGATTCCATCTGAGGTCTGCAATTAAATTAGAGTGGTCCCAGAGGTAAGCCTTCTACTAGAATTGCTTATCCTCTTCATTTTCCTCCAAGACTTTATCTTACTCAGTCCAGTCTGTCTAGGTGATCATTGGAGAACCTATGATATCTGTCCTTTCTGAGGACAGATATTGTTACATTGTCCACGCAATGTAACATGCTGTAGGAATTGTTCTTCGTGATACTATATATTTTTTAAAAAATATCTTGGCAACCATAGACTTCTGTCACCAAAGACCTTTTAGAGAAAGTAATGAAATGAATTAAAATAACTACATAGAAGCCAAAAGGGAGATCAGTACCAAGAAAATTGTTGTAAACATCAGCTGTCTTCTAGGTGAGCTTAGATTTTAAGATAATCAGGTAATTCTGACTTTCTGAAAAGACCAGATCCCAGGCATCTTTTCCTCTTGGCTCTTGGTATGCCCTTATCAAACATTAATGCCAGATAGACATTTCATTCCCACATTTAGAACTGAAGGCTGGGGGAGGACTCAGAGGTAAGGCAAATTTTCACTACCCAATTCCTAGAACTATCCAGGTTCTGGTACCAACAGAATTCTAAGCAAATTTAGGTCACCTTTCCAGTTATCAATGTCAGAAATTCAGACCCCATGGTCTGTTAGTTCAGCTCAGTTAAATGTGATTCATGGATTATTTTGCTCAATTTTTAGGGTAAGTGTGTTAATAACTGGTGACATCACGGTGGACTCCTCTTTTGTGAAAGCTGGCTTGGAAATTGGTGCAGAAACAGAAGCAGGCTTGGAGTTTATCTCCACGGTGCAGTTTTCTCAGTACCCATTTTTAGTTTGTCTGCAGATGGACAAGGAAGATGTTCCATACAGGTAAGAAACAGGACTTATGGAATGTTCCAAGAACATCAAGAGTTCACCAGGAACTTGCACCCAATTTTGAGCATTCCACAGAAGTTAAAGGAAAATGGTAAAACCCAGTGAGACATGAATTTTCTTTAAATGAGTAAAGAATAATTGATAAGACTAAAAAAAATGTAAGTTTCTAGCATGCCAGGAAACTA
This sequence comes from Cephalophus harveyi, assembly GCA_006410635.1. NCBI lineage: Eukaryota > Metazoa > Chordata > Mammalia > Artiodactyla > Bovidae > Cephalophus > Cephalophus harveyi. The sequence goes on along the minus strand of SJYT01029976.1, from coordinate 304,630 downwards.
TAATGACAAGTTCATTTGATTCTGGAGATAATATCATATTCTAGCCCAGAAATAATTTATCAAGGCAATAAAGAGATTTGATTTAGTGTAAGTTTCCACATAGTTTCAGCGAAAACACTAGATGCATGTTTACTATCAGCTGTTTTCATAGTGTTCTCTCGGATAGAAAATTCAAAACAGAACATCTGACAATCATTTACCATGGCTTAAAAGCCCGAATGAATTCACAAATTTTATGTAATCCATATAACAGCAACTTGACCTGGTTTAAGTTTTGGCTCAAGCTTAAGTGTTGGGGATTTTGAATTTTAAAAACATGCTTTTATTAGAGTACTTGTGTGTGCATGCTCAATCTCTCAGTTGTGTTCAACTCTTTGCGACCCCAGGAACTATAGCCTGCCAGGCCCCTCTGTCCGTGGAATTCTCCAGGCAAGAACACTGGAATGGGTAGACATTGCCTTCTCCTGAGGATCTTCCCAACCCAGGGATCAAACTCAGGTCTTTTACATTACAGGCAGATTCTTTACCATCTGAGCCACTAGGGAAGCTTCCCTGAGGCTATTAAGCAGTTGCTAACTTATGTTAACTTATGTCTAGAATGGACTTCCCTGGTGGCTCAGATGATAAAGAATCTGCCTGCCAGTGCAGTAGACCTGGGTTCAATCCTTGGGTCAGGAAGATCCCCTGGAGAAGGGAAAGGCTACCCTCTCTGGTATTCTTGCCTGGAAAATCTAATGGTCAGAGGAGCCTGGTGGGCTACAGTCCATGGGATCATGAAGAGTTGGACATGAATGAGTGACTAACACACACACACACACGCACACACACACACGTCTAGAATAAACCTCCATTAACACATTAAAAAGAAAATCAGCCTTCTAGTGGTCAAAATGCAGTGACCAGCAGCTCAGGCACAAGGCTAACTGATCTGGTTCCACATTTCACTTGGCCCAGAGCTCTGGGGGTGTTTCCCTGTCAGCATTGTTGGCTTAAACCCAGATGGATTTGCTCCTTACTAAAAGGGGTGTGCCCCAAAGGCAGGGCCCCTGGAATGAGGGATGGGGGACATAGCAAGGCCTAGAAAGCTTTGCAGCATCTCCAAAAATCTGAGAGGCATTTGGTCCTTCATGCCAGAAAATGAGTGGCAGAACTCTCATATCCCAGGCCTGTGAAGTGTATCTGTTAGTGGGAAAAGAAATGGGAAGAAAAAAATCACCCCACTCGTGGGAATGAAAGCTTTGGTATTGACGTCCTTTCTCAAATGGCTTTGACTCAGAAGCTTGAAGTGTTCATTCAATAACTGGGCTCTGATGGGTGTGGTGTGACTTTCATATGTATGTGATTTTGTTTTGTTGTTGTTATGCAGGCAATTTGAGACAAAATATGAAAGGCTGTCCACAGGCAGAGGTTATGTTTCTCGGAAGAGAAAAGAAAGCCTAATAGGAGGATGTGAATTCCCGCTGCACCAAGAGAACTCTGACATGTGCAAGGTGGTGTTTGCTCCTCAACCAGAGAGTAGTTCCAGTGGTTGGTTTTAAAACTGATGGGGGCTGTTTCACTAGACTCCATCTCGCCAGAAGGGATACAATGTGACATGCCTAAGTATTGCTCTCTGAGAGCACAGTGTTTACATATTTACCTGTATTTAAGAGTTTTGTAAAATGTGATGAAAAGCCTCACATAATTAAGTTTGGGCCTGAATCATTCGATACTACCTACAGTGTCTTTCTGAGCCAATCTATGTGATACTTTTAGTAGCGTTCTTAGTTTCCCTGCATCTCTCTCAAATCACATTTACTACTGTGAAACTAGTTCTGCCCTAAGAAGAAACTATTGTTTAAAAAAAAAAAAAAAGACATACCCACACTCGGGGGAGCACAATTTTGTTTCAAAACTGTTCAATCACTGTATGAAGTCCTTGGTAAAATCTTACATGGCTTGTCTCTACCGAACATGCCCAATCAGGAAAGTAGCTTTTTGTTGCTGTTTTTAGGGGGCATGAGGGAAAAGGGTCATGACTTTTAAAGGCTTCTGTCAACTATGTTCAAGAGTTAATATTTATCTCTTCTATTGTTAGTTTTATTGAGCATTGAGGCACACAGAATTGACACGTACCATCTCATCTCTCTGCTGGCCACATAGATTGCTAGAAGAAAGCCTGTCAGTCCTCCGCCTTCTGCCTTACAAAAATGTCAGACTGAGCTTATCAGAATTAGAAATATTAACTTTAGGAACTCCATTTGACGTTTTTTGTGCTGTGTCTCTTTGAGACTTCAGTATGGTCCACTGTCCTTTATAAGGAAGATCCTCAAATATTCATCATTTTTTATCTTTCGATCCATTGTTTCATGGTTTGTAGTCCAACAGTTCCAATCTGTTGGACTACAATCTACAAAAGCTGGGAGAACTTAATAATACTCTAAGAAACTGATGGATTTGGATTCTAAAATATGAAATCAAGAAAAGAATGTCTCTATCTGTACAAATTAAAAGAAACGTGAAAAGAGACATCTCTTACGTCTCCTGTATTGGCAGGTGGGTTCTTTACTACTAGCAGTCTGTACTTTACTCTTTTTACTGTTGAATAATATCCCATTATATAAATATGCCATTTATCAGTTGATGGACATTTGGATAGTTTTCACCTTTTCATATGTTAACCATTTTCAAGTATTTATTAATAAAACAGATGCATGTGTTAGTGACAGGATCCAAACAGATAACAGGTGCTTACTTGTCCATGAAACACACACACACACAAAAAATGGAAGTTCAAGTAGCCCACCATTAGTTGTAAATTAAAGATGAAATGTGATGAAATAAATATGTGGAATTCCTCCTGAATTGCTTTTGTCTTCTATTACTTAGTTGTTGTTGGTCAGTCGCTAAGTCATGTCCAACTCTTTGCAACCCCATGGACTGCAGCACGCCAGGCTTCCCTGTCTTTACTATCTCCAGGAGTTTGTTCAGACTAGTGTCCATCGAGTCAGTGATGCCATCCAGCCATCCATTACTTTGAGCACCATATTTGTCTGTTACCATCACTTTCTGAGCACAGATACACATACAAAGGAGCCTCTACAGCTCTACAGAATAGGCCAGGTGCTCTAATGAGTGGTCAGAATCCTTTGGAAAATACACTGCTGAAAACAGCAGCAGTCAGAAGCTCTTAAAAACAAACCCTAAGCCCAGTTTTTTAAAACTTTGGACCAGCACACTTATTGTGGTATTGAGAAAAGAAAAAAGACTAAAAACCAGGAGGGTTTGGGGGGATACTGGTAGTGGTGGTGGCATTGGTCTTGGAGAAAACATTCTATAGAGATACTGTTGTTGCAGCGAAAGCAAGTTGATGCAGAGCGCTGAGCTCAAGATGTTGTGAGCTGAGAAACCTCGGCCACGTGAGGCTTGGCCAATACCAGCTACTTCTGTGATAACAGCCTGTGTGGTGTGTGTGTGTGCGGGCTCAGTCGTGTGCAACTCTGCGATCCCATGTACGGTAGCTTGCCAGGTTCCTCTGTCCATGGGATTTTTCAGGCAAAAATACTGGAGTGGGTTGCCGTGACCTCCTCCAGGGGATCTTCCCGATCCTGGGATTGAACCCAGGTCTCTTACACCTCCTACATTGGCCAGTGGGTTCTTTAGTACTAGTGACCAGTATTTGACTCTTTTTGTGGTTGAATAACATTCCATTATATAAATATACCATTTAACAGTTCATGTTCATTTGGGTAGTTTTCACCTTTGGTTATTATGAGTAATTCTGTTACGAACTTTTGTGTACAAATTTTTGTGTGAGCATATGTTGTTATTTCTCTTGGGTATATGCCTCATAGTAGAATTGCTGGGTCAAATAGCAATTCTATGTTTAGACTTTAAAGAATTGTCAAATTGTTTTTCATGTGACTATACCATTTTACATTTCCACCAGCAGTGTATAAGGTTTCTGATATCTCCCTATCTTCAACAACAATCTTACTGTCCTTTTAAAATTATAGCCATCCTAGTGGATATGAAGTGGTACTTCACTATTGTTTTGATTTGTGTTTCCCTAATGACGTTAAGCATTCTTCAGTGCACTTACTAGCCACTGCATATTATTACGTTTTCTTTAGAGATATGTTTATTCAGATCCTTTGCCTTTTAAGAAATTGGATTATTTGTCTTTATTATTGAGTGGTAAGAATTCCTTGTATATTTGGGGTGTAAGTCCCTTGTCAGATAAATAATTTCTGAATATTTTTTCCATTCTATGTGATGTCTTTTCACTCTCTTGATAATGTTCTTTGAAACACAAGAGTTTTTAATTGTAGTGAAACCCAAGTAATCTATTTTTTCTTTTGTTGCTTGTACTTTTGGTCACATCCAAAAAACCACTGGAAGTCCAAGGTCACAAAGGTTTACCCCTATGTTTTCTTCTAAGAGTTTCATAGTTAGCTCTAAATTAAGTATTTGATCTAGTTTGAATTAATCTTTATATATGATGTGCAGTAGGGGATCCAAATTCATTCTTTTGTATGTGGACACCTGGTTGTCCCAACAGCATTTGTTGAAAGTATTTTTTTTTCCCCACTAAACTGTCTTGACATCTTTGTTGAAAAACAGTTGACTGTAAGTGTAAAGGCTCACTTCTGGATTGTCAGTTTTATTCTATTAATCTGCATATTATCTTTATTCCAGTAGGATACTCTTTTGATTGTTGTTGCTTTATAGTAAGTTTTGAAATTGTGACCTGTGAGTCCACCTACTTTGTTCTTTCTCAAGATTGTTGTGGCTATCCTGAGTCCCTTGAGTTTCCATATGAATTTTAGGATTTAACTTGTCAATTTCCACAAACACAGTTGGGATTCTGATAAGGATTATATTGAATCTGTGGATCAGTTCGAGAAGTATTATCATCTTAACAATATTAGATCTCCTGATCCATGAATGTGAGACACCTTTCCACTTACTGAAATCTTTTAAAATTTCTTTGAACAATGTTTTGTAATTTTCAGAGTATAAGTTTTGCACTTCTTTTGTCAGATTTATTCCAAGTGTTCTATTATTTTTGATGCTATTGTGAATGAAATTGTTTTCTTACTTTCATTTTCGAATTTTTCATTGCAAGTGTATAGAAATGCAATGTTTCGTATTCGATCATGTATCCTACAGCCCTGCTGAACTCATTTATTAGTTCTAATATCTTATGATAGATTCCTAAAGATTTTCTATATAAAAGAGCATATCATCTGTAAATAAAGACTCTTTTGGTTCTTCCTTTCCAATATAAATTGCTTTTATTTTCTTATTGCTTAAATGCCCTGGCTAGAACTTGGAGACTGAACATTGAATGGAAGTAGGGAGTGTGGACACAGCGAAGATGGTGCTGCTAGTGATGATGGTGGTGGGGGTGAGAGCAGTGAGGGATGATAGCCCCAGAACGCGGAAGGAGGGCTCTGAAGCTCCAGTTCTATTTTCACTAATTAATTTACTTTAACATTCATAACAACTTATTTGAAAGCTTAAAACATATTAAAAACATTCTAAATGTGCTCCTGTACAGGGGAGGAGGGACAGAGTTCAAGATGTCTATCCTGTCATTGGGCTTCCCACGTGTTTCAGCTGGCTCCTGACATTAAGAGTCTGTTCTGGACTCGGGTTGATCAAATATTCACTGCACTTTCTGCATTAATTTAGTTGTCAGTTGAGACAGTGGGGACAGCAGATGAGTGGAACAGGCAGGTTGTGGCTTGAAATTCCAGGTCTACAATCTGTTGGTTGAATGATTTGGGGCATATGACTCTATTTGTCCTCTTTAGAATAGGTATGATAATCCTATTTCACTGGGTGGTTTGAAGACTTCCTTGAGATAATGAATGTATATAGTGCTGAGCACTCAGTGCTGTGCTTAGTCACTCGGTCGTGTCTGACTCTTTGCAACCCCATGGACTGTAGCCCACCAGGCTCCTCTGTCCATGGGATTTCCCAAGCAGGAATACTGGAATGGATTGCCATTTCCTTCTCCAGGGGATCTTCCCAACCTGGATCAAACCCAGGTCTCCCACACTGCAGGCAGATCGTTTACCGACTGCGCCACCAGAGCACACGGTAGCATCTGATAAATGTTATTTTCCACTTTAATTAATATTGTTTTTAGTATTACAGCTGTCATGAGCATTGTTCTTAGTCATCAACGATCAGTTTCAACAAAATGATATTCGTTTATACTTTCTACCTCTACCTTCCAACTAGTGAGATAGCACAGTGGTCACGCTTCTCTAGCTCTTGGCCAGGATATCTGAGCCTCTCACGTGCAGCATCCAGGAGAGTGGGAAGCAGGGAGGGCAGTTTGGAATAAGACCGCATGATTTCTTTCCCTTTCTTCAGCTACTACTTAACCAGGATTGGGTTCTCTTGTGTATCAGACTCCTTTACTATCCAGGACTTCTAAAATCCCCAGATGGAGTCAGGTCTGTTTGCAGCTTGAGTGTGCAGACAAGCAGTTCACACTCACAGAGCCTACTGCATGATTGCATATTCTATTTGATGAGGTTAGAGAGGAGCATAAAAGTTGATATCAATAAAAAGTCCACCATTGGAGGTACATTAACTAATCATTTACCTTCCATAGTGGGATTAACATTAATCTAGAATGAGTTAGTAATCCTTTGCTACCCTCCTATTAATAAGAGTTTAATTTGTTCACAGTTGACTTGGAACGTCACATAAACCTGTATGCTATTTCCATCCTTCTATTTTTACTAAAAAGATTCCTGCCATAATCTTCTAGGATTACATGTAAAAGTTTGGACCTTCTCTTTCCAGAATAGGCTTTAGATTATATTACCTGATTCCTTTGTTGGTGAAAGTGAGTCACCTCCATTCTGTTTTGGGTTACCTATCCCCACTTTTTTAAACTTCTCCCACTCAATTTGCTTGAAGATCAACCATGTAAACACAGGCAAAAGTAAGATTTCTGTGTGAGATAAATTATTGAGATACGAGGAGATGTTTGCGGGTAAAGATGTTCTAATGTATTCCCCAATTATGGAAGAAGACATCAGCTTCTCAATAAAACCTGAGAGGGCCTTGGTGAAGCCAAAGCTCTTATGGGATGATCAGACAGTTCCCAAGACTTAATTATTTGTACTTCACCAAAGTCTTCCACAGTCTCCCAGTTACCCTCATGATTCATCATTTTATACAGAACCTCTTAGGCACCATGCAGTGCTCTAGGCACTTCATAGGTGGCCTATAATTTCATTCTCAAAATAATCCTATAAGGTAGAAACTGTAATTATACACCTTTTCTGTATGGAGAACTGAAGCACAGAGAGACTCAGGGCCTTGTGTAAGATCTCATAACCAGTAGAGAACACAGGATTAATCCAGGAGTCTCCCTCTAGCGTTCAGGCACATAATCATTATCCTCTGCTACCTACCCAGGATTCAGTCTGAGCTCCTAAATCTGGAAGTGAGTTTCCTCTCCACACTCAAATTCAACATTTCATTCCTGCTTCAACCATATGACTCTTCACAAACAGCAACCTTCATGTTCCTGCCACATATACTCCCCCAAACACACCAACATCCAGCTGTTCCTGTTCCTCGTCTCTCACCTTTCTTTCTGCCCAAATGAATCTCCCCAAGCACAGCTTCCATCATATTTCCTGTGTGTAGAAGCTGCCAATGACCGAGCCACCTGCTTGCAGGTACACTTGGTACATCTGCCACCCACCTGGGAATGGAAAAGGGTGGGCTTCTCAAGCTTAGATCCACACTTGGAGAGCCTTGCCCTAGAGAAAAGGAAGATACTTAAAGTCATAAGAAGACTCCCAGTCTCTTCTAAAGTTTGCAAACTGTGTGTGTGTGTGTGTGTGTGTGTGTGTGTTTAGAAAGTGGGGTTGTTGGGTGGGGGAGGGGTTGAAAGCAGGTGTTTGTATTTTAGCAGTGAATATGTATTTCAGCAAATCACAAGGCTCTTCTCATCCCTCAGTCTTCAGGATAATTTTATACAAGTGAAGTGCTAAAATATGAAGTTTCTAAATAAGGTGTTTGCATGTTTTGGGGTAGATGATAGGGAGATATCTGTGTCAAAAGTTTTAAATTGTTCATGACCTTTTATTAGAGGGCTTTGTCTCAAGGAAATCATCGGAGATGCTTGGAAAGATTTGTGTTCAAAGATGTTCATGGCAGCATTATTTTCACAGCCCCAAACCATAAGAACTAAGTGCTTAAAATGTGAGATTAAGTAAACATGAAATAAGAAATAAGATATAGATGTTAAAAAACATTCCTTTAAAAATATTGGAAGTTAAGGAGGTAGGTTTATAAATTTATGGAAAAAATAGACTACAAAATAGCATGTAAAGTATCAAATACACTTGCAAGTAATAATATTTGTTTCTGGAGGTATTTGCTTAGTGATTAAGAATTTTCCCTACTTTTTAGTTTTTAGATTATTTTTACATTTCTAAATTTCCTTCAAAGAACATGTACTATTTTTATAAACAGAATATATCCCAGTAAGTGGTTTGAGCATTTTTAAGCAAACTGTATAGGAGTGAACTTGAATTTTTCAGTAGCAAATGTGCTATAATGGAGAGGTATATTGTAGTAGTTTATATTTCTTTTTTTTGTTGGGCTTCCCTGGTGGCTCAGAGGTTAAAGCGTCTGCCTCCAATGCGGAAGACCCGGGTTCGATCCCTGGGTCGGGAAGATCCCCTGGAGAAGGAAATGGCAATCCACTCCAGTCTTCTTGCCTGGAGAATCCCATGGATGGAGAAGCCTAGGAAGTTACAGTCCATGGGGTGTTTTTTTTGTTAGTAGTTAATATTTCTTGAATGCAACTACAGGCTAGGTGTAATATGCATTATCTCACAATTCTGTCTTTATAATAATATATAGTATGCCACGTATTGTATGTATATTATAATGTTATCCTATAATGCTCTATCTAGGGTTTGTTTGTGTGGAATATACATACGTGTATAATAAAACCTGTTTTCACTCGCTATCCAGTAGTACTGAAGGTATATAAGCCTTCAGGGATGATTATACTCAAGGGGCAATCTGTTGATTGGGGCAGAAAAAATATATGTAAGTTTTTGCTGTGTCTTTGATGACTATCTTTTCATACCACTTCTGTTGGATAAACTTCCTGTCAAAGGGCTTGGGCCATGCTACTGCCCGACATGCTCCCCTCCTTACTGCCCTTCAACAGCTCCCTGCCCTCTGCACAACTAAACAGCTGCTTCACTTTCAGTCTCTTGCTATTGCACTAGTTTTCTGCTTCTCTTCACACCTAGCCCTCTTTGTGCCATGCCTGCCCCATGCTGGGTTGCTGGCACGGATCTCCTCTTTGCAGCCGTTGGCCAGTTTCCTCTTTCAATCTCCAGGCCTTCGACAAGGCTTAGACTAAAGAGTTTCATCAGCGTATCAGGCATTCTCATCATGTTTAAAGGCTTCCTGAAATCCTAACCTCTTCGTGAATCAGAATGCCTGGCATATAGCAGACATTCATTCATTCCTAAAGAACATTAATTCCCTCCATGCTAGAAATACACCAGTGAGATTCTGCCCTCTGAGATTCCAGCATATGCTCAACACACACATAAAGCACACCCCAAAAAGTATTTTTTTTTAATTGGAGTATAATTGCTTTCCAATGTTGTATTAGTTTCTGCTGTACAACAGTCTGAATCAATTATATGTATACATATATCCCTCTTGAACCTCCCTCCCTTCCACATCCTACCTCTAGGTCATCGCAGAGCACTGACCGAGCTCCTGGTGCCATACAGCAGCTTCCCACCAGCTATCTATTTTACGCATGATGGTGTATAGTGTATACATGTCAATGAACAAATCTTTATAGACCATTCTCATTCTAGATTTTTTTCTAGAATCTTTGACCTAATCTACACTATTCTAAGAACTAGCTTTAAGATTCCTTCTTTAAAAAGTATCTGTTTAAAGGAAAGGAAAGTGAAAGTGAAGTCGCTCAGTGGTGTCCGACTCTTTGCGACCCCATGGACTGTAGCCTACCAAGCTCCTCTGTCTATGGAATTTTTCAGACAATAGTACTGGAGTGGATTGCCATTTCCTTCTCCAGCGGATCTTCCCAACCCAAGGATCGAACCCAGGTCTCCCGCAGTGTAGACAGACGCTTTACCTTCTGAGCCACCAGGGAAGACCAAAGCACTCCTTAATTAGGATGATGGTTAAAACAAGTCCCTGAATTATTTGGCACTCTTTCCATTGAGAGATGGGACTATGTTTCTGCCCACTGAAATCCGGGCTCTGTGAATGCTTGTCAGATAGAGTAAAAGTGATGTTGTGTCACTCTGAACTAGGCCTTGAGAAGTGGGCAGTGTCTGTTCCTGTCTCATTGTCTACTCATTTTTGGAACCCAGCCACACATGTTTTGAGGAAGCCCAAGCAGTCCAGGGTTCGATCCCTGGGTTGGGAAGATCCCCTGGAGAAGGGAAAGGCTACCCATTCCAGTACTCTGGCCTAGAGAATTCCATGGACTGTATAGTCCATGGGGTTGCAAAGAGTCGGACACGACTGAGCAATTTTCACTTTCTGATCACTTTTCAAGCTGTTCATGGAGAGGCCCAGCTGAAGAGGAACTGAGGCTCTTGACTGGCTCCGACTGAACTCCCAGCTGACAGCTATTATCAGCTTTCTAGTCATAGGAATGGGCCGTTGTGGAAGTAGATTCTCCCTAGAAGTTGAGGTGCTCTGAAAAGCAGAGCCAAACCTTCCATGCTGAGCTCTGCCCAAATTGCAGACTCACAAGTTAAACACATGAGTTTTGTATTTTTTAAGCCACTAAGTTTTAGGGTGGATTGTTACTCAGCAATAAACAATGAGAACAATGGTTCTGGACATACTGCAGTGGATCTGCTTTAGGAGGGCTTTGTTAGGTGGTTAAATTGCTCTGCATAAGAAATAATAGCAAAATAAGAGGATTCTGAGCCAGCAAGCTACGGAGCAGAGGATGAAGAGAGGCAGAGGGCTCCAGCCATACAGAGGATGGGTAAAGCATAAATAAACTCAACAACCAGCAAAATGATCTAGTGCTAGAGATGGCAGGGGGCTATTCGGAACAGGGGTGCTAGTGCTCAGGTTAAAGGTGTTTGCTGACACAGCTGGCTGCAGGCATGGGGCACCTGCCAATCTCTGTGCCATTACTGTAAGCATTCAACATAACCCTGCCACATGTATACAGTCTCGAGTCTGGAATACTCAGGACAGGATGGGTACACTGCAATGAAGCTTGGTGGAATAACACAATGCAGTTATTAAGGTTTATAGTACAGAAGGAAATGGCAACCCACTCCAGTGTTCCTGCCTGGAGAATCCCAGGGATGGGAGTGCCTGGTGGGCTGCCGTCTATGGGGTCGCACAGAGTCAGACACGACTGAAGTGACTTAGCATAGTAACTTCAGTGTTAGAGCTGATCCTTCCTGCCCTGTCTCCAAATGTGCGCCTCATTTATTTTGGTTTTGAAGGGGATGACCACAGATACTTTCCTGGGCCTCAGTGTGAACCCCTGGGGACATTCGTTGTCTAGGTTGCTCTTTGGTGTCAGTGGAGCATCCCATACCTTGGTAGGTGCCCCTCACAATGGTACTTAATAATAATGCAAGCATGTAGATGCCTTAGATACCTTGATTAAGTGAAGTACTCTAGGTCCAAGGAAAGACCATATCAGACTTTGACGTTAAGAACCATAAAATAATAAATTCATGTTGTCTGAAGCCACTATTTCCAGTGGCTTAAGCCACTAAGTTTGTGGTTACCACAACAGAAAACTAATAAAACCTGGATGTGAAACATTATAATAGAGTGTTGTAAGTTAAAGGAAAGATTTGTTAGAAGACAGAAAAAACGAAAATGTCTAAAGCTTGTTTCTTGAGTTAAAAGAAAGACAAAACAATGTACATTTTCTTTGCATTTACTTTTACTGGAAAAAAAAGAAAAAACAACAACAAAACATTTTTTTTTTTTTTCAAAAGAATCAAAAGACCATTACACAAGATCGCACAATCACTTACAAATACTGTCAATTAAAGGTAAGTAGGCTAGTCTCACAAGTCCTTGTCTAAGCAGTTTTCTCCGTATGCAATACACTGACAAAGTAATTCTCAGAGCTGTTGGGCTGGATTCACAGTCCCACTGGGCATGCTCACTGCATTCCGTAATTGAATCACATCAGATCTCAAGTAGGAACTCTTCCACCAAGATTTCTCTCATGAGAGCAGTTTAAATAGTCACCTTCTTTCCATTTCCCACTGGCTTTTTTCGTAGTCAGAGGTATAGTTCAGCGTTATCCAATGTCTTTCTCCATTTACCACGCAATTTACTCTCCTTTGTTTGGGACCTAACTTCCTCAGTCTTCACATTCTTTTCAACCACCACCGTCTTTACTGTACAATAAGATGAGTTCAGTGTAAATATAGAAACCAACATCTTCAAAGGGGGAGAAAAAGAAAGGACCACCTGCTAGAAAAAGGATACAGGGATGATGGGTAATTTCAGGAAGCCCTGGAAAGGACTTTTTGCTATTAACATTAGCTTGTAAAAAGCAAGTATGAAACTTAAAAAAAGAAATCAAATTTGATGTGTTGTGTGTGTGTTTTATTTTGCACCATTATGAATCAAATACAAATACAACTAATAATATGCTCTAAGTTGCAACATGAAACAAGAATGGTAACAGCTTACAAATGCTGTGAACGTTCAGTTCTCTTCTGAGACATGGGGTATATCAATACTCCAGTTTTCAGAATCCTCCCCTGGGCCTTGTAATCACAAATGCCACAGATGGTCCTGTGTTTTATTTCTCCCCCAGAGGACCGGAGTCTGCAATTCTTATTAGATTCAAACTCAAGGTACAACTTAGCAAATGCTACATGCTTTATTAATGATTTTATGCACCTGTGAGGTCTACTTAGGACCCAGAAATTAAGAATATAGAAACAATCTCTTGAAAATATATATCATATCTCTACATATACCTCTTTAGGAATTATGTAAAAGCCTAACATATTCTGTGAATTTGATTTTTATAAGTAGTTTTCTAAAACAAACCTACACATAATTTTTCCCCTCAACAGTACTGATAAAATACAGGGCACCTTTTTCTTTCAAGTATTTGGGTAAAATAGCATACCCTGAGAATCTGGGGTGCAAACCTACACCTTGTAAACTGTAGAATGAAACTCCTCAAGCACCACATAGGAAAATGTGTACCGTGATGGTTTTAAAACACAGAGACTATTACTGAATGTGTCTTCTCATGCACATATAATATATACTTATCATGAGATTATAGTCAATCTACTTAAGAATCAACACTGTCCTGCAGTCCAAAGTATTATTTCAGGTAGCATGAGCACTCAATTTGTAACAAACACAGACTTCCATTTCTATGAAATATGAAAATAATTTAAATGCATTGAATCCTTTAAGAGGCAAGAATGATGAAATCAAATCTGAAATTAAAAAGATTTATATAGCTATGTATTTCTGAGTGACACAGGATGGTTTTGAAGTGCATGTTAACATTTAAGATTCATCATAAAGATGTCAAAATGTAATTTGTATTAGCTTACTTGTTCAGTCATATCCAGAGAGCCATACACATACAGACATAACATAGATGCAGACAGACATACAGAGAGCCAATATGTTAAGTCATTAACTGCATATTTGGGCTTCATTTCATCCTGAGGGCAATTTCAGAGAGTGTTTTTCAAGAAAATACATTCTGGTGAATTAAACTATTGTACTGGTTACAAATTTGTTCAGTTTTCCAACAACAATTCAAAAGGAGCATATTTCAACCTGACCATTTGACCAACAGGGAAAAGGGGAAATGGGTCAAGATTTCTTCACAAAATACCCTGTGGTTCATCTGGAAAACTATATTTTCACATGTAACCCCAGGAAGAGATGGCAAAAGCCAGACTCTGCAATTCTAATTAGATTCAAGCTCCAGGAACCCTATAGGAAATGTTACATGCTTTATTAATGGTTTTGTATATTTAAACCATAAAAAGGTAGCTTGGTAGCTGAAAGGACATTGTTAGGGTGATGGTTTTATGGGCCAGAAGGTTTCATATACTCCTGGCTTTTTCTACTTAGCTTTGGTTGAATAAGGAAGGACCCAACTACTTCATTCAAATATCAATACAACCTCAAGAAATAAAACAATGAAAAGTGAGGATTTAGATTTACCTCATGTTTTTAAACATGTTCCCCTCTATCATTTGAGGTGGTAAATGGCCTAGCAGCTTTGCTTTTTATGGCTTGATGAAATAGAGAACCATGAAATTATCGCAGATGATATGGTATTCATAGAACACTGCTTTAAAATCACTTATTTTAACCACTTGGACATTTACTACAACCAAAGCAGATTCTCAGAGGATGTGGCCTCTCTGATAGGGCCAAGAAATGAAAAGTTCTTTCTTTCCTAGTTTACCTCAATGTGAAAATTTGAGGCTCAGATCTGTTGGGGGAAAATAATGATAAATAGTGATAAGTAGCTTATGGGATCCCCAGACCCTTGGTAGGTAAGACTCCACCACATTCTCTGGGAAAGGAGATGTCTCTCTTTTTGGAGACCTGGAAGTAGTTGACTACTTAACACCAGCACTGGGTTTTCCTAAAAGTCACATGTAGTTTTGAAATAGTCTTGTCAATTCTGGTTCTATCTATGAAATTGTATCTGAGTTTCACAGGATGTGTTCAGTACTTGAGATTTCCGTGTTCTGAAAGCATTATAAGTTACTTGACTATTATGTTTGAGATCTTCAACAGATTCTACATTCTTGTTTCAGTATTAAGTGACCAAGACCCAGAGCATCTCTACTGAATATAAGGAAGGGCTGATGCTATGAGAGACACTTCCTAGTAATGAAAAATTAAGTTCTGGGGTGAATCTGTTGATGGAGTTGAGTAAGATGACTTCTATAACAAAGGATTAACACTTCCCTCAATTATGGCACAAGGACATCTTTTCCAAATACAGAGACTATTTCATATTTCATGCTCCATATATCATAGAGGCAGTCTCCTCATTTCATAGCTCATCAGCCCAATGATTGATTGAATTGTGACCAGAGCTGACTATTCCTCTCTCAAATCCTTCCTTTTACTCAAAAGAACTTCTTTTCAGAATAAGATCCCTTTAAGGAAAGCCCTGAATATGAAATTGAGTTTTTCTTAAAGAGTACAACTGAAGATTGTACTACAGATTCTTCAGTCATGAACAGTATAAAGTTCTGTGGTTTCAAGATGTAATTTTAAGCAAAAATCAATATTGATGATCGTTAAAATAAAAACAAGGATTAAAAAATTACCAGAATGCATTATCTTTGAAAAAATAAGTAAATAAGAGGAGATTCCTTTTTGAAAAGCCCAGGAGAACCTTCAAGTTATTCTTTTTAAAAGTAAGAAATATTACAATGTAACATTTGTTGAATATATAATATATTGACTCACTTATAAATTATGATGAGCTAAATGTTTATCTGTTCAATCAGCTCTTCAAAACTTACCATGAACACTCACTAAAATAACCTTCAGAAGTGGGCTACAACTGAGGCAGTATTGAATGTCAATGAAAGATTCTATGATTTGGATTCTCGACATCTCTTAAAACCGTAAGGAGCAAGTGATATAAACCTAAATCACTGCTATTGGTATCGTGACGGCTGGAGAGAATCGGAGCCACCAAATCAGAGTTCACTTTCTGCTCTACTACCCCAAACAGATCACACTTCAGACTCCAAACAATCTGTGAGAGAGAGGAGTATGCAACTATGAAGGGGATCATTAAAGAAGAATATAATCCTCCACACTCATAGCAAAGCTTGGATTCTGGAGGGAAATAGATATTTTATACCTTTCTGAAACTAAGATCTTAATCTTAAATGCAACCACTGGCTCTCCAGTCTTTCAAACCATCCTAGTTTAAGGCAACAAATGGTGTCATGGCATTGTACCAATGGGAAAGTTAAAACAAGGCACAAAAGTTAAAACCACTGTTTTTCACAATCACATTTGAAATCATGCTAAACCCAATAAAAGGACATGTAAAACATAACCAAGAGAATGACTAGGCTTGGCTGGTCTCTGATTCAAAATACAGACCCATCATATTTAAACCCAGACAAATGCTACAACTCTGCCAGCCAGTCCTGATATATTGTAAGAATCTGTAGGGAGATTTGTGATCCAAATGACTGATATGCTAGTTTGGTTTACAACAAAACCAAGCTTATTCTGTTGTATGTTTTGACTGAACTACAAGAACATGTAAGAGATGGTTTGCCTAGTCACAAATGCAGGAAGGAAAGATGAAGGGAAAGCTTATATTAAAGTACAAAAGGAAATAGTTTTACATAGGAAAAAACGCAACCATTCAATCAGCAATAATACAAAGTGTCTTAACAGGGTTATTCAGAAAAATATAGAAACTTACACACTTGTTTATAAGAAGCAAAAACTAAGAATAACATATCTAGAGGAAGTTTTTCCGGTGATTCTTAGTGTTGTTACAATGAAGCCTTCAGATTTAAGAAGGTTTGTCCATCTTTCTGTCTTGCTCCTATAAACAAACATAGTCAAAGAAAAGACTGTTAGTTCTAAAAGTAAATCTCAGTCTTAAGGAAGCAAGAAAAATGCCAAGATACATTTTATTTAACTATTTAGCTAATTTTTGTGTGAATAATGCTGAAGTTCACAATTTAAAATTGGAGAATGTTTCTGAACCTACTAGACATCTTACTGACTTCAAGAAATTGCCCCAAATGGGACATCTTTTTGAAACTTGAATTAAATACACTCAATCCATTCAAAAATTATTTTAGAGTTAAATATTTAGTTTTACTGAAATCATCCATAACAGAAAATAGTATAACAGATATGTTCTTAAAACATGCAAAAATGATATTTAAACTAAATTGAAACATTTGAAATTAACATGAGTTATTAATTTAGTTAAATGAATAAACTCTATACTCTAAAGTGAACAGTCACCACCTAAATTGTGTGGAATTTCATACTGTGCATTTTGTTTGAAATGAGATATACTGGTTAGAGTCTATAGCTTATTTCAATCCATTCTAAAGCAAGCATTGATGTGTTCAAAATCTTACTGAAAATTAGCCCTTTCTTTCTGTCAATCTCTCTATATATTGCATATCTAATAGAACTTTGCCTAAAGAACTTTTTAAAATTAACCTTTGGGAGTTGAAATTTGAACATAATATTATGAAGACAGAAATAGAGTAGCCTACAGGTAATATTTTTTTTAGGGATTAGACGACTCTATCATGTGAAAAACAGCCTTCAAGAAGTGTCAAATAACAGCTATCTAATCAATTATATGCAATCAGAGTAGAGTGGCAAAGGATATTTTAATCCTGCCATCTAGAAACTGACCTGTGTTAAATATATGCTTAAGGAAAAAGAAGTCTATAAGATTAATTATAGGTTTAGAGCTCATATGTATACATTTCAAGTTTGTTGATTTTACCCCTTTTGTACTTTATATCAAGAAATGACTTTCAAGAGAAAAGGGACTGTTGTGGGTCTGGAAACTTCTCATTTGCTAAAGTTTTTCTACCTTAGGATACACAGAACAGGAAAAGAAAACATAATTACAAGGGGAGGAAAAGAAAATAGGAGACCAAGAAGAAAAATGTCAATGTGGATCTAAGGACAACTCAGGCTGAGTCCTGTCATGAAGCAAAGTTTGCAAGGACTCCTTGAGCAGAGAGGGGAGAGAGACAGAGAGAAACAGTGAGAGAGAGAGAGAACGGGAACACCCCAGGATGGGGAGAGCAAGCTGAGAAATGGAGGAGAAATCTGTTTCTACCAATTGCTGGGATCATTTTCAGGGACTTGTCTAGATAACATCTTTTCACTCATTTGTGGGATATTGCTTCTGCTAATTAGAGAAGGAAATGGCAACCCACTCCTGGAAAATCCAGTGAACGGAGGAGCCCTGTATATTAACTTTAGAGGAACTGTGTTTAACATCTTGAAAGTAATAAGGTTGCTCCAGTTCCTATTAAGGCCAAAATAATTGCCAGTTGAACCTGGCAGAGGGTCGTGACGCAGTCAGGGAAGGGAGGGAGTGACTGTACCGTCACCAGGCAGTTTGGCCTGGATGACTTCCCATGATTTTAGGACGGAACCCATGACAGAGTTCAGCAGGGATGTTGGGTCAGACTCTCCCTTGCTCCACACGGGCCTGCGTCGAGAGAGAGGGGAAAACCACCACAGGCAGCTGGCACCCTATGCCTGGAGCTGTATAGCATGCTGAAAAGCGTGGGGGATACTAGAGAACCCTGACCACAGCCAACGCCTGCCCCGGGGGTCAGGCAGCATGCAGAGCTGTGAGCATGACCTCCGGTTTGGAGAAATACCAAGAAATCCTGCATACTGGCCCCTGGTGCTGCCCTGAGAGTATGCAGGAAAAAGGGCTGACTTTCTGCCTTGGTGGAGACCCCAGAGAGATGACGGGCTTCTGAGGTGTTGATGAGCTTCTACTCTCCAAGGAAGACTGAACTCTTATGACAGGGCATGGACTGTGTGCCATGTCCTTTGCAGTGATTTTATGATTCAATCTTCACAGTGCTCCTGCAAGGTATCCCTACTTGACCCTTGAGGAAATTGAGGTCCAGAGAGGGCGAATCACTTGTCTGGGGGGAAGACTCTGAGTCAGGGTGCTTGACTTCAAGGCACACATACCTGGGTTTTAGTCAAAGCCACACAGCTTCCTTTGGACTGAAATGCATGTCCCCATTGGCATTTAGGTCCTGTTCTCCGGTGACATCCCACACCTGCCCTCCACCCCCCTGAGTTACCTGTCCTCTCCCCCAACACAGATTACCCCACCCCACCCCACCCACACAAACATGGCAGCCACAGCCCCTAGAAGTGCTGAAACAATTTCTCTTTGGGACGTACAGTGTTCTAATGACTAACGAGAGCTAATTTTTTAATCAAAAGATAAACACACATGGAGGCTTAATATATGCTAGAAATTGCCAGATTCAGGATCAGTTTCTTACCTTATTCTCTCCCCTTTTCCCAGTTAAGAAACAGGGACAATTCACAAGGAACTGAGATGTGCAGGGCAGAGAGGGAGAAAGCGGGCAACTCATAGCCACTGAGCTCAAAGGGCCTGGAATTCAGCTGGTCTCTTGTCTGGGACAAATTATTTTTTCACTTGTCAAATGGGGATAAGAAAGTACCCACTGGCTTAAAGAATCAAGCAGCATGATGTTAAATCTTGGTATGTAATAAATGAATACACATTAGCTATTAATTTTCCTTTCCTATTAATTTTATAGAGGTTTGAGGAAAATACAATGACAAAAAAAAAAAAAAAACTGCAGAGAAAAGCACAAAATAATGAGGAAAGCTACAATCCAAGGAAAGAGAAAGGGAGAAAAGAAATGCCAAAAAAAAAAAAAAGACAAAAGGAAGATAATACAACAGCAGCTATAAATAATCATCAGGAGAGGAAGCCACAATCAAGGGAGGAAAAAACAGATATAAATCAATTGATTCAGGAGTGTGATCATGGGATGAGCTGAAAATGAAAGACGTCGCGCGTGTTGCCTGCAGCCCGCCCTCTGACCTCGTGCGCGAGGCTGCCGAGAACACAGGTGAGGGAGCCGCCCCTTCCAGCCCGCCCTTGGAGCGGCTAGTCCACGATGACAACAGACTCCAAACAGAAAAGGGAGGAGAAGGGAAGAAGCAAGGTGGGGCTTTAAACTAAATCAGCCCCAAAGGGACGGGAAAGAAGAAGAACAAGGAATAAAAAAGAAATGATAAAAAAACAGAAAGCAAATTCTCAAACAAATGGAAATGGAAGAAAAGAGGGAAAGTAAGGTGCGGGCCAGCCCCAGGATGGAGGAGCAGAAGGAAGTGGGAGAAAAAGAGAAGCGAGCTGGGCAGCATTGAGAAAGAAGCGAATGGAAACAGACTTCAGTTCTGAGTCCCAGTTCTGCCCTAGATGGACACCGTGACATAAGAGGGGTTAGCCTGAATTTTCTCCTGCCATCTTTACATAAGGGGACAGGGTTTGATGGTCTAAGGACCCCATGGGGCCCTTTAGAGAACCCTATGAAAATAGCTTCCCCTGAATCTGCTCCCTTTCTCCTTCCTCTTCAGTTGCTGATGTCTGAGGCTCTACTCAGGAGGTAGAAATAACTCTGAAAAAGTGAGGAGAAAAAGAAAGAACAATGACTCAAGAACCATATAAGGCGCACTCAGAAATGAAGAAGCAAATGGGTCAAGTATTAAAAAAAGAAAAGACGTTCAAAGGAAACAAAATAATTGCAGTCCCCACTGGGTGGCAGGCATGGTGCCAATGAAAGTTTTCTGTTGTTAGTATTACATGTTTATCTTTATGCCCTTGTAAATGGTATTTAGTATCAAGTCTCAGATACAATTTTAAAGCAAAAATACAGCATGTAAGTGGGTGGGTAGGAGAAGGCAGGAGACTGAATATGTTAAGAAAGGAAAAATATAGCTACATGCCTCCAATGACAGAAATCTAAAATAAAAATAATCTCATCAGAAAAGGCATCAAAGATACTGTGGAGAAGGGGCTTCCAAAACGAAACATAACAAGCAACAAAGGCCTAAAACAGAAGAGGCCTAACAAAAAAGGAGAGAGCTAGGAAGTTTTGAACTGGTATGCCCAGCACACTGGTGTGTTCCCAGTGGGTTTCTGTTGTAACTCTCTGGCCACCAGCTGGGAACAGTTTGGTCCATTTATCACACTGTGTGATGTCATTACTAAATACAAATAAAATACATAATATTACTACTTAGCTTCTGAGATGGGTTGTGACTAGGCAAAGATTGAGGAGCACTGCAATTTTGTTCACAGGAAGAAGAGAAATAGTAAAGACACACTTATGAAAGCGAAACTAGAGGAAAATTCATAACAGAATAATCCGAGAGGAGCAGCAGCTAGGTATACTCAAATCTATACGGGGGAGAAAGTAAGGCTCCTGGTTACAACGTGCAGCTAAAAATAGATGATGAAATACTTATTATTTGAGCTGGAAGGAATCTTAAAGGTTAAGACAGGATTTGAACACTGGTTTTGCAGTTCTGTGTGTACAGCTTATGTCTTCCAGCTGGAGTGCAGACTCCTGGCTTGTATTAATAGGATGGTCACATGTGGGTTCATAGCCTCATCACAGAGTTCACCGTGGCCGATGGAGTGTAAACATGTAATTCATGCTCGTGGAATGAATGAAGGCATTAGTGCGTTTTATTAAACATTCATTTTACAAAAGTCAAGAGAATCAGAGCAGGTCCAAGGTGTCCTGGCTGCCAGTCCTGGGCTCATTAGGCTCCTCTG
The DNA here is from genome assembly GCA_006410635.1 of Cephalophus harveyi. Lineage (NCBI taxonomy): Eukaryota > Metazoa > Chordata > Mammalia > Artiodactyla > Bovidae > Cephalophus > Cephalophus harveyi. The sequence goes on along the minus strand of SJYT01029976.1, from coordinate 283,239 downwards.
CCACCCTTTTTTTGTTTCATGACTCCTACCAACAAACAAACAGCATACTGTGTGGTCCAGGAGCCAGGAGCCAGCCCCATGGGTCCTGGTTCTCTCCCTCTCTGGGGACCTCAGCAAAACCACTTCTTTCTAAAGCCCCAGTTTTCTTCTCTATGAAATGCTGTGTTTAGATCAAGTCATTTATGTGACTTCTTAGTTGAGAGGGGCACATAAAACCCTACTCTACCTCAAGAAAATACTCTGGAATAAGTCTAGTTTTCAAAGGAAATCTTAAACTGAAACTAGCTTCCAGGCCTTCTCACACTGACTGTCTGCACGAACACCAACAGATGAAGGGGGGTGTACCATGTAATTTTTGCTATATCTGAACCACGTTTAAATTTTTTCACACAAGGAAAAAAACTATACATTTCCTTCTTTTTAAACCCGACTTTTCTTTGGCAAGTGGCATAGAACTTTCAGGATGCTGAGTCTTGAAGGATTTTGGTTATCATCTGAATTTGGGTAATTAGATTTTCACCTATACACAGAAAGCTAATAATTAACTCCTCTGTGTGTGCATGTATTTGTGTGTGTATGTGTATTAATTGCTCAGTTGTGTGTGACTCTGTGAAACTCCATGGACTGTAGTCCGCCAGGCTCTTCTGTCAATGGAGATCTCCAGGCAAGAATCCTGGAGTCAATTGCCATTCCCTTCTCTAGGGGATCTTCTCGACCCAGGAACTGAACCCAGGTCTCTGCATTGCAGGTAGATTCTTTACCTTCTGAGCCATCAGGGAAGCCCCAGTTATTTCCTTGCCTCGCCTTAAATCTTCAAGCCAGCTTTTACCTTTCTATCTTTAGGGTTGTGGAGTAAAATAAATGTTAAAGAAATGAAAAGCTTTCAAAGAAATCACTGTTCAAATCTCTAGTGCAAAAAACCTGGGTTTGTATTTGTGTCTGATGGAAACCACGCCGGCCTAATCTCTCCAGACTCAGCAGACGGGAGAAGGGCCAGAGGCAGCTGCTACAGGACACGGAGGTAGCCTGTGCCACTTCCTCCCTCCTCGGGGCCCTGTCCTCCTTTCCCCTTGCCCTGCGCCTCCACAACTCACACAAAGGCCTCCGAGGATTAGCTGCTCCCAAACAACCTTAGGTAAACATCCCACCTGTCCAGAAGATGAAAACACTTTTGTGGAGAGGCTACTCCTTTTCTTCTGCAAAGTTGTCTCTAAATTGGGGCCTCTTCCACATGCATATCTCTTTATTTTCTACATTGAACAACAGTTGCATTATTTATCTTTACTCTTTCCCTCCCTTCTTTATTTGTGTTCATTACATACGGCCCGTTGCAAATTCTTGGAAAGGAAGAATTCGAATCATCTATTTCTAGATAAGAAGTGAAACGAGGGTTGTGCTTTTACTTGAATTTTTAGAGGAAGATCCAAGGATTATTGAACAGCGGTCTATTGTTTATTTTTCAGCCTAGTAAATATAATACATAGTAAAATCCCTTAATTTGGAAAACTTCTATATTTTGCAACAACTGTTACATGATCTGACATTCACACAAATGTTGAGCAGTAGAAATCATTGACACACAGTTGTCATGGGTCCTAGAAAGTTTGCATGCCCCAGAAAACACAACTGGTGAGAAGATGCTGGCACTCTGATCCTGCATCCTAATTTAACCCTTTTTCATTTCAGAAAGAAACAATGTTCCTCTCTTTCTTTTCAATAAAAAGAAGACAGGAATGGCTTATGTTTTCCATGTAAGCATAGAAAGGGTTCCTCTCCTCTTCCTCTCCTTTCTCAGTTCAGTATGCTCTTATCAAGGTATGAAACCCCCTAGAAGCATTTATGCTGTCAACCCTTCCTCATGTGAAGACAACAGGAGAAGGAGAGGGCAAATCTGTCCGCCCAGTGCCGGCAGCTTCCTGCTATATCTGAAGGGTGTGTGTGTGTGTGTGTGTGTGTTTAGCTGCTCAGTCATGTCCAACTCTTATGACCCCATGGACTGTAGCCCGCCAGGCTCCTCCATCCATGGAATTCTCCAGGCAAGAATACTGCAGTGGGTTGCCATTTCCTTCTCCAGGGGATCTTTCCAAACCAGGGATTGAATCTGCATCTCCCTTTCACCACTGGGCCACCACGGAAGCCTGTCTGAAGGTTGCCCCTGCCTTATGTGCTTCACCTAAAGTGTCCTGGTTCAGAAAAACCTGGCTCCCCTTCCTATCAAGTTCCTGGACTGTAGTAACAGCAAGGATTCCCACCGATGAATTTGGATGGACTTTGGTGTCAGAATCCACATCTACTTCTTTTAGAGAGGGGAACAAGGGGGAGTTGACTCTTTTCTGATGGGAGAGAATGTAGATAGGAAAGGGTGCCTTGTAGGCATTCCCAGCAGAGCATGGTGGATTCACTCTGAACAGACTGGATCAAACACAGCAGCTTCATCCCAGGAGCCACTGCAGCTTGGGAATCTCCCATCCCATAGGGGTCAAGCCGTGCGTGCGTGTGTGTGTGTGTGTGTGTGTGTGTGTGTGTGTGTAAAATACCTTAAAGACTTTGTAAAGACTTTGGACTTGCCTAAACAAAGTATTCTGATTGTCTGAAAGCAAAAATAAGACCTTAAAAATAGGCTCTTTGTATAAGAAACTTCAAGAGAAAGATGTGGGGGACGGACAGAAGCCATTCTGCAGATTTTAGAAAACCTCTTAACAAGAACATGTCAGCCTTTGACTCTCCTTACTCTGAGGAGCAACCAGAGGAATGGTGTTTCCAAAGATGTCCTGTGCCTCCGTCACTTGGGCTGCAAGGAATAAAGCTCACTCCACAAAATCCAGACCAGGTTTTCACTTCTTCCCCCTGCCAATTTTCACCCAAGGCTAACCCTGAGAGATCCCTCCTACTCACTGTGGGAAAAACACTCAGGCAATTGGAAAAGGTCAAAGGGAAAAGGCCAGCCGTGGAGCTGAGGAGTGAGGAGAGAAGAAAGCTTGGCAGGAAAATTAGCTCCCTAATCATTTGAATGGGGTTCTATTCTGACGAAAATACCTCCTCTGCTATAAACCTGCCACTTCAAACACAAAGCATTAGGACTCCTTTTAATCCCTCAAACCTGATTATCAAAGTGATGGTCACTCACCAGCAGCTGCTCCCTCCGGCTTTCTGGTGACCACTCATCATCTGTGTTCCACCACGAAGCTCATGGTGGTGCCATCAAAGGAGGGGGGTGCGATGATCCGCGGGCCCAGGGGCTGTGAGGTGATGCTGATGACAGGCTTGCCATGCAGCTGGGCAAAGCCCTTGGCCCCCACGAGCTGGGAGGTGGCTGCCGGGGCAGAGGAGGAAGAGGAGGCGGGAGACTGACCGGAGGCCATGAAGTAGGGGGCCTCGGTGAATGCTGCAGCTGCCTCTTTGCTGGGGGGCTCTGCTGCCAGTGGGGAGAGCTCACCGCCCCCTGGAGTGCGAGCAATTGGCGTGGGCTGCAGGGCGTTGGCGGGCAGCACCGTGGGCAGAAACCCGGGGTAGATCATGTAAGTGGGTCCATAGGCCCCAGGACTCAGGGCCAGAGGAGGCACAGGGAGGGACATGGGAGCCACTGCCTGCTGCTGGGAGGTCATTGGCACGTCCACATACTGCCCTGTCTCGGGGTCAAACAGTCTCCGGGTCATGGGCTGTACTGGTGTGTCCACCAGATAGTACTGGCCGGTGGTCACATCCAGGAGCATCTTGCGCTGGGTCTGCTGAGGTGGGGGCTGCTGGAAGGGGTCTGTGGGGACAGGAGCTGGGCCGGCAGGTGCCGGGGCCGGCATGCCTGGAGGGGAGAAGCAGAGGACCTGGGGCTGGGCGCTCTGTAGGGTGAAGGGCAGTGGCTGCTGGTGGTAGATGGCGGTGGGGGGATGCTCAGGGCTCTGGGGCCCCGCGGGGGCAGCTACTGTCTCCCGGGGGTGGTCAGGTTTGGTGCGCCATGCTGGCCGGCTGGTTCCACTGACCTGAGAGCCCTTGGGACTAGTGGGGACCTGACTCCGGGCACTCAGGGGAGGCAAGCTGCAGAGAGTGGCCGCGGCTGAAGAAGCTGGGGGTCCCTCCCTCCCTGCCCCAGGCCTGCCTGGAAGCTCTCCAGCTGCAGAGCTTCCTTTAAGAGGGATGGTCAGGTAATTCTCACAGTCACTATTGCTCTTTTCCAAATTGCTGACGATTTTCCTGTTGGTCACCTCTTCCAGAGGTGCCCGGGTGGCCGGAGAGATCTTGAGGGACCGCAGTCCCTGCGATTTGATGCCCTTGGTGGCCGCCGAGGGACTCTCCGGAGAAGGGCCTTGCGGGAACTTGCCAGCGACTCCCCCAGTTTTCTGGGTGCTGCTGGCACTCACTGTGAAGACATTCCGTTGGCTGGGGAGCGGGGGCAGGGGCTGGGTTCTGTCCACATCCTTGTGCACCGGCGGAATATAGAGGGACCGGGGCCGCTCCCTGGCCAGGTTCTCAAAGGCAGCCGCGCGGGCAGACACGCTCTCGGTGCTGGGGTTGGAGTTTCTCCGCTGTAGACGTTCTGGGCCCCCTCTCAGGGCCACCCCGCCTTTGTTCCCGATGCCCCGCGGCTCCTCCACCTCACCCAGCCGTCTGGCCAACTTGTCGGGGTCAGCGGCCCCGGCCCCTTCCCTCTCCTCGCTGGCGATGAGCGACAGGACGTGGCTGTCGGTCAGCAGAGGCAAGGGGTCGCTTTTCCGCTTCCACTCGTTCCTGTTGAAGCTGTACAGCTCTTCCATGGACCTCACGGCCGCCGTCAGCTTCTCCAGGGCATTCCGGGATGTCTTGGGGCCTTTCCCTTCCTCCTTGGCCTCCTCCTCCTTGACCTTCTCTGGGGTTCTCTGAGCCTTGGAGACGATCTTGAGCACAGGCAGGTAGGAGCCCTGCTCAGGCTTATTGGGGGCGATGGTGGCCACCGGCAGCCTGCCAGATGCCCTGTGCACCAAAACTGTCCCTTCTGGCGAGGAGGAGTTCAGGACCCTGCCGCCTCCCTTGCCCACATTCTCCCTGGGTTCTCGCTCGGTGCTGTCCTCCCTGGGGTTCACCACAGCCTGGCATGTGATCACCATGGGGGACAAGGATCCGGATCCCCCAGCGGGAGGAGCCAGCTGCTTGGGTTTGGGCCCAGTCAGCCCCTGCTCTGGGGTAACACTACCCTTGTCACTGCTGTCCCCTGACCCCTTGATTAGTTTCCGGACATCTCTCACCTGATGGAGGGGGCCTTGGGCCTTGGACTTGTCCCTGACGTCTCTCACCTGGAACTGGGGCACTTTTTCCAGGTTGTCCCCCCGGAAGAGCTTCTGCTGGGCCCTGCTGTTGTCCTCAACGGTCTTGAAGAGGTTGGAGGCACTGCCGCTGGCCAGTTTGGGCGTGAGCAACTTGGCAATGTTGAAGTCCGAGCTCGGCTGCTGCACGCTCCCCAGGCGGATCTTGATTTCGGGAGCCTTGGGTCGGATCACTGCCGTGGAGGTGGCCTGAGCAGCAGGGTACTTGGTGGCCTGTTTCCCCGGCTGCTTATCCCTGGGTGTCTGCTGGATGTTGGGGACAAAGAGGCGAGACATGATGGTGGACTTGCTGGCAGAGATCTCCCCCAGGTCGGCCCTCCAGTCACCCCCCTTGGGGAGTTTCAGCTTCCCAACGGGGGCTCTTTCTTCTCGCTTCTCAGCCTCTTTCTCCTTCCAAGACCGGAATGCACTGTTCTGACTGCGGAGGAAGATGCCCTTGACAGTCTCTGAGGCACTCTTTTTAATTTCACACACTTCTGGGAGTCCATCGGCAAAATGACGGCCGGAGCCTGCGTGGCTCTCCCGAGGGGCGCTGGCTTTGAAGATGGGGGATTTAGACCCAGCTACGGCCCCCTCCCCACCGGCATCAGACATGCTGACCACCGTGTACTCAGAGCCGGCCTCCGAGTGGCGAGAACCCTGCCTCTGCAGGCCCCTCTCACGCTGCTTCTCAGCCCCGGGGGGAGGGGCCTCCGTCTCCTTGGAGGTGCTGGAGAGGTGATGGTGGGATGTGTCGCTGAGTTCTCCCCTCTCCATTTTGAACTCGTGTTCCCTCTGCATCTTCTTGGAGATGACATTTTTGAGCAGGCTGGAAGCAAACTTGGACTTCTGGGGGCCATCAGCGCGGGAGGCCGGCTTGCCGCTCTCGGAGGTCTCGGAGCCATCATCCGTGTACACTGACCCGGGGCCCTTGCTGGGGCCTTTGCTGGCCTTGCAGGGCCCCGCGGCCAAGCTGGCTTTGCTCTCACTGCGTAAACTCAGAGGCTCGAGAAGGGTGACCACGCGCGGACCCGACTGGACCTGCTTCTGGAAACACAGAGGTGTCTCCACGTGTTTGATCTCGCCCTCGACTTTGCTGACCACGAACTCCAAGGCCTTGGTCTGGGACTTCTTGGACTGGATGTAGAGCTGGTCTGCCGTGGTCCTGGCCCCACCGCCTTTCCTCAGCCCTGCAGCCACTGAGGCCGCGCTGCTCCTCAGGAGGCTCTGTTCCACCCTGGCTCCAACACCTCCACATTTTAAGTCCAGGAAGGTCGACCAGCGCCCAAAGCCGACTTCGGAGAGCACGGAGGACTCCCGGGAGCTGATGTTCAGAGCCTCAAAGTAGGGGTAAGCGAGGCTGCGGAAGGCCCGGGAGGTCAGATTACGCACCTCTTTGTCCGCGTCGTCCAGCTCGCTCACGGCACTGGAGGCTCCACTGGAGTAGTCCACCAGCTCCTTCGCCCGGATGGCCCCGCACCGGGTCTGCAGGCGAGCAGGGACGGCGATGAATTTCTTTGCATGGTCCTGAGCCACGGCTGCAGCCGGGTCTTGCTTCAGCGAACTGGAATTGTGTTCAGCAGCTGTAGGGACGCGGAGGCTCATGTCGCCTTCATGCTTGGCAGCATAAATAATGTTTTGCTTTGCACACACGTTGCTAGGCTCATTTATAGCCCGGGAAGTCGGTTTGATTGATAGGAGGATCTGGCTTGCTGCGTTCCCACAGCTGCTGGCGGCGGTGGCTGCTGCTGCCCCTGAAGCCGCCTCCGGGGGCTCGGGCAAGGGCTCCCGCGGGGTGGCCGTGCCAGGCCCCGTGGGTGGGGGAGTGGGGTCACCGTCCGAGGGGCCGCTGCCCACTTCCGTGCTGCTGGTGTTGTCGCCGCCGCCGCCGCCGCCGCTGCCCGCGCTTGGCCGGGCGGGGTCGCTGCTGGTGGGGCTGGGTGTCCGGGTGGCGTTGGTGCTGGGAGTGGTGCTAAGGTAGCAGCTGTTGTCGTCGTCCTCTTCGGTCAGGGTGGTGACATCCTCTGGGGTCTCGTCGCTGCCACCGAAGGAAGCGTAGTCCACAAATGAGTAGATCACGTTGTTGTCCTCGAAATCCCAGCGGGAGGCCAGGCCCACGTCGAAGTCCATGTCCTGCTCCACCTCGCTCAGCTGGATCTCGTGGGTGGTGATGTAATGGGCCTCCTGATTTCTGGGGGGGTCCCGGCTGCCCTGAGACTTGGCAATAATGTCTCTGCACTCTGTGGCATCTGCTTCCCCACATTGCTCTCTTCCTCCCCCTCCTCGCCCTCCTGCTTTTTCCCCTTCTTCTCCCTTGGGCTGGCAGCTCAGCGCATTCTCGCCACTGTCACTCTCGAAGCCTAAGGATGAGGACGAGGTGGCCAGAGCCCCTGTGGATGTGGTGGTGCCATCCATCTTGGACAGGCCACCTTCTTCTGCTCCGTCCACAGGGGAGGAGGAAGAGGAGGAAGAGAAGGGGTTGCTGCCCTCATCGGTACCGGAGAGCTGGGATCTGGAGAGTTCCAAGGGGACAGAATTCTTCAGTGGGGCTGGAGCTTCGTGCTCTTGACTGCTGACTTCGTCTTGGGCTTTCTCCTGGGGACTCTTCGAGCCCCTCTGATCCCCCTGGCGCTGCTCCCGAGTGAGTCTCATGGTCTGGGGACTGTCCCTTGGGACTCCAGCTGAAGCGCACATCTCCACATATTTTGCTTCTCGCAGGGAGGAGGCTGATGGCTTGGGAAGCGGCTGCAGCTGCTGCTTTTGCTCCTGGCTATCTTGAGCTCCACTCACCCCGTCCCCCACCTCCTTGGATCTGGCCTGCAGATTCAGTTCAGGAGGGGTGCCTTCCATTCTGAGCCCTCGCCTAGGTGTCAGCGACAGGAAGAGACAGTGGTGAGCGACGGGACTGTCCTGGGTCCCTCCCTGGCCCTGGAGGGGCTGCAGAGTAGCCCGAAGCAGGGTCCCACGTGCCTGGCCTGGCCCCAAGGCTGCAGGCACCCTTGCCACCGCCGCCACCACCTCCCAGTTCTTCAGCCCCTGTGGCGGGGCCCAGGCCAACCTGAGGGAGGTAGGAAGGCTCCTGGGTGGGGTGGCAGAGGTGGTCTGTGGCCAGGGGGCTGCTGCTCTGGCCGAGACTGTGGCCAGCTTCCAGCAGCCAAGCTGTCCTGTCCAGTTGTTGGCCTGACGCTCTCGGCAGCTAGGAGTCTGAATGCCATCGACCACGGAAGAAGCAGCATCTGTAGGTCGACTCCGGGACTTCCAGAAATGAAAGGAAAGCATGTGCTGTTTCTTGTGGAGCCTTGTCCCTTTCCTGGATGGGGTAAGAGTGGGTCACGTCATTCCAGAAATATTTTTAGTGTCTATTCCCCAGTCATACTGAAACCACACTTGAGGGAAGAGAGAAGAGGCTCTGAGATAAAGAGAGAATGTGGGAGGTAGAGAAGACGTGTGGGTTCTAGTTGAAATCAACCAAATGTCCTATGTAATCTATTATGGGGATGTCTAGCAAGTACGAAATTATTCTTTACTCACTGCCGTCTTTCATTCCCAAGTCTGATTAAATGTGCCGCCCCTCCTTGTTCTTAAATAAATCTGAATTCAGCAGTGCATTTCAAATCAATTACGGACAGCCCAGAAAGACTTCAAAATCTCCCTTGGACATATGGCAGCTTTATGTTTGTCTGAAAATCTACGCCTTTTCTTTCTCTTTCATCTTAAATCAGTTGAGTTCTGGTAATACCACCTTTTGTAGGAATAAAACACTCTATCCCTCCTTCCCCAAAGTTCCACTTTATGAAACATAATCTGTTTGTTTAAAAATAGGAAGAACTCCTCCAGCCCTTACTGTTGACTAAAGTGTAAAAGGGCATTTTCAGAGACTTGAAACTTAACACTTGAAATAAACTTTTAATTAGAGTCACTAAAAAGCACCACGTGGTTCCAAACTGACACTACTTCAAATCTCTACAATCTCAAAAAGTTCACTAAACTTCCAAAACCATGGCAAGACAATAAACCTCCAATTATATATATAGCCTGAGCCGCAGCCTCACGATTCAGTTACACTGGCTGGATTCCAGACCTGCAGGGCACTGACTGGGAAGGCGCGGGAGAACAACGAATACACTTACCCTTCACGAGTACAGTGCGGCTGGCAGGGAGGCTCAGAGAGGAAATGTGGCCCCCTGGCATGCCCCATGGCACCGAAGCCAGAATCCTAGGTCACTGGCTCTGAGATCCTTTCATTTCAAACAATCCAGGAGTTGTGCAAGTGTATTTGCCAGGCAACTCCAGATGGGGGTTCTGTCCTGGCCATCCTCAGAGCAGATCCCTTGGGTCTATCAGTAGAGAATCACAACTCTTGGTTTGGTGAGATCTGGCTCCCATCACCTGCCAGGCCCAGTTCCACCACTATACATAGTCTATGTGTCACTTATACCGATTGAATAAAGCACTATTTTAAACATTCACATTTGTGGGAAACAAAAATAACACCATCAAGCATCCCCTTCCAACATGAAGGCCACCCCCGCACTGAAAAATGTTCCTTCCTCTGGCTGGGCGTGGGGGGAGGTATGGAGTGGGAGCCCCTAGCAACTGAGGCATCCACCTTCTCATCCTTGGGATGTGGAAAGTGCAGCCTTGCCATTCTCCCAGGACAAGTCTCTCCTGCCCACATCACTGCCATTGAAAACACGACATAGGGAAGGCTGGAAATATCAAGTATCACAATATGGATAGAAAGCCAGAGTGCTAAAGGCAGAGAGTAAAAGAGAAAAGGAAACAGAAACAGGGAGAGAATGAAAGAACAAAAAAGTGAGAGAGAAAGAAGGGACTTGCTAAATTTGTGATCAAATTTTTGATTATGGAGAGCCAGGTGTAATGGCACAGAATCCTAGATTCTTAATGATAAAAAAAAATTGTGAATCACAATAGTTATAACTGAGTTACATAGTGTTTACTGTGTGTGAGGCATTATCTGAGGCACTTTTAGATGTGTCTGTATTTATTTGTTTAATGATCATTACAGCTTGGTAAGTTAGGTACAATAATTGTAGTGAATTTACAGGTGGAAAAGCTGAAGCACAGAGATGTTAAGAAATTATAGTGAAGTTGCTCAGTCATGTCCAACTCTTTGCAACCCCATGGACTGTAGCCTACCAGGCTTCTCCATCCATAGAATTTTTCAGGCAAGAGTACTGGAGTGGGTTGCCATTTTCTTCTCCAGGGGGTCTTCCCAACCCAGGGATCGAACCCCGGTCTCCTGCATTGTAGGCAGATGCTTTACCCTCTGAGCCACCAGGGAAGCCCAAGAAATTATAGAGCAGAATTCAAACCCAAGCTGTCTGGTTCTAGAGCTCGCCCCTTCACCACGTTGCTACACTGCCTTGCTGACTTCCATACTCAAATACTCTCTGCTACACACAGACGCCCAATCAGACTGGAGCAGGACGTCCTAGGCTATTTCATCTGAATGACCACAAAATAAGCCATGTAGCCATTTCTTGGTTTTGTGTTGTTTATATCATCAGCCTGCATTCACATTATGTATTCNCTAGAGCTCGCCCCTTCACCACGTTGCTACACTGCCTTGCTGACTTCCATACTCAAATACTCTCTGCTACACACAGACGCCCAATCAGACTGGAGCAGGACGTCCTAGGCTATTTCATCTGAATGACCACAAAATAAGCCATGTAGCCATTTCTTGGTTTTGTGTTGTTTATATCATCAGCCTGCGTTCACATTATGTATTCAGGGATTAAGGAACATGAGCCTATAAATAAAATGAAATAAAATATATTTGTCTCCTCCAGGCAAGCAGAATACCTCCAAAGCCCCATTTTAATTTTGCTTCAAAGCCTGGGATGAGAAACCCTGAATACTACCTCAAACACTGTGGGCCATACATACTCCTCAGCTGATTAGAAAACAGAGCTTCTGCCCATCAAGGCAATTATACTTCAAGAATAAATGTTTCCAGCACTTTCCATATGGCCCTGTCTGTCATGACAACTCAACAGATTTTAGCAGTTTTGCCTTGCAGTTGGCAAAGCACAGAATTGAAAGGTTAGATGCCCTGGATGTAGGTTAAGCATAACTATTCGATGTCCTGAGCTCTAGAAGCTTACTGCCAGAGTTTTGCTTCTTCCAGAGAGTACAACCCTAGCCCAAACTCCCCACAAAGAGAGAAGATTAATCTAAAATAGGCACTTACCTCCAAAATACCTGTGTGGCTCCTTTTCTCTATTCTAAGTCAATGCCAGCATAGGAAAAAAATTTGTAGAAAAAAAAATTGACCTTTTTCAAGTGAGGTCAATTTCCAACAAGTAGAGGTTAATTCAAACCACAAGTTCTATTTAAAAATCAAAAAAGCAGAAAATTTGAGGTAGGAAGATTCTATTAAAAAATTTTTTTTAAAGAAACTCATAAATGGAAAAGCAAGGACCAATCATAGAGTAAAGTAAGACTAAAGCACCAAACTTCTGCTTCCTGGCATTTCCAGAGCTCTAGATTAGTATATGCTACTGTGAAATAATTTCAGTTTTGATGAGATAATTTTTCGTCATTCATTAGCCATAGAGCCATTTATTCCTAACATGACTACTCTCATTTTTTTTTTTTTTTTTTACAGATGAACTCAGTGATTGCCTACCTGATCTCAGCTCTTGAGCAATTAACAGTGACTAATATCACCAGCATTAACCCATGCTAAGCAAGCATACTTGCTAGACTAGGCAAGGTATACTCAGTAGATAACTTTATATGGGAATTCAAAGAGCAACAAAGGAAATGACTCATGTTGTTATATTTATCTCTGAAGAGAAAGTTTCTTAGCATTCCCTGAAGGTCTTATGTGATGTATCACAGTGAATAAAACTTTAACATGATTAAAGAAGAATGATGTCCAGGCTATCCACCAACCAGTGAAAGGGGATGGTTATATTTCAGGCCTCTGACAGTGGCACAGTATGATAGACAAATACCTCATTCAAAAGCAAAACAGTTATCCAATGTAGACTACAAGACCAGAAATGAAGAGACAGGTTTAAACTGACTCAAACTAGACAAAGGATTTTTCAAACGTGGGCATTTTCAGGATTCTCTGAGGTGCAATAGGGGAGAGACAGTTTCTGATTACTTTAAATTTGGAATAAGGCTTCCCTTTGCATTTAAGTTGTGGTGCTAGAGAAGACTCTTGAGAGTTCCTTGGACTGCAAGGAGATCAAACCACTCAATCCTAAATGGAATCAATCCTGAATATTCATTGGAAGGACTGATGCTGAAGCTGTAATGTTTTGGCCACCTGATGTAAAGGGTCGATTCGTTGGAAAAGATCCTGATGCTGGGAAAGATTGAAGGCAGGAGGAGAAGAGGGTGACAGAGGATGGGATCATTCAACTCAATGAATATGAATTTGAGCAAACTCTGGGAGATGGAGGATGGAGGAGCCTGGCGTGCTGCAGTCCATGGGGTTGCAAAGAGTCAGACACAGCTTAGTGACTGAACAATAATAAAGGCTTCCCCAAAACACCTGCATACCTATTTGCACACACTGATGTGAAAGAGGCTTTTCTGTTGGCCACTGCTTAATGTCCAGAGTGTGGCCAGCTGTTTTTCCTCCTAGCCAAGGCTGACACACCTAAGAATTACATCTGAAAGAAAAGCATCATTTTTGTTTGTTTGGTTGGTTGGTTTTTTGGCTGGTGGTGCCAAAGAGCAAAGACAGGTAACCTGGATGACTTCTTACAACTACTAAGTACTGGAGCCCTGGCTACCTGGCTCTGAGAGACTCAAACCCACACTCAGGTGATGACTGAGCTTTCAGTTCATGAGGTGGAGGTCACAGGCTCTTTCCCAGTGCTGGCCAGTAGGCTGTTCCACAGCCTCCACCGGCTGCCTGCACGTGGGAGCAGCTGGTCACCATGGAGTCCAAGGAAATGGAGTGGCAGGATTAGTGTAAAACTATCTCTGTGAATAGCAAACAGTATGTCCCATGAGGATGAATAAGTAGCGCTCTCTTCTTGTGCAAAGAAGAGCACGTTATCATAGAAGCGAGCCATGCACATTGGAGATGCAACCTCTTAGCTATGCCCTTTAAACTTGGAAGGACAGAAAGGGGCAGTTCATCACCAGAAATAAAATATTCATAGACACTCAAGCCTGCACAAAGAGGGCAGAGGTGGTGCAAAAAGTCCTTCACTTATCTCCTTGAGTCAGGCTGTGTATCTGGGGTTGCTCCTCCTGTGTCCATCCCCACCCCACCACTCTTCTGGGTTTCCTAGACATTTGGCACCCCCCCCCCCCACCTTGCCCCAGACCCATGCCCCTTCTTCTTCCTTTTGGCCCCTGACAATAGTTTCTATCTTGTTGTCTCTTGAGGGAGTACTGGAGTTTTTGGTGTTTCAGATCTTATGGGATAAAGAAAAATTGTCCCTTCTACATCAACCTCAAAGTGAAACATTGACAGGACAAATAAGTCTTCCTCTGTGGAATACAGACCGCTCTGAAGAGCCTAACTGTCAGTGTTTGTCCATCTCACCCAAGTCTGTCTGTTATCCTCTTTTGGCCCCCCCCCCCCACCTTGCCCCAGACCCATGCCCCTTCTTCTTCCTTTTGGCCCCTGACAATAGTTTCTATCTTGTTGTCTCTTGAGGGAGTACTGGAGTTTTTGGTGTTTCAGATCTTATGGGATAAAGAAAAATTGTCCCTTCTACATCAACCTCAAAGTGAAACATTGACAGGACAAATAAGTCTTCCTCTGTGGAATACAGACCGCTCTGAAGAGCCTAACTGTCAGTGTTTGTCCATCTCACCCAAGTCTGTCTGTTATCCTAGACTGCAGGAGGCGGAGGCCTGAGAAGGGTGCTGCTAAGGTTGCCTCCTTGGTCTGAGAAAGCAGGTCAGGGAAGGGGTCTCCTTAGGGTTTCACAAGTTAAAGTAAGTTTTTTCCAATTGGTAATGAAACAGAATTTACATCATCAGTCAGCTCAGCTGCCTGTCTATGGAATAACATGAATAACTTATTTCTAAGACTTTAGAAAGGAAGCTTGTTTTGCCCTTTAATTCTTGATATTGCATTGTGAGGGCTAAAAATAATGTTCCTGTTTTGTATTACTTTGGTAAATATTTTTTCTCCCCACATTTCTGATTTCAGACTGTGGTGAGTTCAAACCGGAGCTTCTATAGATACACTCAGTATTTTATTTTTCAGCTTTCTATTTTCTATGAATACTTGAAATCATTATGAAAATTAAGATCTCATTTCTTTCTTTACTCCAAATCTGTTCAAAACTCAAGTACTGAGATGCAAATTAAGCAACTTTTGAGAAAATAATGCAACAGCTTCTGTCTATCATATGTAATACAACCATTAGGGTTCAATAATTTATATACAGGAATGTTTATTGCAGTGTGTTTTGATAGCAAAACAAATTGGAAATTGCATAAATATCAAGCAGTAGAGGATGATTGATTGATTACAGAGCACACACACTCCAACTCATTGTGCAGACACTAAATAAATAGAAACATACATTCCAGTCTTTGAAAAATTGCCATGAAAAGTCAATTACAGATTAAAAATGTACAAGTATGAATCTCTTTCAAATACAACAATAATCAAACTCACTTAGTGAACATAGTTCATGTAGCTCATAGTTGAATCAACAAAAAAATAGGTACAAGCATAACACCAAACTAACATTGTTTTTGTATATGTAGGGAGATAAAATTGAACAGTTATGATTAAATCTTCCTTCATTCAGCTCAGTATTGTTTGAACTGTTACAACAATTACGTTTTTCTTGTATAATAAAAAAAAATTTATTTTGGAAAAACTTCACTTCTCTATAAACATTCCTTGAGCCCAAGCAGCTTAGCGTGGAAACAAAGACAACTCAGGCTGCAGTAGACCAGAGACTTTTCAGTTTTACTTCCTCATTTGACTTAACTAACTGACTGATTTAAGTTTTGGTTGTGCTGGGTCTTCATCGCTGTGCGTCGGCTTTCTCTAGTTGCGGTGAACCGTGAACGGGGGCTACTCCCCGTTGCAGTGCACGGCTTCTCGTTGCGGAGGCTTCTCCTGTCGTGGAGCCTGGGTCTAGGCACATGGGTTTCAGCAGTTGCATCTCGAGGGCCCAGCAGGTGCAGCATGCAGGCTCTAGGCCGTGAGGGCTCCGGTAGTTGTGGCACATGGGCTTTAATTGCTCCACAGTGTGTGGGATCGTCCCGAACCAGGGATCAAACGCACGTGCCCTGCATTGGCAGGCAGATTCTCATCCACTGAGCCACCAGCGAAGTCCTTACTTCCTTATTTATTAATGTAGGAAACGAAGTTCAGAGACTGTAAGAGACTTGCCCAAGGTCACACAGAGATGAGTGGCAGAGAAAGAGTGGAATCCATTTCTCCTGACTCCAAATTCAGGGCTTGTTCCTGTGTTGCTTAAACTTTGTCCTCGAAGTAACCAAAGGGAATAGGAAACCAAGTCACATTCTCAAACAGTGGAGTATGTTCCCTAAGAATAAATAATTTTATTGTGGAGTTATGTTTTATCTTCAAAATCAGTGTTGGTTAGATAAACAAACCATAGCCACATGCAACAATATAGATGTACCTCGCAAATGTAATGTTAAGAAAAGAAGCTAGATGTAAAGAGAATATACTAGATGACTCTATTTATTTAAAAATTGGAAACAGGACAAATTGAATCACTGGTGTTGGAAGTCAGTCTGGATAGGGGTGACCCGTAGGGGACAGTGTCAGAGAAAGGCCAATGAGGATCTGGAATGCAGTAACTTCTATTTTTCAATCCACATGCTGATCACATGGATGTGTTTACTTTGTGAAACTATATTGAGCTGTATCCTTATGATTGTTCACTTTTCTGTACACATTTTATACAATATATTCATGAAAAAAATTAAATTATTTTACTTTTATTTTTGGGCCACAGCCTTGACATGTGGGATCTTAGTTTGCTGACCAGAGATTGAACACACACCTCCCTTTACTGGATATGTAGTCTTAACCACTGGACCACCAGGGAGGTCCTACGTTCATCAAAAAATTGATGTGATGTTTACAACCAGAGTATACTCATATATAATTTCATATATGTATTTTCAAATGTTGAAAAAAAAATGTGATAGTCTGTCAAAACACACATTATTTGTCCCTTCACATACCCCTTATCATACTCCAGGGTGTCTCCAGAGGCATGGGCACCCAGGTATTGATGAGAAGTGAGGCATCATGGGCATCTCTGGCTGCAGGAGGGAGTCAGGATATTTCAGGCCAAGCAACAGAGTGTTCCAAAGCTTGGGCACTGGAGTTACACTGCCTGAGTTTGAATAATGGCTCCACCTCTCCTAGCAGTACAACTGAGGACAAGTAATTTAACTTCTCTTTACTCCAATAGGGTACATGTCAATAGAGCTGTGAGAATCAAACTGGATAATCCACTTAAAGCACTTGGCAGGGCCTGGCCTGTTGAAGGCATGGGATAAATGTTAATTATTGCCAAATCTTGTTAAGCTGTGTGGGAATGTTAACCCTTCCCTACCTACACGTGTATCTCCCATGTCCACCTCACAACCAGAACACCACATACTGCTTTATACATATCAGTTCAGTTCAGTCACTTAGTCGTATCCGAATCTTTGTGACCCCATGAACTGCAGCACACCAGGGTTCCCTGTCCATCACCAACTCCTGGAGTCCACCCAAACCTATGTCCATCGAGTTGGTGATGCCATCCAACCATCTCATCCTCTGTCGTCCCCTTCTCCTCCTGCTCTCAATCTTTCCCAGCATCAGGGTCTTTTCAAATGATTCAGCTCTTCACATCAGGTGGCCAAAGTATTGGAGTTTCAGCTTCAACATCAGTCCTTCCAATGAACACCCAGGACTGATCTCCTTTAGGATGGAATGTTTGGATCTCCTTGCAGTCCAAGGGACTCTCAAGAATCTTCTCCAACACCACAGTTCAAAAGCATCAGTTCTTCGGCTATTTTGAGCATTACTTTACTAGCGTGTGAGATGAGTGCAATTGTGCTGTAGTTTGAGCATTCTTTGGCATTGTCTTTCTTTGGGATTGGAATGAAAAGTGACCTTTTCCAGTCCTGTGGCCACTGCTGAGTTTTCCCAATTTGCTGGCATATTGAGTGCAGCACTTTCACAGCATCACCTTTCAAGATTTGAAATAGCTCTACTGGAATTCCATCACCTCCACTAGCTTTGTTTGTAGTGATGCTTCCTAAAGCCCACTTGACTTCACATTCCAGGATGTCTGGCTCTAGGTGAGTGATCACACCATCATGATTATCTGGGTCGTGAAGATCTTTTCTGTACAGTTCTTCTGTGTATTCTTGCCACCTCTTCTTAATATCTTCTGCTTCTGTTAGGTCCATACCATTTCTGTCCTTTATTGTGCCCATCTCTGCATGAAATATTCCCCTGGTATCTCTAATTTTCTTGAAGAGATCTCTAGTCTTTCCCATTCTATTGTTTTCTTTGTATTGATTGCTGAGGAAGGCTTTCTTTCCTTGCTATTCTTTGGAACTCTTCATTCAGATACTTATATCTTTCCTTGTCTCCTTTGCTTTTCGCCTCTCTTCTTTTCACAGCTGTTTGTAAGGCCTCCTCAGACAGCCATTTTGCTTTTTTGCATTTCTTTTCCATGGGGATGGTCTTGATCCCTGTCTTCTGTACAATGTCACGAACCTCCATCCATAGTTCATCAGGCACTCTATCAGATCTAGTCCCTTAAATCTATTTCTCACTTCCACTATATAGTCATAAGGGATTTGATTTAGGTCATACCTGAATGATCTAGTGGTTTTCTCCACTTTCTCCAATTTCAGTCTGAATCTGGCAATAAGAAGTTCATGAGCCATAGTCAGCTCCTGGTCTTGTTTTTACTGACTGTATAGAGCTCCTCCATCTTTGGCTGCAAAGAATATAATCAATCTGATTTTGGAGTCGACCATCTGGTGATGTCCACATATCAGATGCTCAATATTCCTGAACTGAATCCAGCGCTTCCCTTGGTCTATAGGAGAAAGTCCAATATCCTAATTTTCATTTAAGATTGCTCCTCATTTCAGCCCCATGTATTTTCCAGCTTCAGTTTCTTCACTCTTCCATATTAACCCCCTGTCCCAATCATACAAGTCTACAACCATTCCCAGCTACGCCTTACACTTTTGTATCTCAGAATCTTTCATTGCTTATGTAAACTTTCATTGTCCCCACTTCCCAAAACATCCTTCCTGCTTTTCCGTACCTCCTATAATTTAACAGTTTTTAAAGACCCAGATTAAATTGATCTCCTATAACAATGCTTCTGATCTTTTCTGTTTTACAAAACCCTTTGTGAATTTGACAATTGCAATTTGACAGTTTCTCTCCTTTAGGAAAAAGATATGTGCATACATACAAACTAACTATCTGATTCTGGGGTTTTTTGATCCCTCTGAACCCTGGTCCAGCCCCCAACCCGTGGTGCTTGGACTCCAACATCGTTACAAAGTGACTCTTGTTCTCAATACCCATAGCTATCACTATCTGAACTAATAAACGGTCCCTTCTTTTGACGTTTATTTTCACTTTCTTTCATGTTTTTTCTCATACTCAGAATGCAATTTTTTTGAGGAGAAAGGATTTGTCTCACATATCTGTTTGCCCTCAATGACTAGGCAATATGCCTTGTATATAGTGAGTCCACAGTAAAAATGTGTGAACTGACTGTTCACTTATCATCTGCTATTATTATCTCTTCTTAGGTGATCTCATCCTGGCCCGTGGCCTTAAATGCTTTGCATTTGGGACTTCCCTTGTGGTCTGGTGGTTAAGAATCTGCCTTCCAATGCAAGGGATGTGGGTTTGATCCCACATGCCATGGGGCAACTAGGCCCGTGCACCTTAACTAGTGAATCCAGTCCACATGCTGCAACTAAGACCTGAGGCAGCCAAAGATAAAAATAAATAAATGAGTTACATTTGTTGAAGCCTGTCAGTATTATGCCTTTAGCATAGACATCATCCCTAAATTCCAGATTCATATACCCCGAAGGCTCCTTGAATGTCAAGTAGGCATCACAGACATAAAATGTCAAGAAAGGAAATCATGGTTGTTCACACCACTCTTCCCTTTCCCCAGATATTTCCATCCCAGGATTTTCCATCTCAGTAGTGGTACTTCCATCAGTTGAGAGCTGGCCCTCCATTTTACTCTGTTCATCTCTACCCATTCTTATAGTATTAGTCACTCAGTCATGTCTGACTTTTTGTGACCCCATGGACTGTAACCATCAGGCTCCTCTGTCCATGGAATTCTCCAGGCAAGAATACTGGAGTGGGTTGCCATTTCCTTCTCCACTACCCATTCTTAAGTCCTCTTAAATCAACCTCCAAAATATATGCCAAAGCCGTTCCCTCCTCTCAGTCTCCAGCTGCCACCATGGCCCAACCCGTCACCATTCTTACATGGCTCCCAAGCTGCTCTCCTTGCTCCCTCTTGGCTCTCTGAAACTCATTCTCAAGCTGCCAGAATGAATGTTTGCAAATACAAATCAGTGCTGGCGCTCCCTCGCTTAAAACCTTCCATTGTTCTTAGAATAAAGTCTAACGTACAACCTGTGTTTCCAGGGCAGCTTCCTCAGTGCTCCTCTATAAGAAAGTAACTCCTGCTCTTGGGGAGTCATTTTGTCTGACAAACCCTTTTTCCTTTATCCTGGAGTCTGACTACCTGGCTTCTCCTTATCCCTTATTTTAGTTCAGTCTTCATTTTCTTATGATATCTTCCCTGACCGTCACATTTAAAGTGGGCATCTGCAGCCTGGATGGGAGGGAATTTTGGGGGAGAATGGATACACATATATGTATGGCTGAGTCTCTCTGCTGTGCATCTGAAACTGTTTACAACATTATTAATCGACTATGTGCTGTGCTCAGGAGCTCAGTTGTGTTCAACTCTTGTCACGCCACGGACTGTAGCCTGACAGGCTCCTCTGTCTATGAGACTTTCCAGGCAAGAATGCTGGAGTGGGTTGCCATTTGCTCCTCCAGGGGATCTTCCTGACCCAGGAATTGAACCCGCATCTATTCATGTCTCCTGCATTGAAGGCAGTTTCTTTACCGCTGAGCCACCAGGGAAGCCCATTAATCAGCTATACTCTAATATCAAATAAAAATTGAAAACATAAAGTGGGCCTCAGAATGACCATGGATCCCATTACTTTGTATATTCCATTTTACTCCAATCCAGTTACCTTTATAAAATGTATGTCTGTATTTATGGCTCATCTTTTCCATCAGAATTTAAACACTCTTTAGGCAGAGGTCATGTCTGACTTGTTTGTTGCTTCAAACCCAATATCTTGGAAAATATAAGCTCCACAAGGGCATAGATTTTCTTTTCGCTTTTACTTTTTTGTTCTCTGATATTGTCCCTGGTGCCTAAAGACGTCCTGCCACATAGTAAGCACACAACCAATCTCTGCTGAATGAAGAGTAGGGACTCAGGAAATGCTGTTTTGTCTACATTATTGAATCAATCAATCAATGGATTAATTATTACTTCAGGTTAATTGGAGAAAAGCTAGAGACATTATTTAGGGAAAAAAATCCTCCTTAAATGAATAGCTAAAAATGATTTATAATAAATTTATCAGAACACTATGATCTCTGGGTATTATTAATACATTGTTTTTAAACAGTTGCATCCAAAGTCCTTAGAAACATTCAGTACTCAAAAGCTAGTAAACAATTCCCTCATTATCTTGTTTGCCTTACAACTTTGCATTGTAAAAAAAGTTTCTAAATAAAGCAACATAGATTTCTAAATAGAAGCTTATCAAATAATACATATTTAGAATGAATATTCAAAATGAATTGATCCTAACATAATGACTTTGGTATATAACTCAGCTCAACAGTTGATCAGGCAAATCCGAAGTGGCTTCTTTGGAGTACTTCATAGCCCTTCATTAAATCACTCACTGCCTCCAGCAAAATTCTCTGCTCTCTGTAGACTGCCCTTTATATCGTGCAGGAGCCTCCTGGGTCAAAAGAGCTGTCTGAAAAAGGTCGTCTTTAAAAGGTCAGGGGTCATTCGTCAAGAAGGACTGTTTACTTTAAGCTCAGAAAGCTGACCATCTTCGGCCAGCAGGGTGACGGGTGATGAAGGTGCAAGGAGATCTTTCACTGCTGAGCATCTAGGCTTAGTGGGATTACAAAGGAAGGAGAAATCAGCCAGATACATTTCAGGCCTGCAGACCCTTCTTATATTTATAACAACATGTTTTCCTAGTAACAGTTTATTTTGCTGAAAACATTTAATAAAAACTTTCAGAGCCTCTTATGAGAAGATGGTTTCACATTCCCTAGTCAAGCACCTGCCTGACTTTAATGTGCTACTATTTTAGGTCCTGGAAACATATACCCCCTTCCATAAGACTCAAACTGGTCTCTTTATAATTACCAAGCTCACAGTCCCTAAGAATAGAAATAGGTGCAGAGGCTTTTTCTGGATAACTCTGGTGAACTGTCCTCTCTCAAGCCCTTAGCAGCTGGGGAAGCAAACTCATGGGAAAGAATACTACTTCTAACACAACACACTTTACAAAAAAATATTTAAGTATAGTTGATTTACAATGTTGTGTTAATTTCTATTGTGTGATACATACATACATATATATATATATATATATATATATTATTTTTCATATTCTTTCCCATTATAGTGTATCACAGGGTATTGAATGTGGTTCCCAGTACTATATGGTTGGACCTTGTTTATCCATCTGTATATAAGAGTTTGCATCTGCTAATCCCAAACTTCCAATCCATCCCTTCTACCTCCCCAAACTCGGCAATCACAAGTCTGTTCTCTGTATCTGTGAATCTGTTTCTGTTTCATATATAAAGTTCATTTGTCAACACAACACAATTTCAATACAACAGTTCACAAAACATTCTTTCACTGATTTTGACATATGTTCTCCTGGTTTTGAAAGTTCTTCTCACCTGAGTTTTCTCCCAGCTGTCTTAAAACAACCTCTGTGCAGTTCTGGATAAGATCTAACAGATTGATCAAACATACAGAGAGATTTGGATTGGAACTTGGGACCAGGGGATATCTATCCCTTGGGCTTTCTCATTCACTAAATGGCCATTTTAATTCACAGTAAAGTCACAGGCTGGTTGGGCTTCTAAGATTGTGTTTAAGGTAAAAAGATGTGTGTGGTGCTCAATCACTCAGTCGTGCCTAACTCTGTGCGACTCCAGGGGCTGGGGCCCGCCAGGCTCCCCTGGCCATGGAATTCTCCAGGCGAGAATACTGGAGTGGGTAGCCATTTCCTTCTCCAGGGGATTTTCTCTACCCGGGGATTGAGCCTGCATCTCCTGCTTTGGCAGGCAAATCCTTTACTATTGAGCCACTTGGGAAGCCCCAAGGTAAAAAGACACATAAGTTAAAAATTACTCTAGTAAATCCCTTAAATTGCCCATAAATTCTGATTTCAGGTTTTGAGTATACAACCTTGTGTAACATAATACATGAATCTGCATGAGTATCTATAATAGATAATTTATAAGTGCATGTGTTTATTCAATATGTAATAAGAGCATATATGCAGAAGAGCATTTGATAACATTTTTATTTTCCAGCCTCCCACCCCCACAAACAAAGTGGTTGAATTTGCATAAATTAAATTTACTTGAAGATGGATCGCTACTGCAGTGATCAGAGGTACTATTTGCCCTCTGAGTACTAACCTGAAGCCTTGATTTCTGTTCTGTGCTTGAAATAAGCCTATTTGGAACCAACTATGTACCTGAGAAAAAAGAAATGAGAGGAAAAAAAAAAGACAAAAATGCAAAAAGCAAAATGGCTGTCTGGGGAGGCCTTACAAATAGCTGAGAAAAGAAGAGAAGCGAAAAGCAAAGGAGAAAAGGAAAAATATAAGCATCTGAATGCAGAGTTACAAAGAATAGCAAGAAGAGATAACAAAGCCTTCATCAGCGATCAATGCAAAGAAATAGAGGAAAACAACAGAATGAGAAAGACTAGAGATCTCTTCAAGAAAATTAGAGACACCAAGGGAACATTTCATGCAAAGATGGGCTCGATAAAGGACAGAAATGGTATGGACCTAACAGAAGCAGAAGATATTAAGAAGAGGTGGCAAGAATACACAGAAGAACTGTACAAAAAAGATCTTCACGACCCAGATAATCATGATGATGTGATCACTAATCTAGAGCCAGACATCTTGGAATGTGAAGTCAAGTGGGCCTTAGAAAGCATCACTACGAACAAAGCTAGTGGAGGTGATGGAATTCCAGTTGAGCTGTTTCAAATCCTGAAAGATGATGCTGTGAAAGTGCTGCACTCAATCTGCCAGCAAATTTGGAAAACTCAGCAGTGGCCACAGGACTGGAAAAGGTCAGTTTTCATTCCAATCCCAAAGAAAGACAATGCTAAAATTAAAAAAAAAAAGATGGGCTCTATAAAGGACAGAAATGGTATGAATCTAACAGAAGCAGAAGATATTAAGAAGAGGTGGCAAGAATACATAGAAGATCTGTACAAAAAAGATCTTTACAACCCGGATAATCACGATGGTGTGATCACTCATCTGGATCCAGACATCCTGGAATGTGAAGTCAAGTGGGCCTTAGAAAGCATCACGATGAACAAAGCTAGTGGAGGTGATGGCATTCCAGTTGAGCTATTTCAAATCCTGAAAGATGATGTTGTGAAACTGCTGCACTCAATATGCCAGCAAATTTGGAAAACTCAGCAGTGGCCATAGGACAGGAAAAGGTCAGTTTTCATCCAATCCCAAGGAAAGGCAATGCCAAAGAATGCTCATACTACCACACAATTGCACTCATCTCACATGCTATTAAAGTAATGCTCAAAATTATTCAAGCCAGGCTTCAGCAATACGTGAACTGTGAACTTCCAAATGTTCAAGCTGGTCTTAGAAAAGGCAGAGGAACCAGAGATCAAATTGCCAACATCTGCTGGATCATGGAAAAAGCAAGAGAGTTCCAGAAAAACATCTATTTCTGCTTTATTGACTATGCCAAAGCCTTTGACTGTGTGGATCACAATAAACTGTGGAAAATTCTGAAAGAGATGGGAATATCAGACCACCTGACCTGCCTCTTGAGAAATCTGTATACAGGTCAGGAAGCAACAGTTAGGACTGGACATGGAACAACAGACTGGTTCCAAACAGGAAAAAGAGTATGTCAAGGCTGTATATTGTCACCCTGCTTATTTAACTTATATGCAAAGTACATCATGAGAAACACTGGACTGGAAGAAACACAAGCTGGAATCAAGATTGCCAGGAGAAATATCAATAACCTCAGATATGCAGATGACACCACCCTTATGGCTCTATGCCAAAGCCTTTGACTGTGTGGATCACAATAAACTGTGGAAAGTTCGGAAAGAGATGGGAATATCAGACCACCTAACCTGCCTCTTGAGAAATCTGTATGCAGGTCAGGAAGCACTTTGTTTAGTGCACCTGATAATACACTGCAAATGGATATAGGCATTGTTTAAGATAAAATATGTACTAAGTCAGGGCCAGGAGACATATCAACAAGCTCAGATGCACAGATGATACTACTCTAATGGCAGAAAGCAAAGAGGAACTAAAGATCTTCTTGATGAAGGTGAAAGAGGAGAGTGAAAACACTGGCTTAAAACTCAGTATTCAGAAAGCTAAGATCATGACATTCTATCCCATCACTTCATGGCAAATAGATGGGGGAAAAAAAAAATGGAAACAGTGACAAACTTTATTTTCTTGGTCTCCAAAATCACTGTGGACAGCAACTGCAGCCATGAAATTAAAAAATGCTTGCTCCTAGACAAACCTAGATACTATATTAAAAAGGAGAGACATCACTTTGCCTACAAAGGACCATATAGTTGAAGCTATGGTTTTTCCAGTAGTCAAGTATGGATGTGAGAGTTGGACCATAAAGAAAGTTGAGCACTGCAGAATTGATGCTTTTGAACTGTGGTGTTGGAGAAGACTCTTGAGAGTCCCTGGGACTCCAAGGAATCCAGCCAGTCAATCCTAAAGGAAATCAACCCTGAATATTCATTGGAAGGACTGATGCTGAAGCTCCAATACTTTGGTTACCTAATGTGAAAAGCTGACTCATTGGGAAAGACTCTGATGCTGGGAAACATTGAAGGCAAATGGAGAAGGAGGCAGTAAGAGTATGAGATGGTTAGATAGCATCACCAATTCAATGGGCATGAGTTTGAGCAAACTCTGGGAGATAATGAAGGACAGAGGAGTCTGGAGTGCTGCAGTCTATGGGTTCATAAAGAGCTGGACATGACTTTTTGACTGAACAACAACAAAGTCAGGGGCCATGATGAGGAGCTTGGTTGGTTGTTCAGGGGCTCCATGATGAAAGAAGACAGTAGGAGACAACAAGTTCTGAGGAAGAGGGATGTAGATAAACCTATGGAGTGTGTTAACATTTTTCTATGGTATGTTCACTCTCTCTAGAGATTATTCAATATGTAAAAGGCTCTCTATAATCAAATACAATAATGACTCAACCTGTTGCTCGCTGGCAGCCTCAAACATTGACCAACCCAATTCTGAAGCAATGCATGCATGAATGGAGTAGCCATGGTGACAGGGATGCAGGCTGTGCATGGGCCCTGCGACAGGATTCACACACCAAGGTGAATCTGGCTTTATAACATCTGATCTCCTAGAAAAAGAAAATGCTGAGCAACTATGGCACCATGCTTTGTAATCAGCTACTTGGGTAGCAAATTAATCACATTTATCCCCTTCCTCCCTGAAAAGAGCAATGATGTGTTTTTCCTGGAATCAACACATACTTCCTAACAGACTTATAATTCTTGTAACCTATGCCTAATTCCATTGGTATGTGACTTGTATAACTATACAGGACCCACGGTCAAAAGGGTCTCATGCTTGGTTTAATGTTAGTCTGGTTGCATCTACAATTCTTAAACAATTTTTGAACAAGAGACCCAATCTGTTCATTTTGTGTGGGTCCAGCAAATTATGTAGCTGCTCCTGATGCAATCTGGGTCAGTTTATCCATAGACTAATCACTCGGCTGGAGGAAGCACAAGCTGGAATCAAGATTGCTGGGAGAAATATCAGTGACCTCAGATATGCAGATGACTTCACCCTTATGGCAGAAAGTGAAGAGGAACTCAAAAGCCTCTTGATGAAAGTGAAAGAGGAGAGTGAAAAAGTTGGCTTAAAGCTCAACAGTCAGAAAACTAAGATAAAATCAGATAAACTTATATGCAGAGTACATAATGAGAAACGCTGGACTGGAAGAAACACAAGCTGGAATCAAGATTGCTGGGAGAAATATCAATAACCTCAGATATGCAGATGACACCACCCTTATGGCAGAAAGTGAAGAGGAGCTAAAAAGCCTCTTGATGAAAGTGAAAGAGGAGAGCGAAAAAGTTGGCTTAAAGCTCAACATTCAGAAGACGAAGATCATGGCATCTGGTCCCATCACTTCATGGGAAATAGATGGGGAAACAGTGGAAACAGTGTCAGACTTTATTTTCTTGGGCTCCAAAATCACTGCTGATGGTGACTGCAGCCATGAAATTAAAAGACGCTTACTCCTTGGAAGAAAAGTTATGTCCAACCTAGATAGTATTTTCAAAAGCAGAGACATTACTTTGCCAACTAAGGTCCGTCTAGTCAAGGCTATGGTTTTTCCTGTGGTCATGTATGGATGTGAGAGTTGGACTGTGAAGAAGGCTGAGCACCGAAGAATTGATGCTTTTGAACTGTGGTGTTGGAGAAGACTCTTGAGAGTCCCTTGGACTGCAAGAAGATCCAACCAGTCCATTCTGAAGGAGATCAACCCTGGGATTTCTTTGGAAGGAATGATGCTAAAGCTGAAACTCCAGTACTTTGGCCACCTCATGTGAAGAGTTGACTCATTGGAAAAGACTCTGATGCTGGGAGGGATTGGGGGCAGGAGGAGAAGGGGACGACCGAGGATGAGATGGCTGGATGGCATCACGGACTCGATGGACGTGAGTCTGAGTGAACGCCGGGAGATGGTGACGGACAGGGAGCCTGGCGTGCTGCGATTCATGGGGTCGCAAAGAGTCGGACAAGACTGAGCTACTGAACTGAACTGAACTGAAGATCATTGCATCCAGTCCCATCACTTCATGGCAGATAGATGGGGAAATGGTGGAAACAGTAGCTGACTTTATTTTTCTGGGCTCCAAAATCACTGCAGATGGTGACTGTAGTCATGAAATTAAAAGACGCTTACTCCTTGGAAGGAAAGTTATGATCAACCTAGACAGCATGTTAAAAAGCAGAGACATTACTTTGCCAAAAAAGGTCAGTCTAGTCGAGACTATGGTTTTTCCAGTGGTCATGTATGGGTGTGAGAGTTGGACTATAAAGAAAGTTGAGCACAGAGGAATTGATGCTTTTGAACTGTGGTGTTGGAGAAGACTCTTGAGTATCCCTTGGAGTGCAAAGAGATCCAACCAGTCCATCCTAAAGGAGATCAGTCCTGGATGTTCATTGGAAGGACTGATGTTGAAGCTGAAACTCCAATACTTTGGCCACCTGACGAGAAGAGCTGACACATTGGAAAAGACCCTGATCCTCGGAAAGATTGGGGGCAGGAGGAGAAGGGGATGACAGAGGATGAGATGGCATCACCAACTCAATGGACATGGGTTTGCATGGACTCTGGGAGTTGGTGATGGACAGGGAGGCCTGGCGTGTTGCAATTCATGGGGTCACAAAGAGTCGGACACGACTGAGTGACTGAACTGAACTGAACAATTGTTTAATCCATGAACAAAAATTCTGGATAATATCAGGAAAGATCAAGCAACTTGCTTCATAGTCATGAAATGGCTCCCACTGCTCCTATCACACACCACATCACTCCGGGGCTGCTTGTTTGGAGAAACAGTGTAGGACTGTGGACATATAGCCAAGTTTCCAGTTTAGAGATGATGTCTGGAGAGGATGGGGTGCCAGTTTTCAGGGCACTGTATACAAAAACTGGGTGCTCAGAAAGGAGAACAGTGGGTACAGGAACCAAGGGATAGAAGTAAGAATGATCTCATTACTGCTGCCAATAGCCTACTTGGAGACTTTAGGTTTTTGTTTTTGTTTTCATTCCCACAGTGCTAAGCTCTGTGAGTATAGAGACGAAGTCTCAGAAACAAAATGCTTCTGACAGGAGACACAGTACAAGTCCCATTTCAGTTTAAGCTTAAACTGGATCATTTCTGATTCCTGTAGCAAGAAACCAAAAGACAAGGAGAGAAATTCACCATGCTCACAGGAATAATTGACCTTGACCTGATTAGGAGTTAGAACTGCCATTACATAGTAGGAGAAGGGAAGAATATTTGTGATATATGCTCCCAAGTGATCTACAAGGAATCTATTGGCACTCCCTACTTAATTTTGACAGTAAATGAAAAGTGCGTCAGTTATGACCAAGAAAGGCATGGTGCCTAGAGTCCTTGGTAATGAAGGAATGGGATACCAACCTCTACCTGCAGAGGTGCTAGCAGAGGGAAATGGCCCTGAGATTAGCAGTGACAATGGGACTATAGTTTTTCTACAAAACTTCCTTACTTAAATTTCACAGGAAAAGATATTATCTGGAATCCTGGAGATGTTTTCAGGCACTCCAAATTTCTAAAATGAAGCAAAGGGATCCAAGAAGCCCTCGGGTGGAGAGTGGGGAATGATATGGTTCACTGCTCAGATCATCTACTTCAGCACCAAGGCATGCATTTCTCAGCTGCCATTGGGGTTGCCAACAGACAGCTCACAGTGAGTCCCTCACCAGTCCACATTCAATCCTCATAAAAAGTGGAAGCTTGAACCCAGCTCCCTTGCTTTAACTAGGGACAATTGGCCTCTAAAGGACCATCTTGGTTTCAGAGCTTGCCAAGTTTGATACATCCATTGCAATTGCAGAGAAAATTCAATTATTGCATCTCTCCAATTGTTTTCCTTTATTTTCTCATAGGTATGCTGAGAATAACCCCCAATATACCTCCTGCAGACTTCTCTCCATGTTAAAGTCTTTTAACTCAAGACCTTAGTAGATGTTGCATCCACATAGCATCTGTGTTAAGAACACCTAGAGTTTTGCTTAGTTCAAAACATATCATTGGGTTTTAAGTTAAGATATATTTACTGTACTGAAAATTACTATAATGTAACTGGGAATTTGAAGTTTATACATATATATATGTGTATATATATATATATATAAGTATATATGTGGCATATATGTATATATAACTATTTCATGTTTATCTAACAAATATATATATATGTATATTATATATAAAGTTAAATGCATATACAATTTTCAATATACAGCATATTGAAAAGCAATACTGATTCATATATATTTGATATATGTTACATATAAAACTTTCTATATAATATATATTATGGTATATGAATATTAAATAAATCAATATACACATGCCAACAAAAATAGAAAGAAAAAGAGAGGTTGAAATTCCAAGAAATGAGCAACTGAGGAAGACAACAAGAGGGTGATCAAAGATAGAAGACAGAGTCCTTAAATGCTGGAGATTAAGCAAATTCCACAAAGATAAGAATCTTTGGTTTCAGCATGTACTCCAAACATCTAGAATAGTACCTGTCATAAAATACTTGTTGTTGCTGCTGCTGCTGCTAAATCACTTCAGTCGTGTCTGACTCTGTGCGACCCCATAGATGGCAGCCCACCAGGCTCCCCTGTCCCTGGGATTCTCCACGCAAGAACACTGGAGTGGGTTGCCATTTCCTTCTCCAACGCATGAAAGTGAAAAGTGAAAGTGAAGTCGCTCAGTCGTGTCCGACTCTTAGCGACCCCATGGGCTGCAGCCTACCAGGCTCCTCCATCCATGGGATTAAGAGAACCAAATTTAGATAAAAGCTAAAGGTTTGAGAAGCTAATGGTGCAATGATTATATATGTGTCACATTAAGGGGGAAAGAGCTGAAAGAGATATGCATGCAAGCATGTCATAGCACAGAACTTTGCACCTATGTGACTGCCACTTAGTGCTAGTGACAACAACTGTAATAAGACATGATTCCTGTCCCCAGTGGGTCACGATGGTTGAGAAGATAATGCTAATGTGATCTAGGGAGGTCAGCTGACTTCACAAATGTGTCTTGATTCATGTGCTGTAATGGTGATTATTCCGCATTTACTATTTGATCACTAGTTTTGAAGCTTCTGAAACAATTGTCTTTTAATTTATTTAAAGCTAATATTGTACTGGCAGGGACTGATTTACAGTGAATATAATGCACAAAGATCAATATATGAATCAGGCTTATCTCATATCAATCTGTGAGAATCTTTCCAGTTCCAAGAATATTTCCCCCTACTAATCCGTGGATGCCTTCCTCATTGTCAGGATGCTTTGGAACTGCTAAATCAATATATTTGGAATTAAAACAAAATGGAAATGAGTATTAGGAACGAATCTCTCATCCATAGAGAATAAAGTCTAGTGGAACATTCACAATCATTTTAAAAATGCCTTTTAAATTATCTAAATGTTCATTTTCCATTTCTAATATGTTTCTCCTACTTTGTGGGAAAGATACATACAAACACCATCTTGTTGTCCCAATTTATCTGTTTTTATGAGCATCATTTTGACCACTTATTTCCCTAATTATCAATCACAATCCAACCCTCCAGTCCTTTGGCTATCTATAGATCTGATTTTCATGTGATCTAAATTTTGGGTAATTCTCTGATCACCAGAGTAAGACTTGGGTTTCTACTGTCTTCCCAGCCACACTTTTAACAGCCTTCCATTTAGTTATTTCTTCAGATGCGTTCCTGTGTAAATCCTCCAGAACTGTTTTTTTTTTTTTTTAATGTTTGAAGTGTAATTTTTTTTTTTAATTTTTACTTTATTTTATTTTACAATACCGTATTGGTTTTGCCATACATTGACATGAATCCACCATGGGTGTATATGAGCTCCCAATTCTGAATCCCCCTCCCACCTCCCACCCCATATCCTCTCTCTGGATCATCCTTGTGCACCAGCCCCAAGCATCCTGTATCCTGTATCGAATATAGGCTGGTGCTTCATTCTTACATGATAGTATACATGTTTCAAAGCCATTCTCCCAAATCATCCCACCCTCTCCCTCTCCCACAGAGTCCAAAAGTCCATTCTATACAAAAATGATTGTTATTGGAGTTCTTTTCTTGAAGAAAAGCCTGCTGTGATGGCTTGAGTTATGCATCATCTAATCTGTGATTTAGAAATTTATGAATTGATATTTACATATCAAAATTATGAAGAAATACTATCTCAAATAGGGCAGAGATCATGTGAGCATTCTGCACAGTGCAGACTTGATAAGTATCAAATAACTAAATCCAAATTAAAACAGCATTTGCTTGCATCCTGGGTCTATATAGATAGGTATGTTTTGTTCTTGCAGATGAGAGGTGATGTTCATGACTATGAACTTTGACATCTCTCTGGCTGATTAAAAATAAATTGTGCATGCCAATGAGTCTTTTTGTAGACCTGAAATTTAACAGTTTCCTGTCACCTGCTATAGCCAAGGAAGATTTGTTGTTGTTTTGGGCATTTGTTATCTAGTAACCACTGGTGTTACTAATAACTCCCTAGTAAACCAACTAAGCTACCAGAAACTTCTACAGCTGGGGAAAGGGAAGTGATAGAATAAACAAAAAAACACACTTTAGTTTTCATTAACAGGTAATCACTACACTGCATATTTAGATCATGGTTTTCTTTGTTAAGCAGTGGAAGTTAAAAAAAAAAATGATGTTTAGATCCTATAGATAATTCAGATCTTGGTGAGGAGCTAAAGTAGAAAATGGTTAATTACCTACTTAGACTTCTGAACAGCACATGAATAAGCAGCTGGGCTTTTGTTTTGATTGAAAGATACTGGAAAAAAATATTTTTAGAGTGGAAAAATCTATCTTAGACATAATGTTTAAAACTATGATATTTAGCTTTTTTAGCTATTAAAAAAAATCCCCAAAGCTGAGCACAGAACATTTCACTGTCAATATAATATAATCACATAATCAGTATAGTTTCTCAGTATGTAAGGAATTTGATATTTATTTTGTTTAGTATTCACTTAATTTATTGATCTTTTTACCCTGATGGAAGTTTATCTGTCTCTAATTGCTTAAATCATCTATGCCTTTATTTATTACAATGAAGGATATAAAAGGAGGTCATATGGGAAGAAGGCTGAGCACCAAAGAATTGATGCTTTTGAACTGTGGTGTTGGAGAAGACTCTTGAGAGTCCCTTGACTGCAAGGAGATCCAATCAGTCCATTTTGAAGGAGATCAGCCCTGGAATTTCTTTGGAAGGAATGATGTTAAAGCTGAAACTCCAGTACTTTGGCCACCTCACACGAAGAGTTGACTCATTGGAAAAGACTTTGATGTTAGGAGGGATTAGGGGCAGGAGGAGAAGGGGACGACAGGGGATGAGATGGCTGGATGGCATCACTGACTCTATGGACGTGAATCTGAATGAACTCCGGGAGTTGGTGATGGACAGGGAGG
Source organism: Cephalophus harveyi (assembly GCA_006410635.1). Taxonomy (NCBI): domain Eukaryota; kingdom Metazoa; phylum Chordata; class Mammalia; order Artiodactyla; family Bovidae; genus Cephalophus; species Cephalophus harveyi. Next base: position 250,303 of record SJYT01029976.1, on the reverse strand, counting down.
CCTGGCGTGCTGCGATTCATGGGGTCGCAAAGAGTCGGACACCTCTGAGCGACTGAACTGAACTGAACTGAATGGATGCCTAGGAATAATTTACCTGTGTATTCTCACTAATAATAACAGTTTCAGTTTATTTACTGATGTCTTGAATGTGTTAATTCTGTTTTTCTTAAAGATGTCTTACATACCCAGCTTGATTACCAAGGGATAACACCCCATTGTGTTCACCATGGCACTTATCAGAAGAAAAGTCTGGACAGATATGATGATTTTTGAAACCTTTCTAATTCCAAGGTGACTAAACTGACATTAAAAAAATAAATTGTGATGCATATTAGCCTTAACAGAACAAGTTTGACAAGTCTTTGAGACAATCACATGTCTTTGTTTTAACACACACACAAAATAAAACAAAACTATGGGATCTGAGGGCCATTTCAACAGCTTTCCAGGTGGCTCATTCAGTAAAGAATCATGGCATCCAGTCCCATCACTTCATGGCAAATCAATGGGGAAGCAATAGAACACTGACAAACTTTATTTTTTGGGGCTCCAAAATCACTGCATATGGTGACTGCAGCCATGAAGTTAAAACATGCTTGCTTCTTGGAAGAAAAGCTATGACAAACCTAGACAGCATATTAAAAAGCAGAGACATTGTCCATTTAGTCAAAGCTATGGTTTTTCCAGTAGTCATGTATGAATGTGAGAGTTGGACCATAAAAAGGCAGAGCACCAAAGAATTGATGCTTTTGAACTGTGGTGAGATTCCCTTGGATTTCAAGGAAATCAAACCAGTCAATCTTAAAGGAAATCAACCCTGAGTATTCATTGGAAGGACTGATGCTGAAGCTGAAGCTTCAATACTTTGGCTACCTGATGGGAAGAGCTGATTCATTAGAAAAGACCCTGATGCTGGAAAAAATTGAAGGCAGAAGGAGAAGGGGATGACAGGGGACAAGGTGGTTGGATGGCATCAGGAACTCAATGGACATGAATTTGAGCAAGCTCAGGGAGATGGTGAAGGACAGGGAAGCCTGCTGTGGTGTGGTCCTTGGCATTTCAAAGATTTAGACATGACTGAGTGACTGAAAGCAACAACAATGGGATCTGATTTCAAATATAACCGAAAAGTACTCTAAAATAAGAAAAAATATTTAATAATAAAAATGTTTAAAAAAAGTAATTAAGAATAAAATTTAAAGGAATAATAGAACACTCACAGAACATATGGAAATGAAAATTGCCAGCCTAATACTATCTGTGATAAATTGACATATTTATATGTCAATATAAATATACTCCTTGCTATGATATAAATTACAAATTATAAGGAGTATAAATTATACTCCTTGCTACAATAAATATGACATATTTATAATACCTGTCTCTTATACACATCTTCTGGAATCCTGGAGATGTTTTCAGGCACTCCAAATTTCTAAAATGAAGCAAAGGGATCCAAGAAGCCCTCGGGTGGAGAGTGGGGAATGATATGGTTCACTGCTCAGATCATCTACTTCAGCACCAAGGCATGCATTTCTCAGCTGCCATTGGGGTTGCCAACAGACAGCTCACAGTGAGTCCCTCACCAGTCCACATTCAATCCTCATAAAAAGTGGAAGCTTGAACCCAGCTCCCTTGCTTTAACTAGGGACAATTGGCCTCTAAAGGACCATCTTGGTTTCAGAGCTTGCCAAGTTTGATACATCCATTGCAATTGCAGAGAAAATTCAATTATTGCATCTCTCCAATTGTTTTCCTTTATTTTCTCATAGGTATGCTGAGAATAACCCCCAATATACCTCCTGCAGACTTCTCTCCATGTTAAAGTCTTTTAACTCAAGACCTTAGTAGATGTTGCATCCACATAGCATCTGTGTTAAGAACACCTAGAGTTTTGCTTAGTTCAAAACATATCATTGGGTTAAGCATATTTCAAGTAGTTTGTAATCTCAAGAGAAAATATTTATCTGGAAAATAATTTTTTAAATATTGATTACATATTTCTTGCATTTTTAAATCCCCAAAGCAATAATTTCTACAACTTAAATACTATGAAACTAACCTAGTGAAAATCCCTAAAGATTGCATATTTCATTTTGCAACAACATACAAATTCTAGATGTGGAGTTGTATGAGTAGGTGTGGGTGTATTTGCACGTATGTATGTGTGTGTGTGTTTCCACAAATAAACACTCATATTCTTATGTAAGAAAACTCCTTGCTACCTTTTTTTTTGGTTTTTCAACATTTCCAAGCATTTCTTTCCATTCTTTTCCCTTGTTTATTATATTTAATTTAGTTCTTTTCACTTTTTTCTCTCTTAAACTTGATAAAAAGTAGAAGCAGCAAACAAACCATCATAAAATGTTAAAATTTCCAGGAAGACCTTGGAAAATGTGAAGCAAATATTAAAAATAATGTTCTCTCTGTTGAGAAAGGCTGAGAAAAATTGGGGGAGAAGTGAAACATCAATTCTCAAAAGTTACTTTTCTCAAAGTGCTGAAAGTCAATTCAACATGTATTTACTTAGCTTCTGCCTCTGTCCTTGGGGACTCTATGATACAAAATCAAGAACTCTCCCCAAAGGTAACATGTGATACATTTTGATTTAAAACTGGCAGCCTAGAGATTATTCAAGGTTGCATTTGCACTTTATATATAAATTCTTTTATACAGTTTGAGTTTTTACCTATACCAACACTTGAATCAGAACTCTTCGGTATTTTATTCCTGCTGCTGCTGCTGAGTCACTTCAGTCGTGTCCGTCTCTGTGTGACCCCATAGACGGCAGCCCACCAGGCTCCCCCATCCCTGGGATTCTCCAGGCAAGAACACTGGAGTGGGTTGCCATTTCCTTCTAGGCCGTTGTATTAAAAAATGAAACTTTAAAGCTATAGTGATTAAAAGGTTATCCACATGAGAATCTGTTGATTCTTTGTAATGTAGGAAGAAGAATTTTAACTTTGGGAAAGATTTGATTTTTATGTGTATGGATATTTAGTTATGTTTTTCTTTCTTTTTGAAACTGAAAATGTATTCTTTTTTTAATTGAGTGACACTTTTTATTTTATTTTAGTTTTAAATATTTTAATAAATGATTAAATATTTGTTTGGAAATGAGAAAGGTGGTTTTGTCTGAAAGGAAGAAAACAAGAATGGGTGGATTTTTCCTACATATATAGTTGAACCTTAAATCTTCCATAAGTGAGGGAAAAATGCAAGCAGTAGAATTATGTTTTCTTTTATCCTTTCTTTTCAAAGGAGACAAGAAAGAAAAGAAATGTAAAAATTTCTCTCTGTCTTCTTCTAGTAAACCATTAAGAGAGATTTAGGGAAGGAGAATTTAAAAAAAAGGACTAATTGTATTTGAAAAAAACATTAAAAACAGCTGTTATTGTCAAGAACACAAAATAGTATAAAAAAGCAGAGTTTTTTTTTTTTTTTTTTTTTTTTAACGCACATTTAGCACCTTGGGAAAGCAACACCTTTTCTACAGTGGGTTTAAAAGAAAAAGCTAGCATGAAAAGCTGGAGTAATGAGTGGAATGGTGCATAAGATATAAATTCAAACATCCAGAAATATAAGGGGAAGAATTGAAATATAAGCCCACCCACACTGACAAGCGCAGAATCCAGTTTTAAGGGCAGTGAGAAATTTGAAATGTTCAGATGGGGATTTGGGGAAAACAATCTTTTCTAATTCTATTAGATACTTTGTGATGTTCATCTTTATTTTTATTTCAATGGTTCTATCATAATCTTAGGAAACTTCATGCATCTCGAAGAAAGACTTTAGGATCAGATTGAGATCATGAGTCTCATTCACATGTGGACTTGATAAGAGATAAGCAAATGTTCGAGGTTCCAAAACTCCCATGAACGGAGGAGCCTGGTAGGCTACAGTCCATGGGGTTGCAAAGAGTCGGACATGACTGAGTGGCTTCACTTTCACTTTGTTTCATGGAAAAATGAAGGCAGCTAGAGAGCTGTTGGAAGTCAGGCAGAAGTTCCAGCATCAGGACTGAAAAACCACACCCAGGAGTTCCAGGGTTAGGATTAAACGAATTCCAGATTTTCTCAAATTTCACCCCCTCTGCCACCTCACTCCCAGATTCTGTCTCAATATGTGATTAAGAAGTAGTCGAGCACCAAAATGGTGAGACAGTGATCTGCAGTAATGCATAGTATGTCTCTGAACCACTTGGACTTGAGTGCCACTCCACTTACTACTTGTGCAATCTAGATCAAAGTTCTCAACTCTCTAGGACTCAGTTTTCTAACACAGGATGGCAATCATAAGGTTACCTACACCCTAGAGCCTTTATGAGAATTAAATGGGTTTAACTGGCCACCTCATGAGAAGAGTTGACTCATTGGAAAAGACTGTGATGCTGGGAGGGATTGGGGGCAGGAGGAGAAGGGGACGACAGAGGATGAGATGGCTGGATGGCATCACTGACTCAATGGACGTGAGTCTGAGTGAACTCCGGGAGATGGTGATGGACAGGGAGGCCTGGCGTGCTGCGATTCATGGGGTCGCAAAGAGTCGGACACGACTGGGCGACTGAACTGAACTGAACTGGCCCATAGTAAGCACTTTGTAAGTGATCATCATTTCATGTAGGTAAGAAAAGCATGGCAGGAGGCAGGAATTGAGAGCAAATGGAATAACATGTGTTATTTTTTTATTTTTCCAATCATCATTGAGATCTGACATGAGAAACAATAGCTTAAGTTTTGCACAGTGTCGAACATGAAAAACACAGATAGAGAATCTGCTCTCATAGATAGAAACTTTCTTTGCACTTTATAGTATTCAGCCAGTCAGTCAGTTCAGTCCCTCAGTCATGTCCGACACCTCATGACCCCATGAATTACAGCACGCCAGGCCTCCCTGTCCATCACCAACTCCCAGAGTTTACTCAAGCTCATGTCCATAGAGTTGGTGATGCCATCCAGCCATCTCATCCTCTGTCGTCCCCTTCTCCTCCTGCCCCCAATCCCTCCCAGCATCACAGTCTTTTCCAATGAGTCAACTCTGCATGAGGTGGCCAAAATACTGGAGTTTCAGCTTCAGCATCAGTCCTTCCAATGAACACCCAGGACTGATCTCCTTTAGAATGGACTAGTTGGATCTCCTTGCAGTCCAAGGACTCTCAAGAGTCTTCTCCAACACCACAGTTCAAAAACATCAATTCTTTGACGCTCAGCTTTCTTTACAGTTCAACTCTCACATCCATACATGACCACAGGAAAAACCATAGCTTTGACTAGACGGACCTTAGTCGGCAAAGTAATGTCTCTGTTTTTAAATATGCTATCCAGATTGGTCATAACTTTCCTTCCAAGGAGTAAGTGTCTTTTAATTTCATGACTGCAATCACCATCTGCAGTGATTTTGGTATTAGGTCACATTTAAACAGGGGAACTATTGAATCAAATATTGGTATAATCTTAGTAACAAGATGAGTAAATCTTAAGAATAGCACTATAAGTTCTTAAGTCTTTTCAAAATGTGCCATTGGAGATCCTTATTATTGGCATCCACTTTAGGCTCTAAACATTTAAATAACACTTGGCACTAGTGGTAAAGAACCTGCCTGCCAAAGCAGGAGGCTCAAGAAGCTTGGGTTCAGTCCCTGGATTGGGAAGATCCCCTAGTTTAGGAAAAAGCAACCCATTTCAGTATTCTTGCTTCGGAAATCCCATGGACAGAGGAGCCTGATGGGCTACAGTCCATGGCACCGCAAAGAGTTGGACACAACTGAGAGACTGAACACACACAAGGCAAACCTGGACTAGAAGGGTTTGGAGCACGTTAATTGTTGGAAAGTGATTGAATGCTCTGCTTGGAAGTAGATAAGTGGAGCTTATGACTACTGAGGCTTTGGCTTATTTTAATCTACATTATTGGAAATTTTCAGTCATATCCTTGAACTCTACAAACAGAACTTTTTATTTAGAAGCATTTTACATTCAGATGTAAGTAGCATTAAAGATACCTTTGGGCCCATAGAGGTATAGCTGGCAGAAGGGGTCTCATGTTTTATATTCAAGAGATTTGGGTTTGTCATAGGTATTGAAAATAGTTATTATAAAAACATGTATGTATATGTATATATATATGTATAACTGAATCACTTTGCTAGACAGCAGTAATTAGCACAACATTGTAAATAAACTATACTTCAATAAAGAAGAGGTTTAGGAAGTAAAATGAGTAATAAAATCAACAGTGATAACTATTAATGTAATCAAGTACAAATGTTACTTCAAAATAAATAAGATTCATGATTGAAGGCCCTGGAAAAGGCAACCCACTCCAGTATTCTTGCCTGGAGAATCCCATGGACAGAGGATCTTGATGTGCTACAGTCCATGAGGTTGCAAGAGTCAGACACAACTTAGCAACTAAAGAGAGAGAGATGATTGAAGAAAAACAGACTTTGGAAAAATATAAAATTGAACTAAACATAAGAGCAGTGATAAAAAAGAATCTGATTTATTATCAACTAATGTCTATAATAAAGCACAAAGCTAAAACCTAGTTCAAACATAAAATTTGTCATGGACATATATTTTATGTACAATTAGAGGAAATATGGGAGAAGGAAATGGCAACCCCCTCCAGTATTCTTGCCTGGAAAATTCCACGGAGAGACAAGTCTGTTGGGCTACAGTCCATAGGGTCACAAACAGTCAGGCCATGACTGGACACACTCATACACATGAGGAAAAAAAACTGGCTTTAGGATTATCTTCAAGTAAGGACTATGATGGTGGCAACATGGTGGCCCATACGACTGACTCCCTGCAGATGATGTGTGAGCCAAGTTTGAACATGAAGATAGGTGGTGTTTTGGGACTCCCTGTGGGAAAGTGTCATTTAGATTCCTCTGAAGGATCCGTGGAACGCCAACTGGGGTGGAATAAAAAATACACAAAAGGTTTTGACCTATCTAAACAGTGTGCATAGATTCATGTGTATTGATAGATTGCTGATGGACTCAGGACTGTTGGTTTCCTTGCCTCTTATTGGTCATTGCAGTGAGGTTTTTGGACTCATAGTGTTGTCGCCCCAATTTAGCAATATTGTTACAATAAATGGATATTCAATTTATGAGTTCATATTCTTGGAAGTACTTATAAATTGAAATAGGATTGCAATATCTCGTTGCAAACAGGACAGCGGACTGCTTTCCCTTTCTATTAACAGAGAAATGGAAAGACTCCCAGAGTAGAAGGTAGAGAGGAAATCATCAACAAAATGGACATGCCATTTCCAATGCTTTCCAGTGCTTGAAGCTTTTTAATTATGATGTATACTCTCTGTTTATGATAATCTTTGGGACTGACCTCAAGCCCATTGTGTGAACAGGTCTGAAGGAAGTACATATATAAACACATGCCTGTATGAGTATGCCTTGCTGTGAATTTGTAATGGGAGGTGGGGATTTGCTCCTATCAGTGGTCACACATAACCAGTTTTTGTTGTTATCCAGAGTTAGTAGTCAGTAATTTCATGCATGTGAAGTCACAATGAGAGAACAGTAATCATTGTATCAGAGAAGGGAAGCTTGGGCTGTGGTTCCTAACTAAACATATGGATGCTGGGATGTGATAGAATTCCTGCCACCTACATGGAATTTCCTGATGCATGCCACCTCCTCACACTATTCTTTTTTTCCCCTTTCTGAGGCATTTTATTTGCATGTATGTATTACATCCCCTTAGATGAGGGCAGAAGGAGAAGAGGGCGTTAGAGGATGAGCTGGCTGGTTGGCATCACTGATGTAATGAACATGAACTAGGGCAAATTCTGGGAGACAGTGAGGGACAGGGAGGCCTGGCATGCTGCAGTCCATGGGGTCACAAAGAGTTGGGCATGACTGGGCAACAACAACAAAATTACATCCCTAGAAAAAGAATCTAAATATTTTCCCACCTGTGTGTTGTCTTGCTTCCTCATGGTCCCTGATACCAGCCGAGGTTGTCAGAACAATGAAACCAAACTGACAGGAGCAGGCTACTCTGCCATTTTTCTAGATCTCTGAGGTGTACATCAGATCTGAGGCTGATCCCTCTATACTTATTCAGCCTGCCTGTGTGGTTCACAACAATTTTCCCCACCCCGTAATCACTGATGATTTCAAATTGAGCAATTGTGGCTCAGCTGGTAAAGAATCTGCCTGCAATGCGGGAGACCTGGGTTTGATTCCTGGGTTGGGAAGATCCCCTGGAAAAGAGAATGGCTACCCACTCCAGTATTCTGGCCTGGAGAATTCCCGACCAGAATTCCAGGATGGTAAAGAGTCGGACATGACTGAGTGTCTTTCACTTTCACTTTTCAACGTAACCATGCTTCATCATCACAGAAAGCTGATGATGACTTTGGAGCATGGCCTAATAAGCACCTGGCATTTGCCTATATTTTTGGCATTGTTGGTAATTCTTGAGAGCATCAGCCAGGACATTAATGTGCACTGTAATGGCAGCATGGAAAGATAGTAGAAGGACAAGGGGACCCTAATACCACTCTTAAGACTATATCAGTTTGCTGCTATTCAGTCAGTTTAAGCACCAGCTTGCAAAAAGAGTGGGAGCACCTGCTCACTTACTCCTGATAAATCTCCTACACAGATCTTTAAGAATCAAGAAAAAAACTCTGGGCCATATAGTTGGTCAGTTTGAGTCTCTAACTATTCTAAACTTCAAGTCAGGTAGCCAACCCCCCTTTTGACTATTTCCTCCATCTTCCGCTAAACCGGAGAAGCACTCCCACTTACTCTGCTGACAATGTTATACCCAACTGATAAAAATGAGGTGCACTACTCAATTTATCTAGGCTCAATTGTGTTGGAAGGCAGCTAAAGGCAAAGGGGATTCCTGTATACTGAACAGCATTGGAGCCCCTGTAATCTAGAGGGAAGCATTCAAAGGACATTGTAGAGCTCAATTTACAGAAATAGACTGAAAATTGCTGTCAGTGGCCCAGCAGACAATGCGTATGTGCAGCCATCACAGATCAGGTTGATCACTTTGAGGGGAGGAAAAAAAAAAAAATTTCATAATATCAGGCATTGATGATTTCTGCACCATCATCTCTAAATACAGAAAAGAGTGACCCAGGCACCAACATCTGTCTTGATTAACCCAGCCCTACCTAGTTTATGAGTTTTAAACTTTTTCTCTCCCCTAATCATTTCTACACATATTAGAAAATATTGTCTTTAAAATGCTCAGACTGAAACAGTCAGCTCTACAGTCAATTCATAATTGATTATTGCTCATAAGCATCCTGTTATACATCCTAGAATAAAATTCCTTAGACTTTTTCTCAGCTATGTCAGTATTATGCTATAATCTTTATTGAACTCTTGGCTTCTGAACTGAGTTTCTTTCATCAGGGATATTGGGAGAGGTTAGTTACATTATATCAACACCTGCTGTCCGTGAATCTTATCCTTTTACCCCTAATAAAAATGTCTATGTTTTATATGTCTCCAGAAACTATTTCAAAGCTTTTTAAGATGCCCTTAGTCAAATAGGCCAACTATTATATGAGCTTCCTCAATTAATGCCTTCCTGGGATGCCTCGTTTTAGAAATGACTTTTGCCATTTTGACAAAATTTTAGCTTTGATATTCAAGGCGATTTGCCCTCCTCCAGCTTCTCAGCTACCAGGCACTTGAACTTTCACTCACATTTTTCTGCTAAGCTTCTGCTGACGGGCCTCTCTAGATACCATTCAGTAGGCTGACTGAAATATAACCTCACTCCAGGTCAAATGCCTTTAAGCTGAAAACCATTTCCAAGAAGGATGAAAATCTTAGATATTTCAAGTCTGTCTATTTGGCAGTGTTCAGATAAGGACAATGAGTCTTGTTGTTTTTTCATTTTTTCTGTTCTATAGCAACCTAAGAGAAAGAAGAATTCAAATATTCAGTGATTTTTTATATCTGCACTTACACAAAGCATAGAATGGAAAAAAAATGGGACAAATTGAGTAACCATTGTATGGACAATAATTGATAGGTGAAATATAATGTTGTCAGGTTACAGCTTTGAGACATGTCAATATATTTTTAGTTAACAATAAATACAATTTTGAGTTAAATATTTGAGTCAGTTTTAGAAACATGGACTCATTGATTTAGTGACCTTAGATATGCTATAGTTTAAAAAATTGCACTGATGGGTGAGAACAAATCACATAAACTCATTTCTAAAGAATTTTCAAAAGACTGCCTACTGAGTGCTTTCTCCCATCAAATTGTGTCAAAACCTTGACATTACAGTTTGTGTTCTGTTTTCATCGGGCATCGTCATCACAAACTCTACTTAGCATAGATGTATATCATCTATACATGAAGAGAGAAAGAAGTGGCTATCACTCTTCCCCTTTGTGTAATAGTTGATCTAGTTTGCGAAAGACCATCTTAAAAAGCAAGCAACCATTTCTTGGAAAATAGCTCTGGCATTTTTACTGAGTAAAGACAGTTTCTTGGGACATAAGTCTCAGGCATTTTTACTGCACAGAGATAATTTGGGGGGACATAAGACTCAGACACTTTTACTAAGGGTAAAGAGACCAAGGTGTTGGCATAATGTGGCATATAAACCCTCCCAGAATTTCCGAGGAAAATGACTTAGTTCCAAAGCTGAGGGTTTAACAAATATTCCAGGAGAATCCTGAAAATCAGAGTGATTGGCAGCCGCCAGAGGCAAATCAGAGACTGGCTGGTCTAGCCTTCCTGGATGCTTAGGGGTCAGTGATGCCTTTGGAGGTGAAGGAAGTGCATGGAGTCAGTACAGATTATGAGTAGAAATGCTACCTCTTCTGTAGTTTTACTTTAGCTACCTCTGTCTTTACAAAATCCCTTCCTGAACATTCCCCTATCCTCTTGTGCTCTTTCTGTGTATTAGTTTCTCAAAAGAGCACATATTTTATCAAGGTTAAGAGGTGGTGGCTTGTTTCATACTTTAAAGTTGTGACTTGGTCCATGGGAAGGGAGAAATGGCATACACACATCAGAGACTTACACATATCTACCTTGGATGGTTCGTTTTAAAATTAAAACTCCCAATATTATTACATGTAGTTTAAAATCTGTTTTAAGAAATAAGTATTTCAGATACTGAAATAGTAATGTACCTTTTTTTTTTGTAAAGATAAATGTCTGTCTTAAAACATTATATTAAATGAGTTAAAGTGGGAAGCTGAATTATGCTTTAAATTGCTTTAAACTGGGGATTTTAACTTTTCATTTTGTTCATACTCGACTTACTCTCTAGTAGTTCTGTTAAGCAATTACTTAAATAATTTGTATTTCTCACAACTAGGTACTTTCTGGGTATGACATTTATCCCTAGGTATGACAAGAGCTGTTTTTTTTTTTTTTTTTCCATTTTAGAATATTAAATATTTTACTCTCCTTGAGACTAAAGTATACTCCATATTTCCAAATATTCTTCATCAGTAATAATAACATTTATATCAACTCTCTCCCAAAGTTTTGACTGTCTTCCTGTAATGCCTTATTCTGTATTTCCACTTACTGTACAAATTAAATTTTCCCTAAATTCTGCTGGTCAGCTACATAATCAGTGAACTCAAGATGAAGAAAACATGATATAACACTATTTTTTTTTTTTTGGTATTGCTGAACTAGTTCCATTTTAGGCTAAGTGCTAAGTCAATTCAGTCGTGTCCGACTCTGTGTGACCCTGTGGACTGTAGCCTGTCAGGCTCCTCTGCTCATGACATTCTCTAGGCAAGAATACTAGAGTGGGTTGCCATGCTCTCCTCCAGGGGATCTTCCCAACTCAGGGATCAAACCTGCATCTCTTACATCTCCTGCATTAGCAGGTAAGTTCTTTACCTCTGGTACCACCTGGGAAGCCCCTAAAGGCTATCACAGAGGGCTAAAAATGCACCACCCTCAGACTCTCTAGAAGTTTTCTCACTTGTTTAAAGTACAAATTGAGATTCCTTCAGTTTCCTTAGTCTGCCTTCCCTAGGGTATTGTAGTCAATCAACACTGAGGCTGGATCACCACCATGGTAACATTTTAACTTCTAGAGAAAGAAATAAGAAACTAAAGGGAATGAGATCTCTTTTATGGTAGGGATATGTGCACATTCTTATTCCTTTGGAGACAACTTGTTCACATTTGGGAAGTATAGTCTCTAGCAGGGAGGTCTGTGCCCAGCTGAAACCTGGATGTGAGTTCTGGCTCCAAAAGGAAGATGGGGAGACTAGGAACTGTCATAATCTTAAGTATCAGGCTGGTAGTATTTACACTTTGGATGCCTGCCTCCTTCCTAATCTTTTATTTTCCTTCTCTTTTGGTTAAAGCTATTTATGCATTCATTGCACTCCTTTCAGAGAACATAAGAGGCATGAGACATTAGAGCATAGATTGGATATTAAATAATACACTTTAAGCAGCAAATTGAAATTGATTTAATTTATAAAAATTTGCTTTACCTTAAATGATTAAAGAGGATGTATATAGTCTTAGTAGGGGCTTCTCAGGTGGCTCAGTGGGTAAAGAATCCTCCTCCAATGCAGGAGACACAGGAGACATGTGTTCAATTCCTGACTTGGATAGATCCTTTGTAGAAGGGCACAGCAATCCAGTATTCTTGCCTGAAGAATCCCATGGACAAGAGGAGACTGATGGGTATAATCTATAGGGTTGCAAGGAATCAGACATGACTGAAATGACTAAGCACGCATGGTCTTAGGGGGATAAGGTATACAGTGTGTGCTATCTTTTTGATTCACCAAATGATTACTCTGCAATTATTACATGAATAGAGTTGAGTATAGTATTTTGGAGATGCAAAGAACTTGAACACCAAAAACTTGCCTCAAACCATCTGAGCATACCCAATGAAAATTGGTTTTAAATTCAGGAAGGCAATGATACAGGAGCTGACACAGGATAGAAGAAATGAGGTTTTTGTTTTGCTTTTTGACTGCCTAGTGTATATTTCATTGGAATCCCTTTCATCGCACATGTTTTCAAGAGATTTCTTTATTTAGTGCTTGTACTTTGTGTAGTTTATAAAATATACCTTTATAAATATATATAATTATATGATTATTTGGAATAAAAATGCTACCTTCTATTCAGAACTGTTCATTTAAATTATATTATATAACCCTTTGTTCATGATTCTATTGATCATGAAAATGGCTTAATTATAAAATTTATAATGTCATAATATGTTTTCTCTTCTTTAATGAGACAGAAAGTGTGACTCTCAAAGTTTAATGTTCCTAATTATGTGGGAAGTTTGCTTAAAATATGTATTTAAAGACTCTGCAGAGAGATTCTGAAACTGTAGGCCTTGTATAAAGGCCATGGATTGTCATTTTCCTACTGATCATGTGGCTTTTCTTCTTTTCACATTAAAAATACTTGATTTAAAGAAGACACTGTGGGAAGGGTGTTGATAGGCTCTAGATACCACTGTTGATAGGTTTTCTTTTCATAGTTTAATTTATTGGACATAAACAATTTTCTTGTAAAATCATTTCTGCAACTGTGATTGCCTCTTGCAAGGGAAGGAAATGATTCTTATTTGTCATGTTAAATACACAAAAAAGTCAGTGTATTTAAAATGCTTAATCTTAATAAAAGTTTCAGATTTAAGGAAATGTAAGAGGTGTGATTGATATGGTCTCTTTATATCTTTACCTATTTTTCATGAGGAAACTAATGTTAAGATGGGACAAACAATTATTTATAGCTATTAGCAATATTGGTAGTGTGAGTTATTTCTTCTTTTCATTTACTCTGGATTATAACTTCTGCTTCTTTGCTTCTGGATTTTAACTTCTACCTGAGGATAAGGGGAAAAAAGCAAGAATGAAAGAAATAAAAAAGAAGGAAGGGAATAAAGAGAATAAATAAAAGAACAAAGAATGACCTTGCAAAACAAAAGTACTTTATCTTGAGAAATTATATGAAAGTACCCCCACAGTCCAGCAAAATATGTGCAAATGATGAGTAAAAAGCACCACTGATACTTTCAGCCTCCTCTCTCTGGGTCAACTCTGACTGTGATAATTGGAAAACGTTAGTGCCTAGTTTTTTTTCACTCTTAACACAGTTTAGAAAGTATCTGATTTTATTAAAACTGAAATTGAAGTGCTATCTTCTCATTTGTTTAAAAGGTATAATTTTTCGAATTTGAAAGATTGTATTTGGGAACACAAGACCTGCCTCTGCATTTTCCCAGAGCACAGTCAGTCTAATTTTAACCTTTAATTTCATTGAGTAGATAATCATCTTATAACCAGGAATTCTTGCCAACTCTTCCCACCTTTAACACTACCATCATTGATGTTTATTGATTTGAGCCTCCTGCATCACAGTACTTAATTAATTTCAAACACGGCAGAATATTTTTGGGATTTTATATTCAGGATTCCATTGATTTCTTGTCTTGCCAGTTTTAATCATATTTGGGAAAAGGGAAGATTATGTCAAGGCTACCTACTCATCTACTGGCTAAAAATGTTATAAGCGCAGTCATTAGAAAGCACTTCATTTGAATAATGTATCTAAGCCTTGAAGTGATCAATTATGCACATTGGACATTAGCATAATATTTAGTTTAAAAATCAGAAAGAAGATGTGCTGCAATTAACAGATATAACAGGTATCACTCATGGATGAGGTGAGGTGAGGTGAAGTCGCTCAGTCGTGTCCGACTCTTTGCGACCCCATGGACTGTAACCTACTAGGCTTCTCCGCCCATGGGATTCTCCAGGCAAGAATACTGGAGTGGATTGCCATTTCCTTCTCCAGGGGATCTTCCCGACCCAGGGATCGAACCCGGGTCTCCCACATCAGAGGCAGACGCTTTAACCTCTGAGCCACCAGGGAAGCCCACTCACTCATGGATATTTAAATACAAAAAAAATTAAGTATATAATTAGATCTTTATTTTACATCTAATGTAATTTACCTACTATTTTTTGACCAAACTTCCGCATTAGAATGCCTAATCCTAGTCTGAAATCCATGGGGGTCTTGGTATGGGTTTTGGTGCTCTGCTTTAGTGCTAACTCAAGCAGTCAAATGCACTATTTCAAACTTCGTTCTTTAAAGGCAGCCTTTTGAAAGACTAGTGCCTGCATTGCTGTTTCGTAGTGCAACAGTGACAACCAGTGGCTGCTGGATTTCCCTTTAGCCTGACAAATTATTGCAGACATTGTACAGATTAACAAGGACCTATATTAAGCTTTAATAACTAGCACTCAAAAATAACATACTTCTTGCTCATCTCCATCTTATTTTATACCAAAAATAGGTGGATATCCACATGTCTATTTAAGAATGCCTTTTTTGTTTTTAATTAACTAAACGTCTGAAATGTAGATTTAGGTGGTTTTACTCAGAGGTTACTGCCAATGCTAACATATTGGAGGTGATTAAAAAATTCTTAATGGGTTCATTTCATGTGATATGTAATCCAAATTATCTATTTTTGTTTGTTTGTTTGTTTGTTTCTTTTACCTGCAAGGAAAGAAAATAGCTGCTAGGTATAGTGAAAAACAGGTCAAAGCTCTCCATGGGCAAACAGCTGGGGGACTGTATAATTATTCACTACCTGAACATCCCTGATTGGTTTCATCTTCCCGTCCTAAAAAGCCCATTATTTCTTTCAAATGGAGAGCTTAATGGAGTAAAGCTTTGCTAGATGTAATGAGCTGAATAATGTGGAGTTCAACTTCAGATTATGGACTTTTGGAGACTCCAAGCAGTTAAAACTAATGATTTAATCCCTGTATTTATTTTAAATTTCTTTGGACAGATCTATTTCTATATTCTTGAAGCTCTCCCTCAGACACAACAATCTGGAAATACAACCCCCTCTTTTTTTCTTTTTCTGTTTCTCTAACGTCTGTGACATTCCTACTTTGTCTCAAGCTATCTTCTTTTCTTCTCTCTGTCTCTTTTTTTAGCAGAGCTTCAAACCTTCATTTCCTCCTCCTGGCACTGCTCTAAGAGTGCTTATGGCAAATTTGCTTCTGTAATCATAACTTGAACCCATCTGGGGATGAGATTGGCTACAAGCTTAGTATTTCCATTTAACATATTCATGATTAGCATGCACAGAAGGGGTAGAATTAGGATGAATGTTTTTGGAACAGTACAGATAAATCCTCATAAATGTAGTACAACAGGTCTGGAAACGCACAGTGCGGAAATGTAATGAAGCTGAACTCTGTAGAGAGTTTGGTATTCTCAGTACCATGCCTCTCCTAATGAACTCATTTAGATTAGAAAATGGATTTAATATTTTATTGGAATTAACCTGAGCCAGTAAAGAGGATTACAATTTCTTTCCATAAATATAGTGATATTACAGGATGAGGTAGCATGTTACATGAATATTAAGCACTTTATGAACATTGT
Organism: Cephalophus harveyi; assembly: GCA_006410635.1. Taxonomy (NCBI): domain Eukaryota; kingdom Metazoa; phylum Chordata; class Mammalia; order Artiodactyla; family Bovidae; genus Cephalophus; species Cephalophus harveyi. The sequence goes on along the minus strand of SJYT01029976.1, from coordinate 233,862 downwards.
CATGAAGCCAAAAGGTGTAAGGTGATTATATTTTAATATAGTGGTACTGTTCTTACAATAATTAAATTTGAATAGCAGTAAAGGGATATTTTAAAAAGATTTGAATCAGAATTTTGTTGCATTTTCAGAGAAAAAATATCACATGATTAAAATTAAACTCAGAACAGAGCATTTAAGTAACCAGCTTTATCAGAAACTATATTTTCCCAAGTGGGAAATAAACAATACGCAAACTGGGGGAAAAAAGGACAACTTAGAATCTGGGTCTCACTAAACAGAGTATCTCCTCACTAATCTGAAGAATGTATGGATGTGAGAGTTGGACTGTGAAGAAGGATGAGCGCCAAAGAATTGAGGCTTTTGAACTGTGGTGTTGGAGAAGACTCTTGAGAGTCCCTTGGACTGCAAGGAGATCCAACCAGTCCATTCTGAACGAGATCAGCCCTGGGTGTTCTTTGGAAGGAATGATGCTAAAGCTGAAACGCCAGTACTTTGGCCACCTCATGCGAAGAGTTGACTCATTGGAAAAGATTCTGATGCTGGGAGGGATTGGGGGCAGGAGGAGAAGGGGACGACCGACGATGAGATGGCTGGATGGCATCACTGACTCGATGGATGTGAGTTTGAGTGAACTTTGAGAGATGGTAATGAACAGGGAGGCCTGGCATGCTGCAATTCATGGGGTCGCAAAGAGTCGGACACGACTGACTGACTGAACTGAACTGAACTGAATCTGAAAACAGTTTATTTATTCACTGCAGACTACTTTGGTAGATAGTAGCCAAAAAATATTGAGTTGGCCAAAATGAATGAACATTTTGGCCAACCAATAGAACTCTATTATTGGTTGGATTTTTTTTTTTTTCCATTTCTGCAATCTTTTGTTTGCAATCCAAACTTATTTAAGTCCTTTTTGGATCATGAGTGGATGCTTTTCATATAACATTCACGTAAGATGCACATACAGTCTATAAGGGAAGTTACTAATAAGAAATCAAAGGATATGGACCCTTTCCCTCCCTTAACACTCACTAGCCCTAAGCTACTTCTGCCACTAATTTTTGTAAATCTAGATGTATTATATAGGCAAGGGAACTAATATCACACTTTTGTAATCTTAAAGAAAAAAGTAATATGAATCTTATGTAGCTTTAAGCAAAGGGCAAGCTGTGGCCCCAGATTTCCATTTCTACCCATTTTGTAAAGTCAGCTACTGTGCATTTGTGCACCTGAGCATTCACCGATTTTGCAGAATAAGGTGCAGTGAGCATTGCGTGCTGGAGGCCAAGGTTAGGTCTTGAGGCTGTGCACAATTCTGATGAAAGCTGAACATGAACTGTGAAGTCGTTCAGGCATACACATAGTTTAAGAAAAACTTCCCCACCCTTCCTTTGTTTCACCTACACTAGTAAAACTTTTTTTTTTTTTTGCTTCAGTTGGAGAAAGGCACGTAAAGGACTCCTCTGTGTGTGCGTTTCAGATTTCTCCAGCCCATATTTGCAATGAGTTTGATAACTGATGCTCTTGTAAGCTTCAGACACATTGAGGTTTTGAGACAATGCAATACAAAAATTGGAGTTAAAGAAAATCAGCTGCTTGCTGTGTATGTGGGGGTGGAGAGGAAGCAGAGAAATAGGTCCCAAACAAGAGCAGCAACATCAGCATTGAACATCTGGTGAAATGTTATGGTGTGTGGGAAGCTAGAGGTACCCCTCAGGAGGAAAGACTTTGAGAGAGTGGTGTCCTGCGGGAGTGCTGATGGAGGAAATCATGCCAGGGCCCACCAATGGGAACAGAAGGAGGAGAAAACAGAGAGGAGAGGCCTTGGGAGAGGGTTAAGGAGGCGAAATTTGCTGGTTTCACAAAGATTCAGGATAAGCCCATTTTGCTCTACTTTGTTTTCATTTCTGTGGTTTTCTTACTAATTATTGTCTCCTGGTAGCCATTCTCATTCCATGTCTCTTATTATTTGATAGAGTAAAATATTGAATATCAGATTTTTAACCTTAATTTTTATCATGTTCATCTTCCTGGGGCCAATGGAGTTAGGGTAGTTGGGGGTAGGGATGGGAAGTAATTAGTAATGCAACAGAAATCAACAAGGAGAGATATCCAAAAAATCTATAGCATTTTATATTCCCTAAATGGATCTGGCATTAAAATATAGTAGGCTTTTAAACCAGGCAAATTAGTTTGGAAAAGGATTTTTAAAATTTTTTATCAACTTCTTTAGTATATTGAATGTTAGCCTGGTTGACTTAGTTCTAAGAGCTCTTTTGGTGTGAAGAGACTATATACTGTGTCTACAATTTTCTATTTTCTAGTTAAAGAATAAAATACAAGAGAAATAAATTATGTGCCAGAAATTTCCACACCACTGAGGATGACCAATAAGAAGAGAGGGAACAAAGAGAGTTAAGATGTTTGAAGAGCACTCCCATTTTCTCCTCTTTAAGTGTATGTCCAAGTAGAAGATGCTGCATTAAGTCAGAGTGCATCTTCTATCCTATGCTTTTTCTTTTTTCTTTTTGGATTCCAGAAGGAGTTGATTCGGAAACTTTCTTCTAGCCTATGAATGGGCTTCCCCAAAGTAAATTGGACAGCTAAGCAGCAGGTGATCGAAAGGTAGTTAGCTACTATATAATGGATGACATTGCCCTAGAACTAGCGGAGAGAGAACAACACCTGAAGACTCTGCCCCATCCTTTTTATGCCAAGATCATTTGAGCCACTCCCTTTCTCTTACACACTCTGCGCTGGGTATAGTGGAAACTCACTCTCCAAAAGGATACATTCAATTCCTAACCCTTGATATCTGTGAGTAGAGCCTTATTTAGAAATAGAGTCTTTGCAAATATAATTAAAATAAGGATCTTGAAATGAGATAAAAATCCTGATTTGTGATGGGCTTAAGTCCATTGGGTTTCCCTGGTGGCTTTGACAGCAAAGAATCTGCCTGCAGTGCAGGAGATCTGGGTTTGATCCCTAGGTTAAGAAGCTCCCCTGTTGAAGGGAATGAAAACCCACTCCAGTATTCTTGCCTGGGAAATTCCATGGACAGAGGATCCTGGTAGGCTACAGTCCATGCGGTTGTAAAGAGTTGGACACAACTGAGTGACTAACACTAACTTAAATCCAATGACTAGTTACAGTCCACTAGTTACTGTAATTACTAGTTACAATCCACTACAGTTTTATATAAGTGTGAGGAGAGAGAGATTTCAGTTATGCAGAGAGAGACACAGAGAACAAGGTCATGTGAAGAGGAGGGGCAGAGATTGAAGTTATGTGCCATAAACCAAGGACACAGAGAGAATACTTTGAAATCAGTTTATTTACCTAAAAAATTTCACCTTTAAACCTTCGGAGGGGTGTTGAATTCTTAAGAACATAGCTTAATAGACATGTATTCACCATCCATTATCCAGACTTCAGTTATCAACTAGATCAATCTTGTTTCACACAGTCCATGTAACATGCAAAGTTGGTCAGTTCTTAAGTTCCTTGTGTGTTTACTTCTACCTCCTCATTCTCATTTCCAGGGCAGTAATCCCTGGGAATTTACTAGTCCCTGCATAGCTCTTGAATAATTACTGACAAGATGTGGTGCATGGAAGCATAGAGTTTGTAAATTTCAAAAGTTTAATTTGTACTCAATTCCACTGCAGGATCATGTTAAAGCTACCTTCTGCAGGACATTCCATGAAACACCATCTGTTCACTTATTCTCATCTGCTGTCTATGGTGCCAGCGGATGTACCAGCTTAACAAAATGGCACCATGAATACTGTTTTCAGGTCTATTTTTGGGGAACCTGACCTGTGTTATACTGAAATAATCCCTGACATTATAACATCTCACCTGTATTTCAATATATATCTCTAAATTTAAGGACTCCTAAAAAATGCATCACCATTATCACACCTAAATATGACAATCAGTTCAGTTCAGTTCAGTACAGTCGTTCAGTTGTGTCCAACTCTTTGCGACCCCATGAATTGCAGCACACCAGGCCTCCCTGTCTATCACCAACTCCCAGAGTTCACTCAGACTCGCGTCCATCGAGTCAGTGATGCCATCCAGCCATCTCAGCCTCTGTCGTCCCCTTCTCCTCCTGCCCCCAATCCCTCTCAGCATCAAGGTCTTTTCCAGTGTGTCAACTCTTCGCATGATGTGGCTTAAGTACTGGAGTTTCAGCTTCAGCATCATTACCTCCAAAGAAATCCCAGGGCTGATTTCCTTCAGAATGGACTGGTTGGATCTCCTTGCAGTCCAAGGGACTCTCAAGAGTCTTCTCCAACACCACAGTTCAAAAGCATCAATTCTTCGGTGCTCAGCTTTCTTCACAGTCCAACTCTCACATCCATACATGACCACAGGAAAAACCATAGCCTTGACTAGACAGATCTTGGTTGGCAAAGTAATGTCTCTGCTTTTCAGTATGCTGTCTATGTTGGTCATAACTTTCCTTCGAAGGAGTAAGCGTCTTTTAATTTCATGGCTGCAGTCACCATCTGCAGTGATTTTGGAGCCTAAGAAAATAAAGTCTGACACTGTTTCCACTGTTTCCCCATCTATTCCCCATGAAGTGGTGGGACAAGATGTCATGATCTTCATTTTCTGAATGTTGAGCTTTAAGCCAACTTTTTCTCTCTCCTCTTTCACTTTCATCAAGAGGTTCTTTAGTTCCTCTTCACTTTCTGCCATGAGGGTGGTGTCATCTGCATATCTGAGGTTATTGATATTTCTCCCTACAATCTTGATTCCAGCTTGTGCTTCTTCTAGCCCAGCGTTTCTCATGATATACCCTGCATATAAGTTAAATAAGCAGGGTGACAATATACAGCCTTGATATACTCCTTTTCCTATTTGGAACCAGTCTGTTGTTCCATGTCCTGTTCTAACTGTTGCTTCCTGACCTGCATATAGTTTTCTCAAGAGGCAGGTCAGGTGTGTGTGTGTGTTTGTATCTTTGTGTGTGTCTGTGTGTCTCTGTGTGTGTGTGTCTCTGTGTCTGTGTGTGTGTCTCTGTGTCTGTGTCTGTGTGTGTCTGTGTGTGTGTGTCTGTGTGTGTGTGTCTCTGTGTGTGTGTCTCTGTGTGTGTGTCTCTCTGTGTGTGTGTGTATTCCCCTCTCTTTCAGAATTTTCCACAGTACATTTCTTTAGCTCACAAAATAGCAATCAGTGTCCTATTTTCTTTCCTTTTTTTTTTTCTTTAAAATACCACATTGGTTTTGCCATACATTGAGATGAATCTGCCACTGGTGTACATGAGTTCCCAATCCTGAACCCACCTCCCCATATCATTCCTCCCCATATCATCTCTCTGGGTCATCCCAGTGCACCAGCCCCAAGCATCCTGTATCCTGCATCGAATCTAGACTGTGGATTCGTTTCTTACATGATAGTATACATGTTCAATGCCATTCTCCCAAATCATCCCACCCTCTCCCTCTCCCACAGAGTCCAAAAGTCCGTTCTATACATCTGTGTCTCTTTTGCTGTCTCGCATACAGGGTCATCATTGCCATCTTTCTAAATTCCATATATATGTGTCAGTATACTGTATTGGTGTTTTTCTTTCTGGCTTACTTCACTCTGTATAATAGGTTCCAGTTTCATCCATCTCATTAGAACTGATTCAAATGAATTCTTTTTAATGGCTGAGTAATACTCCATTGTGTATATGTACCACAGCTTTCTTATCCATTCATCTGCTGATGGACATCTAGGTTGTTTCCATGTCCTGGCTATTATAAACAGTGCTGCAATGAACATTGGGGTACATGTGTCTCTTTCAATTCTGGTTTGCTCAGTGTGTATGCCCAGCAGTGGGATTGCTGGGTCATAAGGCAGTTCTATTTGCAGTTTTTTAAGGAATCTCCACACTGTTCTCCATAGTGGCTGTACTAGTTTGCATTCCCACCAACAGTGTAAGAGGGTTCCCTTTTCTCCACACCCTCTCCAGCATTTATTGCTTGTAGACTTTTGGATCGCAGCCATTCTGACTGGTGTGAAATGGTACCTCACTGTGGTCTTGATTTTCATTTCTCTGATAATGAGTGCTGTTGAGCATCTTTTCATGTGTTTGTTAGCCATCCATATGTCTTCTTTGGAGAAATATTTATTTAGTTCTTTGACCCATTGTTTGATTGGGTCATTTATTTTTCTGGAATTGAGTTGCATAAGTTGCTTGTATATTTTTGAGATTAGTTGTTTGTCAGTTGCACAAAATAGCAATCAGTGTCCTATTTGCAATTTTCTCATAAATATAATTTATTGTTTGGTTCACTCAATATCCTTTACTGTTTTCACAGTATATTTTATTTGAAATATCTCATTAATTTCATTTAATATAAAGTTTTCCTCTCCATCTTTCTCTTTTTCTTTGACACTTGTGTGTTAGAAACAGTGCAATTTTTCTTCAGCTACCTACAGTCTGGATTTAGCTAACTGAATCTTCATGGTATCATTTAGTATATTTGTCTACCCTCTGTATATTATGTTCATTAGTGGTTGAATCTAAGAGCTTGATCAAATTCAGTTGTGATGTATTTATTAATTCTTCTTTGGTGGTGATATATGCTTTCATTAGGAGCCAAACAATTTTGTTTTCTCTTTGTGTAATTCACTGGCCATTAATAATTATTGTTTTTATCCATTAACATTTCAGGGACAACAAAAAGATTTGATTTTTAAATTATTTTTAATTTATTACATAGACAAATACTCATCCACATTTGGCTACTGTTAGGTAAAATTTACTAGAAAAGGCAGAATAATATTTATTTTGCTCCTTTTATCATTTTTAGTGTACTTCAGTGGTGATGAAGTAGGGATTTTTCTTTTTTAGTGCAATTATTAATTTGTTACTGTAAATAAACAATGTGCTTCATCTATTACAGAGATTATTTATCTTATTATTTTTTTTGGCCAGTGGAACTCAGTCAAATTGACTTGTGACTCTTTTTGGTATGACTGGAATAGACTTTGATGTCTTTCTTGCTAAGAGTTACGAGCCCTCAGGCTCATCTTGTATGTATTCAGTACTGTACCTGGAAGGGACATTTTTCCAAGGAGCCCTTTTAACTTAGTTATATGCAACTATGGGTCATTAATTTTAGCCCTTATCAGTGAGTGCAGGTAGGATTACTTTTTAAAGGTAAAATATATCATGAGTTTCGCTGATTCTTTCCATTGCAATTCAAAATTACTGAATTTATATTTAACCAATTCTAACATTTTAATTTAAATCTCTTCTGCCACACAGAGAATAGCAATTCCCAACATTAATAGTATTGATAGATTGAGGATATCAGATAATTGCTCATCTGCTTAATCCCACAAAATACTCAAAAGTCTCCACTGACGATCACAAGTTTCACCAACAGTACGTTTATAGAAATCAGTGTAACTTTTTCAAGTAAAAGGACTATGTTAAAGACTCTTGAAATAGCTCCTCTCTAGATCGGACACACGCATGCACGGGTGCACAAGGTTATTCCACCAACAAATGCACAGCTTAATTTGTTCATTGTTATTTGTTAGTCATATTCTTTTTATTTGTCAGGATTTCTTTTTTACATATAAAAAAAAGTGGATTCAAAGATCTTTAGTTCCTATCTCTTTGCCCTTTATCCTGTATTCTCGACCTATACTTTACCTAGCGATAAACTTTTTTTCAATTGTAGTTTTTCATTTTGTCATTTTTTGTCAAAAAGATATATTTACATCCTCTTCTTTCTTAGCTAAATTGTGATATAGTATGCTCACTTTTTTCTCCATTTTTTTCTTCAACTAATGATAAATCTAAGACATTACACTACAGTAATATATGGAAATAGACATTTCCTTTTACATTAACAGAGTGTCCCCTTTGTGGAGCATACCATCACTTACTAAACAAGTCCCATAATCATGGATATTTGGGTTATTGCCACTTTTTTGTTAATATAAAAAGGTCCTTCAATAAATAATCTGGCACATATTGTGCTTCCTATTATTACTAGTATATCTTTGGGATACATCCCTAGTGATGGGATTGTTGAGTCAAAGATCAAATGTATCTGCAATTTCAATAGATGTTATTAATTTTTTCTTTAGAACATATCATTTTAGGTGGCATATTTCTGTCTACTTCAAAAAAATCTATTTCATTATATTAGGTGAAAAAAGATTTTATATTTTGCTTTGCTTTATAAAAATGTCTTAAGCCTATTTAAGATCAACATATTTAGCTTTAGCCCTGACTTATTATATGAATGAGTTCTGTCAGTTTCTAACCAATGAACTGAGTAAAATATCCAGTGCCTTTAGGACAGTATAAGTTTTTACAAATATTTTGTGAGTTATAAATATATCTGGAGTATACACTTTTTAGAATCTCTTATTTGATAAGTAAAAGAATTTAACCAAATATTCTATATGCTAAAGCTTGTAGGGCTTAAAGTCACAGTGTTTTTGCAATGTCATACCTAGTGTAAATCTACTTGCTAGTATGAATATTACAGTATTACATAAAAAAGAGAAAGATGCTATAGGGTGATTTATGGTTGGTAAGTATAAATTAGTAAACTGCCCCTAAATACTCTCAACCTACTGTACTTTAGAACTCTTCTTCCATCTTTCTCACATTTTCTGCTTCAAATTTTTCATGTAACAATGTCAAAACCAGCAGTGGGTGTTTTCACTTGGTGACTATAATTCATTGTGAGTCTAATTTTATTATTAGTATTTTGTTTCAGAAGGATCTATATTGGGTGAATCTATTGGCTCAGATTATCCTTAGCCATCACATACATTTACTGTCTAATACGTATTACTTACCTCTCTCTGAATGAAATACCTGATTCAACTGGGGGCTTCTTACTTTAGCCTAGTATTTGGAACAAGAGATTAGTTCTGTTCTGCAGTTATGCTTTGTGCCATTGAAAAGTTTCTTTGGATTCAGTGTTCTATAACACTTGCTATTTTTCATTGTATTCTACAAAACTGGAAAAGAAAAATAGACTTTGTGCTGTTGGTAGTATGTTCAGCAAGTTTGATAATACTATACGCATGTAGGCATATAGCTTATATGAATTGAATATTTTCAATCCACTTTCCTCTCCATCATTTCATTGTGCTATCTTATATTTTAGGAAAAACAATATGTTCATTTTGAGTAAAAAAAAAGGAAAAACAATAACAAAATAGCTTTTAGTATAGGAAACAAATATGATAAATTGAGTTCAATTGCCATACACTAAGTTTTCAAATTGTTTCTAGGGCAAGGCCTTGATTAAAAATGACAGACTAAAACAAGGAAACATGTTTTGTTTGGAATTTCTCTGTCCAAGATAACAAGTATTGTTATTGGGCAAAGAGTCAAAAAATGGGTCTTTTGATATCCCTGTTGATACAAAGACCTCTCTGTAGACAAAATGACCTCGTAAATTTGCTAACAACTTGTTGAGATTGATGTTAAGAATTGATGGGGAGTGGAAAAGTAAGGTAAAGGATTATTTTATGGGTATTCCATGAGCCCACCTGAACAGTTGATAGAAGAATTTGAATATCGCAGGAAAGAGGTGAGAGAGTGAGAGAGAAATCAAGGAAGGCAACTATGTATATGCTTGTAACTCCTGACATTCAGGTGAGATTACAAGCCGGGGTTGGGAGGTAGTGCTCAATTAACTAATTCATAAACATTTTTCTAGAGCAATAAATAGATAAAATAGTTTCTTTTTTTACTACTTATTATTGATACTCCTTCAAATTAGAATTAGAATTACAGTTCAGCATTGAATCTTGACCAAAAATGGAATCTTTGAATGGATCTATGTTCTCTGATAAAAGAGATAATTTTTCAGAGATGTGGCACTATCATTTGGGATATTTTTGAATATTATCAAGAGAAGAAAGCATGGTTTAAATATAGCCTGCTTTTTTTCAGGAGCTTAAACTGTTGGACAGTTTTTCTTATGTTGAGATGTTATATACTTCCCTACACCTTCCCAATATATATTCTAGTCCTGCTATCTGGAGAACTTCAGTGTAAGGTCAGATTCCTTTTGGAAGACAGGAATATGCTTCAAATATCTGAATTTAAATACCAAGTAAGTCCTAGATGATTTTCATCTCATTCTCCTTGCAGGTCAAACATTTCCCAGGACAAACTTTACCTCTGTTAATACAAAATATGACATCCCAAATTGATAGAACACTTAATATGTTGAATGGCAAACCCTGGGCTTAGTTAATCTATTGTATATTTATGTTTAAATACCTAAATATAAACATTTAAGCCCTAAATCATACTGTTGATTCCTTTCAAAATGTTAGTCAACACAAACTTTTAGTCATCTTTTCAAATAAACTGCTTTTTGTCAAACTTTTCTAAGCATATAATTATAAAATTGATTCTTCAAGCTTACTTGCAGGATACTTATTTTGGTTAAATTGATTTGTGTTAGTTTGGGTCCATCATTTACCCTGCCATTTTTATTTTTGAACCTTGATAATGTCATCCATTGCAATAACTAATCCTCTCAGATTTGGGTCATCTGAAAATTTAATCAGCATAATTTTTCATTTTATATCCAGGGCATTAATAAAAATGTTGATGGCTCAGAGTCAAGGACAGAGAGAAAAACTATGCTATTATAAGCATCTTTCTTGTTACATATTGATCTATGATTCAATGCTCTTGTGTATTTATTCAACAAATATCTATTGAGTTTTTATTATACATCAGAAACTAATCAAGGTGCTGAAAATATGACCATAAAAACATACTAAATGTTTATCTCCATAGAGTAGACAGGGTTGCTGATGATCTATATGGCAATTTTGTGTAAGTTATTTAAAAAGCGCCCTGTCAAGTAAATTCAGATTTTTTTTTTAGCTAAAGAAAAATTATCACTTACATGGGGAAATAAGCAAGTGCCAGGTGAATGGTTTGTTAAGAGGAGCTGGCTGGAATTCAGCTCCCAAGGAGATCTGCAGCTGTTAAGTTTATGCAATGTACAAACTATGCAACTTTCCGTGATGACCCTTGTGTAGTCTGATATATTCAATTATGTCATGCCCTTATTAATTTTTACTCATTAATCAATGTTTACGTTTGTTGCACTTGCTTATCATGCTCTGGAAAGAGAGTTATATTAGCAAAGTACAAATGATTAATCTACTTTATAATAATTATAGCGACAAGGAATGGTGGAAAGTCAACCAAGTCAAGTTCTTCCACATAATTCATTAATAAATAACTTTCCAAGAGAATAATTGCTGTTACTGTTGGAAATTGTAGAAAAGACATTTATCTGTCCACCAAAGACTTCTGTTCCTCTTCCCAGAACACAGAATTGTAGCTCTGAGGAGGCTGACAGACATGGACTGTGTTTCTCAGAGCCTCTGTTCTTTTTCTCCTGGACCAGATGCTAGTGCTCAAAAACTAATAGCAACAGAATCAGTCCTTTCCACTTCTGGGCCAAGGAGCTTAGGATATGGTTGTGTCTTCCTCACTCTTTCCCCAACCACACCTGAAAGGAAAATATATGATGGCTTCCTGTAGCAGTTCTCAGCATTTTTGGTCTCAAGGTCCCAATACACTCTTAAACAGTAATGAAGATCTCAAGAGCTTTCATACAAATGGATTATATTCATCAATATTTACTGTATTAAAAATGAAAATTAAGTAATTTTTAAAGAGCATTTTAGTAAATTTACCATAAAACAAACATCCATTAAATAATCAAGTATTTAAAAAAAAATAACCCAAAACAAAACCTCTGTTTTCCAGAATTAAGATATAGTGCTAAAGATGGCATGGTTTCATATTTTGAAATCTCTTTAATATCTTTCTTAATTCTTCATTTAGGTGACTGTGATATTACATATCATATTGTTAGAGAAAATGCAGCTGTTCACTTGTGGCATAGAATAAAAAAGACAGATAAAGTTTTGGTATTATTATCAAGTTAGTTTCACCTCATTGATCTCCTGAAAGGGTATTGGGGATCACTGCTGTCCTCTGGGAATATATAGCCCCCCAAATAGAAAGAGTTGGGGATCCCTGAATCACTGTAAGAAAATCTGTGTTCTACAAAGTTACATGAAAAGTAAACTACATTACATTAAGCCACTAAGATTTTGGAGTTTATATGTTAGAGAAGCTAGAGTTACCCTTCTAGAAGAGAAAGTGAAAGTGAAAGTGAAGTCGCTCAGTCGTGTCCGACTCTTTGCGACTCCGTGGACTGTAGCCTACCAGGCTTCTCCGTCCATGGGATTCTCCAGGCAAGAATACTGGAGTGGGTTACCATTTCCTTCTCCAGGGGATCTTCCCGACCCAGGGATCGAACCTGGGTTTCCCGCATTGGAGGCAGACGCTTTCACCTCTTATCCACCAGGGAAGAGAAGTCCACTGAAAATACTAATTTTGACGTAGGAAAATTTTTATTTTTAATGATATGTTCCCAAGAATGCATGTTCTTCATTTATAACAAACATGTCCAGCCAAGATCCAGCAAATGAAAAGTGACATATACCCACAGGAAGTCCAAGGAATATGGGATTTATTTGACTGGAAAAAATAACAGGAAAATTAAGGACATTGTTCTGTTCTAGAAATGAGATGGCCATGTGAGATTACTATTTCTTTCTAAGTTTATGAAAGCTGATCTAGATGGTGGCTGTGTGTGTCAGGGAGTGGGGGGCGCATCGGGGGAGGTGAAGGTAGAATAACCTGAGAAGTGGTTAAAATTTTGTAGTACCTTGATTTGGGGCTGAGTAGTGGAAATGATGACATGATCATTTACTCAAGTCCTGAGCAAAAGTTCTCAATGAATTAGGAAATTGGCCCACATCTCCTTAGAGGATATTTTTATGCTTTTATCAAGACTTCTCCACTTATATGCCCCTCAACTCTCTCTATCTCACCACCAATAGCCTCAGACTATTGGGTCCATTCTCATTCTGTCCTTCATTCTTGTTTATCACACAAAAACAAAGAACAAAGACTGAAGAGAAGATAAACTTCATTAAATATCATAAACTTCTTGTTTATCACTCAAGAAGTGCCGAATTATCATGCAAAGCCTTATGCCAAGTCTCCCATTTTAAGCACCATGAACTACGGAGGAAAAAAAAATACTAAAAACAAACAAGCAAATCACAGTCTGCCCCCCAAAACAAACCAACCACCACCACCAACAACAAAAAAAAACTAAGTAGAAAGGGGAAAGAGAAAGAGAGACAGAGAGAGAGAGAGAAAGGAGAGAGAATGAGAGAGGAGTATTTCTTAAAAGTAAGCAGATAGAAAGTCAAGAGAGGCATTTGAAGTCCTTGGTGTTTAAAGGACACAGAGAGGAAGTGTTTGAGGAATAGAATAACAAGAAAGACCTAGGATCAATAAATCAAAATAGACTGTCTTTTCTCATCTTCATGTTCTATTTCAATCTGCACTTGCTTGGGGATAAATAAGCCATTTTCTGTTCTCTGTACTTAATTTTGTGCTCACTGGGGTATGCTGAGCTATTCACAAGGTCTAGAAAGTGTTTTTTAGACAGATGAGTAAAGATGTCTTTAGAAGAAATCTTGAGTCTAGTTAATACTTAAAGAAAAACATTGAATATGGGTGCACATAATCATGTATAATGTTGATAAACTTAGAATAACAATGCCTATTAGGTAAAAATTATTGTTATGAACCTACCCAGGGAGGAAATGAGGAGGAAAGATGAGCCCTAATTTACTTGTTTGGAATTTATCAACTGTGAAGGGTAAGGAACTTGTCATTTGGAGTCCTTTCTGGACCTGTGTCGCAATAATTTCTTGAACTCATTTGGTGTAAGAATTGAAGGAATGGCTGTAAAGTATTGTATGCTTGACTGACTAATCTATTGTTAAGGGAAAAAAAAGTTCTTTTTCTAATAGCTAGGCTTAACATAATGAAAGTCTTCTTTTGCTCTCATTTCTTAGTTAAGAAAAAATAAACCAGTAATTATTTTCTTATTGGGCAAGACATTATAGTGCTATTGTATGAATCGTATTGTTAGAGGCTACAATTCTTGGCTTTAAGTATTTAGAAAAGAGAACATTTTTGTAGCATTTGACAATTCTAAAAATGATAAATGATTTATGTTGGTTATTCAGTATGCAAGGAGAAAAATTACTGTTTGCAATGAAATAGTGTATATATATATATACACACACACACACACATATATAGCACCTCGGTGGCTCAGATGGTAAAGCATCTGCCTGCAATGCAGGAGACCTGTGTTCAACCCCTGGGTCGGGAAAATCCCCTCATGAAGGAAATGGCAACCCACTCCAATATTCTTGCCTGGAAAATCCCATGGACAGGGGCGCCTGGTAGGTTACAGTCTATGGGATAACAAAAAGTCAGACACGACTGAGCGACTTCACTTCTTCTTCATATATATATATAGTTATCATTATATATTACACAATGTCTCTCTAGGATTTGGCTTATGACATAAAACTTGGAAAAACAAAATTATTGATTAAAAAAGAAAAGCTGGACAGTTTCACTTTTATCCCATTAAGCCTCTTCTCTCCTAGGTATGCAGTGTATGCACTATTATTTATGAGTTAAGAAGCATACTTACATACTCCACTGAACACAAAATTAAGTACAGAGAACAGAAAAATGGCTTATTTATCCCCAAGCAAGTGCCTATTGAAATAGAACATGAAGATGGGAAAAGAGAGTATATTTTGATTTATTGATCCTGGGTCTTTCTTGTTATTCTATTCATCAAGCACTTCCTCTGTCCCTCTGTCCTTGGAACACCAAAGACTACAAATGCATTTCCTGACTTTCTATCTGCTTACTTTCAAGAAATGCTCCCTTCTCTTCTCTCTGTGTGTGCCTGTCTCTGTCTCTTTCCCCTATTTAGTTTCATTTTGTTTCTCAGTGATTCTCAGTGCTTGGGATAGGAGACTTGGCATGAGGTTTACATGGTCATTCTGTGCTTCTTATGGTGAATGGTAAACAAGAACAAAGGACAGAATGAGAATGGACCCAATAATTTAATGCAGATGATGGTGGTGAGACAAAGAGAGCTGAGGGACATATAAGTGGAGGAGTCCTGATAAAACACAAAAATTTTTTATAAGGAGATGTGGGTCATGTGTTCAACTTCCCAATTCATTGAGATCCTTTACTCGGCAGTTGAGTTTCTGATATAGTGATGTAAGAAATGTAGACAGTGTCCTCCTTCTACTCCTAATTAAGCAAGATTCTTGGAGACTGAATCTGGACAGACCACAGATACACATCTACTAAGTCAGTTTGTACAAACTCTTGGTTAGTGCAAATTCCTACAGATTCTAGAAACAGACTGACCAAGGATTATGGTATATGCTATTGTGAGTTTTCTCCTTTGTGTTCTTGCTTTCCTTTAGACTCGGCTGATATGTTGAGAAGAATTTTGGTCATGAGCTGTGACAGGTGCTGTTTACAAAGAGAAACTTCCCTCTACTTGCTTTTGAACTACAGGCACACAGGATTCAGCTGCTAATAATTCTAGGGTTTGGGTCTAGTAATCTCTTTTAATACCATTTCTACTGTAGAGAGGCTTCTAAATACTGATCAGTGAAAGAGATAATCAAGATTGTGTGGCCTAAGCTTAAAAAATGCTTGAGATTAATATTACAATGATTTGAAAATACTGTGGCTTTTCTTTTAGAGAAAATATATAATTTAATTTTATAAATAATAATATCTTGTGCATTCAGAAAAACTTTACTTGGTTAAAGATTGCTTAACTCAGATGCACAAATAAGACCTGTAACTATGAGACCAAGTCCAGCAATTACTCTGAGTTTATTTTTCGATTTTGGCAGCTCGATGGAAAAAGAAGAAATCCAACTTTAGCAACTCATGGGCAATCCAACACTTTTTCAATCACTGGAGTTTTCCTGGGGATAAATCTGAACCTAGTTTTAAGGACCAAAAGGTTCAACACTATTCATTATTCCACTGCTCCGCTTCTGAAATCAGATGTGCTGTTTCACTTTGGACTGTGAAGTTTTTCCAGTGTCTGAGCTTATTACCATACATTGGTTTAAGCAGACTCTCATTTTCTTATATGCTGCTCCTCTTCCTTCCTTTCAGTTCTTCTGCATGATTTCCCTATCCTCACTGTCTGTCTGCTTTGTGTTTCCTTGCTCATCTTACAGCAAGCTTGCCTGCTCACAGCTTGGGAGGCATTTAAATGGCTTGTTGTTTGCAACCCACTGCATTCTAGAGCTCCAAATGGAAATAAGAAAAGGGCTTGTGGACATTTTCCATTGTCTTTAAATATCCAGGGAGCCACACTGTGATGAATTAACTGAAGATTGTAAGAAACATAGGGATGAATGGATATTGTCTCCTTTTCTAATCCATGTTATATGATTTTTGTGATGAATTTTTTCTGTGATTCATCTAAGCTCCCTTTTTGTTTGGTTTTGCAAAGCAGGCTGAAGCACATTTTATTTTCCTGCTGTGAAACAGCTTGCACAAAAATTAAAGCCCATATCATTTATCTGGTCTCACATGAGAACACTGTAATTAAATATATATAATAATTTAATTAAGATTCATTCAAATCTGCTTCTCTCCCATTTATTCTATTTTCAAGGGAAGATCATTAAAATGTCCAAAAGTCTTAGTTCTTGTTTCTGATTTTCCTCTTATACATAAGGTAGGATATTAATTGCTGCATTTTCTCGTATATTCTGAATCCCTCAACAGTATCACTCTTAGAGACTAGTCATAGAAACAGACCTCTTCGAAGTCCTCATCTCCTTTAATCCTAAGAGTGAACTAATTGGAATGAAGTGAGCATTTCCTAACAACAACATTTTCAATATGTGATTTTCTGCCTTTGCCTAGTAAAATAATGTAAGAATGTATTCCCTATAAAAGAATATGAGCCCCCCCCTTTTTTTTCTCCCACTCCTACCTATACAGTTTTTCAGATGGCCATAATAAAAATTCTGCAGCTTCCTCTCCAATGTTATGTTCTTTACATGACATCTAGAGGCCAAAATTGATGTGAGCCGTAATTAATCTTTCCATGTGGCTATGCAGACTCTTGGTATATCAGGGATAAGAATCACACTGTCTGCATACTTAAACTTACAGAACATCCCAGCACCAATCTATATTCTGAGCCGTGCACAGTTTGATCCCATCATCCTACGGATATGAAAGATATAGGAAAAGAAAGCAGCCTTATGAGGAAAGAAAAGACTTAAAAGAATAAAACTCCTTTCTTCTAACTGCATTTTTTATATTCAATAAACTCTGCTGTTGACTTTCACATAAATTTTGAAATGATCTAATTAGCGTTCCTGACATTTACCTGTGACAGTTAAAATACACTGGTAATCAATAATGTAAATGTAAAATGGCTGATTAAATTTTCTTTTCTTTTTCATCAAAAAATTTAAGGGCAAAATTCATTTTCCTGTCCCTTATGTGTTCTCAGAACACTCTTCTGACTCCAGCTTTAATCTGCAAATTTGCAGAAAGCTCAGAAAAGTGTTTAAATCATATGAAGGATAATTGATACGGTCACCACTTGACTACTAAGCAGTTCTATGAATTTTTCAACATTTTTCACAAAATAAGTGTCAGAACCATTGCATCCCTATAGTTGTAACTAAGGAAATATTCTAAGCTTCTTTTACTAAGTACTTTGAATATCAGAAAATTTAAATACCATCATTTTATAATTGAATCATGGGGATGAAAATGTTTAAAACATACATTATCATGATGCAATAAGAATGAATGTGTCCCCTCCAGATTCATATGTTGAAATCCTACTCTGGAGCTGGGTCTTTG
The DNA here is from genome assembly GCA_006410635.1 of Cephalophus harveyi. NCBI lineage: Eukaryota > Metazoa > Chordata > Mammalia > Artiodactyla > Bovidae > Cephalophus > Cephalophus harveyi. The sequence continues at coordinate 216,020 of SJYT01029976.1, read as the reverse complement.
GGAGTTCTTGAGGGTGGAGCCTTCATGAATGGAAGTACCCAGAGAGTTCTGTCACTCTTTTCACCATGTGAAAACACAAAGAGAATTTGGCAGTTCATAATCAGAGAGACGGCTCTCACCAGAACCTTACCATGCTAGAGCACGTCCTCAAACTGAGAAATAAATTCCTACTGTTTCCAAACCTGCTATTATATAGTACTGTGCTATAGCAGCTTGAAATAAGGCAGATGATAAACTAAACTGCCTGTTAAAAATATATGTTTCATACATTCACACAGTTGTTGTTGTCTTAATCACTAAGTGGTTTCCATCTCTTCAGACCCCATGGACTGTAGCCCACCAGGGTCCTCTGTCTATGGGATTTCCTAGGCAAGAATACTCCTCCAGGGAATCTTCCCAACCCAGAGATCAAACTCGCATCCCATGTCTCCTGCATTGGCAGGTGGGTTCTTTACCACTAGCGCCACCTGAGGATCTAGTTAAACATACATATCTGGTCTAAAATCATATCATCCCAAGTCATTTAAATAAGTCAATAAATAGCTACTCTTGTGTGTGTATTTGTGTGTGTGCACATGTGTGTATGTGTTTGTGGTGTCCTTGCTCAGTTTCTCACTTTGGGCGATGCTCTGATGGGCTACTGTGCATATTACTGCATCCTACTGCTGCCTTATGGTCCATATCCATCACATCTTACTGAACAATTCCTTGATGATGGACACCTAGGATGCCTGTGTTTTCTATTACCATAAAAATATGCTATGATGAGTTTTCTATAAATATTGACATACTGATTTGTGCAAGAATTTTCTGGAATATATACTAAGACTGAGATTTCTGTGTCATAGGAAATACACATACATAATTTTGCTAAATATTACCAGATGGCATTTCAGAGTGGCTGTTGCAGTATATAATGCCAACACAGCATGGAAGTTCCTGTCTACCCAACATTCTTGACTATAATTGGAATGGTCCTATGTTCTGATTTTAAACATTCTGATGGATATAAAATTATGTCTTGTTATTAAATATTATGGTAATTTGATTAATACTAAGGTTGAACAACCCTACATATATTTGTTGGATGTTTAGATTCTTCTTTGAATTGTCTTTTCAAAACTTTTATTTTTCTATCAAGGTTTCTGTCTTTTTCTCAGGGATTTTCAGTTACTTATTCCAAAAGTATCTGGACCCAATTGCAAAGTGTAAATGAAGGCTTCCCCACACAGACAAGAAATTCTCAGATGCTGATAGCGTGCATGCATGGTAAGTCACTTCAGTCATGCCCGACTCTTTGCAACCCCATGGATTGTAGCCTGCCAGGCTCCTCTGTCCATGGAATTCTCCAGGCAAGAATACTGGAAAGGATTGCTATGCCTTTCTCCAGGGGATCTTCCTGACCCAGGGATCACACTCACATCTCCTGTGGCTTCTGCATTACAGTCAAGATTCTTTACCGCTGAGTCACTGGGGAAGCCCAAATGCTGGTAGGGTACCCAAGAGTTCAACTCCTTTCTGATGCAATCTATCTAAAAATAGAAGCAGATTCTGTACGTACAGTCCTATAAGATCGCTCTCCGGTTATGACACCAGTGACAAGCCCAGGTTGTTACCTATGTTTCTAACCAACAAATTGGAAATTCCCACTACCCCCTCAAACTCAAGATGCCAATCACAAGTCCAAGTTTCTGTCTGTACTTCTAACCAACTGGTGGTAAATCAGAGATTCCCACTGTTATCTGAAAATTGAGTTTGCTGCTTGGTGAATGTTGAGTCAGAAGATACAGGGAAATCAAAGAATAGGAGGAGGAAGGGCTTCTTACTTGTGGCAAGTAGGGAGAACACCCAGTATTTTCCCCAAACTAATGTCTCTCTGGACAGCAAAATTGGGAAAGCTGTAAGTTAAACATACATACATATTTATGAAGAGGTTTAGGCAGTAAATACATATTTATGAGGGGGCTTGAGCAGGGGAAAATTTAGCATAGAATAGGTGGAAAGATTGACATAGAGTCCAAGCCTTAGTTGATTGAGATCATGAGGGTCAAAAAAAGATCAACATCATCATTCTGCAGGTTCCAGTCTGGGATCTCAGCATCTAGTTACTATCTTTCATCTAAGTGGGGGTGTCTTAGTACTTGGAGAAGTCAAAGATATGTACTAAATTATTATGTATATCCCATGAGGAGGAACTATTGTTTCTTGATTGTTTTTCCTTTGTTCTTGAATTCTTTGTTCTCTTAAGATCATTAATTACTGAGACCTGTACAAGGGCAAGCCTGGTGGCCAGGCTTAGATCACAAAATATTTTACCAAATATGACTTCTCCTACGTCAAGAAAGCAATGCCTGAATTTCTTTGTCCAGGGACCCCCCTTCTGCTTATACAATCATATCCCCTCATCAGATTCAATTAACTTGTTAGAATGACTCATAGAACTCAGGAAAACCTATTTACTCACTAGATTATTGATTTATTATAAAATACATCAAAGATATCAATACTTATCAATAGACAGATGAAGACTGAGGTCCAGAACAAAGGGGCTTCTAGTCTTGTGGCGCAAGAGTCTGGCCCAGTAGCATACATGCATTCTGGTTCCCCAGAATGGAAGCTCTCTGAAAGGGATAAAAATCTGTCCTTTAGATTTTTTATGGAGGTTTCATTACATAGTCATGATTGAATCATTGGCCAATAACAATTGATTCAATCCCCAGCCCATTTTCCCTTCCCAGAATTAAGGGAATGGGACTGAAAGTTCCAACCCTCTAATCATATGGTTCTCCTGGCAAGCAGTCCACTATCCTTGGAGGGTATCCTGAAATCACCTTATCTGAAACCTTTATAGGAATTGAGGACAAGAACCCAAATAGTCCATTGCTCTCATCACTCAGGAAATTCCAAGGGTTTTGGGAACTCTGAATCAGAAACTGTGGATGAGACATATTTGGCTACCAAAATGACCAAGTATATATTTTTCTAAATACACAGTGCACACATATATTCTTTATAAATCATTTATCAGTTTTAGATATTACAAATACATTCTTCTAATCTACCTTGCCTATTAAATTGTTCTTAATTTTATCATATCTATTTTTTTAGTTTATTTATTATTATTATTTTTTTTACTTTTTGGATTTTTTGATTATTTATTACCATACACCTAGATCACAGATATCTTCTTCAACTGATAATTTAACTTTAGATTTACTTTTCCATAATTGGGCCTTTGGTTTGGCCTTTAATTGGTCTATCTATAGTGTAAAGTAGAAATCTAGATTTAATTTTCTGTATATAGTAAGATATTTTTCACTGTAATATCATGAAAAATATATATTTTTCTCTATGACTTAATATTATCTTCTTCCACCTTATTGAGATACAAATGGCATATAACATATAAACAACATGATGATTTGGTATACATATGTATATGTAAATAAACAATGTTGCCCACCGTGGTGTTCAGTTCAGTTCAGTCACTCAGTCATGTACAACTCTTTGTGACCCAGTGAATCGCAGCATGGCAGGCCTCCCTGTCCATCACCAACTCCTGGAGTCCACCCAAACCCATGTCCATTGAGTCAGTGATGCCATCAAACCATCTCATCCTCTGTTGACCCCTGCTCCTCCTGCCCCTAATCCCTCCCAACATCAGAGGTTTCCAATGAGTCAACTCTTCGCATGACGTGGCCAAGTATTGGAGTTTCAGCTTTAGCATCAGTCCTTCCAATGAACACCCAGGACTGATCTCCTTTAGAATGGACTGGTTAGATCTCCTTGCAGTCCAAGGGACTTGTAAGAGTCTTCTCTAATACCACAGTTCAAAAGCATCAATTCTTCGGTGCTCAGCTTTCTTCACAGTCCAACTCTCACATCCATACATGAGTACTGGAAAAACCCTAAGATGGTAAAGTGTCCACCTAAAACGTGGGAGACCTGGGTTCAATCCCTGCGTTGGGAAGATCTCCTGGAGAAGGAAATGGCCACCCACTCAGTATTCTTGCGTGGAAAATCCCATGGACGGAGGAGCCTAGTAGGCTACAGTCCATGGGGTTGCAAAGGGTCCAGACATGACTGAGCGACTGTGGTGTTAAGTTGGTGCAAAAGTAATTGAGATTTTTGCAGCCACTGCATTCAATTTTTGTTGTTGAAATTTGATATTGGAATACAATAAATATGATTATGCTATACATCATTTTAATGTGAATTTCTCACTTTATGTTTTTTTTGCTAATGTATCATTATTTGCTGTTTGTTTATTTTAGACTATGGAAATGATATTAGACAAAAAGCAAATTCAAGCGATTGTCTTATTCCAGTTCAAAATGGGTCATAAGACAGTGGAGACAACTCACATCAACAGCGCATTGGACCTAGGAACCCATGAACATACAGTGCAGTGGTGGTTCAAGAAGTTTTGCAAAGGAGATGAGAGCCTTGACGATGAGGAGCATAGTGGCCAGTTATCAGAAATTGACAACGACTGTTGGGAACCATCATTGAAGCTGATGCTCTTATAGCTACATAAAAAGTTGCTGGAGAATTCAATGTTGACCATTCTATGGTCATTGACATCTGAAACAAATTGGAAAGGTGAGAAGCTTTATAAGCGCGTACCTCATGAACTGACTGCAAATCAAAAAATTATTGGTATTTTGAAGTGTTGTCTTCTCTTATTCTGTGCAACAGCAATGAATAATTTCTCAATCAGATTGTGATGTGTGATGAAAAGTGGATTTTATATGACCACCAGTGGCAATCAGCTCATTGATTGGACCAAGAAGAAATTCCAAATCAGTTCCCACAGCCAAACTTGCACAAAAAAAAAAAAAAAGGTCATGGTCACTCTTTGGTGGTTTGCTGCCTGTCTGATCCACTACAGCTTTCTGAATCCTGGTGAAACCATTACGTCTGAGAAGTATGCTCAGCAAACTGATGAGATGCACCAAAATCTGCAACGCTTGAAGCCAGCATTGGTCATCAGAAAGAGCTCAATCATTCTCCACAACAACGCCCAACCAAACGCTGCACAACCAAAGCTTCAAAAGTTGAACCAGTTGGGCCACAGGATTTTGCCTCATCCTCCAGATTCACCTGACCTCTCTCACCAAGTGACTACCACCTTTCCAAGCATCTCAACAGCTTTTTGGATAGAAAGCACTTCCACAACCAGCAGAAAGAAGAAAATCCTTTCCAGGAGACCACTGAATCCCAAAGCACAGATTTTTATGCTACAAGAGTAAGCAAGCTTATTCCTTGTTGGCAAAATGTGTTGATTATAATAGGTCTTATGTTGGTTAATAAAGATGTGTTTGAGCCTCATGATAGTGGTTTAAAATTCAGTCCAAAACCCCAGTTATGTTTCCACCAACCAAATAGTTCTATAAGGCTCAAACCAATAGCCATTGCAGTTATTGACCTACAAATACACCTGAAAGGGGCTCAGTATGAGCATTCTGTGCTTTAGATATATAGGACCCTGGATAGTTAAGATTATATCTAAGGAGGAATTTCAATGACCTCAGATACTTGAATCTTCCCATACATAGATAAGCACTAAAATCTTTAACCTTAAGTGATCTGTTTTTTGTTTGTTTGTTTGTTTATGATTAGCATTAGTCCTTTACCAGTAAGTATGCTTGACTACATGTATTTCTTTGCCCCTTCAAATATATATATATATATATATAATATTTATAATATATATGTATGCATTGTTTTTAGTGGCTAAGTCATGTCTGACTCTTTGTGATGCCATGAACTACAGTACTTCAGGCTTCCGTGTCCTTCACTGTCTTCCAGAGTTTGCTCAAACTCATATCCATTGAATCAGTGATACTATTCAATTTCTCATCCTCTGTCATCCCCTTCTCCTCTTGCCCTCAATCTTTTGCAACATCAGGGTCTTTTCCAATGACTTGGCTCTTCACATCATGTGTCCAAAATATCGGAACTTCAACTTCAGTATCAGTCCTTCCAATGAACATTTAGGGGTGATTTCCTTTATGATTAATTGATTTGATCTCCTTTCTGTCCAAGGGACCCACAAAAGTCTATGAAAAGTGAAAGTGAAAGTTAAGTTGCTCAGTCCGTGTCCGACTCTTTGCGACCCGGTGGACTGAAGCCCACCAGGCTCCTCTGTTCATGGGATTCTCCAGGCAAGAATACTGGAGTGGGTAGCCATTTCTTTCTCCAGGGATCTTCCTGACCCAGGGAACGAACCTAGGTCTCCCACATTGGAGGCAGGCAGACGCTTTAACCTCTGAGCCACCAGGGAAGACAATACTCTATATATGCATGCATATGATACATACACACACACATACATATGTATATATACACTATCTCTTCCCCTGCCTCTTTGGAATGGTTCCTCAGAGTTATCTGAGAGGCTGTCTCCTGGGCTATAATCTGCTGTAAGGCACTGAATAAAACTCGACTCATAGCTCTAATGTTGTGAATGTTTTTAGTTGACATATATTGTGAGATTAACAGAATAAGGTTAACACTTTACATTACCTATGTTTGTGTGTGTGCTTATGTGTGGTGAGAACATTTAAGATTTACTCTCTCAGCAACTTTCAAATGTATAATACAATACTGTTAACTATAGTCACCGTGCTGTGTATTAGATCCCCAAAAGTTACTTATAATAGAGTTTGTGCTCTTAGACCAGTTCCCAGCTCTTGGCAACCACCATTCTATGTTCTGTTTCTCTGAGTTGGTTTGTATATTCCACATATAAGTGAGATCATATGATGTTTATCTTTCTTTATCTGACTTTTCTTTAGCATTATGCCCTCAAAGTTCATCCACATTGTTTCAGATGGCAGAATCTCCTTTTTTAAAGCCAAATAATATTCCATTTTATCTTCTGACAAGACATTTTGGTTAATTGCTATAATAAATATGGGAATGCATATATATTTTTGAGATAGTAATTTTATTTCTTTCAGATAAATACCCACAAGTGGAATTGCTAGATCATATGGATCATGGAAAAAGCAAGAGAGTTCCAGAAAAACATCTATTTCTGCTTTATTGACTATGCCAAAGCCTTTGACTGTGTGGATCACAATAAACTATGGAAAATTCTGAAAGAGATGGGAATACCAGGCCACCTAACCTGCCTCTTGAGAAATCTGTATGCAGGTCAGGAAGCAAAAGTTAGAAGTGGACATAGAACAACAGACTGGTTCCAAGTAGGAAAAGGAGTACGTCAAGGCTGTATATTGTCACCCTGCTTATTTAACTTATATGCAGAGTACATCATGAGAAATGCTGGGCTGGAAGTAACACAAGCTGGAATCAAGACTGCCAGGAGAAATATCACTAACCTCAGATATGCAGATGACACCACCCTTATGGCAGAAAGTGAAGAGGAACTCAAAAGCCTCTTGATGAAAGTGAAAGAGGAGAGTGAAAAAGTTGGCTTAAAGCTCAACATTCAGAAAACGAAGATCATGGCATCTGGTCCCATCACTTCATGGGCTGTCTCTTATACACATCTAGTCTCAGATATGCAGATGACACCACCCTTATGGCAGAAAGTGAAGAGGAACTCAAAAGCCTCTTGATGAAAGTGAAAGAGGAGAGCAAAAATGTTGGCTTAAAGCTCAACATTCAGAAAACTAAGATCATGGCATCCAGTCCCATCACTTCATGGGAAATAGATGGGGAAACAGTGGAAGCAGTGTCAGACTTTATTTTGGGGGGCTCCAAAATCACTGCTGATGGTGACTGCAGCCATGAAATTAGAAGACGCTTAGTCCTTGGAAGAAAAGCTATGACCAACTTAGATAGTATATTCAAAAGCAGAGACATTACTTTGCCAACTAAGGTCCGTCTAGTCAAGGCTATGGTTTTTCCAGTGGTCATGTATGGATGTGAGAGTTGGACTGTGAAGAAGGCTGAGCACCGAAGAATTGATGTTTTTGAACTGTGGTGTTGAAGATGACTCTTGAGAGTCCCTTGGACTGCAAGGAGATCCAACGAGTCCATTCTGAGGATCAACCCTGGGATTTCTTTGGAAGGAATGATGCTAAAGCTGAAACTCCAATACTTTGGCCACCTCATGTGAAGAGTTGACTCATTGGAAAAGACTCTGATGCTGGGAGGGATTGGGGGCGGGAGGAGAAGGGGACGGCCGAGGATGAGATGGCTGGATGGCATCATGGACTCGATGGACGTGTCTGAGTGAACTCTGGGAGTTGGTGATGGACAGGGATGCCTGGCGTGCTGCGATTCATGGGGTTGCAAAGAATCGGACACAACTGAGCGACTGAACTGAACTGAACTGATGGTAGTTTTAGTTTCATAACCACAATACTGTCTTGTATAGTAGTTTCATCAATTTATATTCCTAGCACAGTACATAGGGGTTTCTTTTCTCCAAACTCTCTCCAGTGTTTGTTATTTCTTGTTTTTTTGATAGAATCCAGTCTAACACTTATGAGGTGATATTTCTTTATGGATTTCATTTACATTTCTCTGGTTATTAATGATGTTCAATATTGTATTATGTTGTTGCTATTTGCATGTCTTCTTTATTAAATGTCTAGGTTGTCTGCTCATTTCTTTTAACCAGAATATTTGGTTTTTGCTTAAATATTTAAGTTTTGTGAGTTCCTTAAATATTTTAGGTTTTAACCCCATAAGCAATGGATGGCTTGCAAAAAAATTAGGTCCCCGTATTTTTTCAATTGCCTCTTCATTTTGTTGATTGTTTCTTTTGCTTTGCAGAAACTTTAAAATTTGACATAGTCTCACTGGTTGGTTTTTACTTTCATTGCTTTAATTTTTACTTTTGTTGCTTATGCTTTGTTATTATGTACAAATAGTCATATTTTGTTATTATGTGCAAATAATCATATTTCCTATATTTTCCTTTGGGAGTTTTACAGTTTCAGGTTTTATGATTAAGTTTTTAATATGTTTCAAGGTATTTTTGTTATTGGTGTAAGATAGGGGTCTTATTTTACATTTGAATATCCAGTTATCCCAACATCATTTATTAATGACTGCCTTTTCCACATTGGGTCTTCTTGGCTCTTTTTTTTAAAATCAATATCAATTGATTTAATATGTGTGGGTTTATTTCTGAGGTTTTTATTCTATTCTATTGGTCCATGTATCTGTTTTTGATGCCAGTATCATACTCTTTTTGTTACTATAGTTTTATAACACAGTTCAAAATCTGAATGTTTGATGTCTCTGGCTTTGTTCCTGTCTCAGGATTGCTTTGGCTGTTTGGAGTCTGTTGTGGTTCTACAAAAATTTTAGTATTTATTTTCCTATGTCTGTGAGAAATTTCAATGGAATTTTAATAGGGATTTATTTGAATCTATAGTTGACTTTGGATAGTATGGACATTTTAATAATATTCATTACTTTGATTGTGCTGGCATCTTACTGAGTATCAAGTATCAATATATACATCATCTCTTTATCCCATTTATTTATTTACCTATTTCTTACTGGCACTATGTGTAGCTTTGGGCTAAACTTCTTTACTGTATATTCTAACTGGTTGGATGAGTCACATATCTTTGTTTTTATTAAAATTGCCTAATGCATATGTGAACACTTATATTCAATATGAATATTAGAATTAGTTTACTGAGTTTTAAAGACATAGTCCAACTTTAATTAGGGTAATATTGAATTTGTATATTTGGAAAAAAAAGTTATATGCTTTCATATATGCATAGAACATTTTTCCACATATTTAAATCTTATTTTGTGTCTTTTAATAGAACATATAAATTTTTTCCAGAAAGTTGTTATATACATCCTTTGAGTGAGTTGATTTTCAAATATGTAATCATTTTGTTAATAATGAGACTGATGCTGTATTTTCCATTTTATTTTCCATTTTGGGCTCAAACAGTGCTTCCCTGACAAAAGAGAAGACAGACACTCACAGAAGGATAGGAGAGGCAGAGACACCCCTTGCCCACTACCCCACTTCAGATGTGGTGACCACACAATTGGGAGAAACCCTTAAAATACAGAATTCTCCCCTGAAAAGCTAAGGGATTGTACTCACATCAGGCACTCCGACTTTGGAGACTGGCACAGTGTGACAAGCTCTGAAAACCTCTTCTTTTGAAAATCAACAGGGATTAAAGTCAGGAGAATTACAGAAGTGTAAGGAACAGAAAGCTTGCTTAAAGGGTTTAAGAGCAAACCTGCTTGCCCTGAGGTCCGGTACAAAAGCAACAAATTTAAAAGCACCTAGACCATAAGTGAGATAGCACCCCACTCCAGTACTCTTGCCTGGAAAATCCCATGGATGGAGAAGCCTGGTGGGCTGCAGTCCATGGGGTCGCTAAGAGTTGGACATGACTGAACGACTTCACTTTCACTTTTCACTTTCCTGCATTGGAGAAGAGAATGGCAACCTCCTCCAGTGTTCTTGCCTGGAGAATCACAGGGACAGGGGAGCCTGGTGGGCTGCTGTCTATGGGGTCACACAGAGTCGGACACTACTGAAGTGACTTAGCAGCAGCAGCAGCAGACCATAAGTGAAGAAGACCTACTTAACCAATTTTAAATAATTTTCCTGAGGCAGAAATCTGCAGGGTCTTTATGCAGGGATAGGAGAGCTGGTGGACACCGCTAGCGCAATCTCAAATCCTAACTTGCTAGTGATGGAACTGACAGGCACCATTTTGGGTGCCCCCTGTCTAGTCTGCTAGCACTGGAGGGTGGAGTAACAGGGCTGGGTGAATGCTCTGCCTACTAGCCTACCCTGCATAACTCCCGAGCTGCAACCATGCCAGGAGAACTCCCCAAGTGCCATTCTCCTAGTGCAGCAGCTGATTGCGTCTGGGCCAGTCAAGCATCTTGAGGCCACCCAGTTTGCACAGAAACTGAACTGTAGCTGGGATGGGCGAGCAACATGAGCCCTATACTGTCCCCTCAACACATATGCACAGCAGCTATTGGGAGCTCACAGTCCCCATGAAGGATGCTCATAGAGTGCCTGGCTTTGGTGGCCTTAGGAGACCGTACTTCTGGGCCACATGGAACAGTTTCTACACTAGACAACTCTTTCAGGATTGAGGAAGGTAGGCATTTTGTCCAATACATATAAAAAACACAGACAGACAGATAAAATGAGGAGACAGAGAAATATGTTCCAAAGCAAAAAATGAGGCAAATCAGAAAAAGACCAATAATGAAACAAACATTGCAACAAACAAGTAACCTACCTGATAAAAAGTTCGAAAGTTATGGTCTTAAAAATGCTCACTGATCTTGAGAGAGGAATGGGTGAACACAGTGAGAACTTCAAAAAAGAGATAGAAAATATCAGAAGGTACCAAACAGAAGTTATAACTAAACTTAAACAAAGCCAATAGGAGTTTCATAGCAGAATGGATGAAATAGAGGCTGCTGCCGCTGCTAAGTCGCTTCAGTCGTGTCCGACTCTGTGCGACCCCATAGACGGCTCCCCCGTCCCTGGGATTCTCCAGGCAAGAACACTGGAGTGGGTTGCCATTTCCTTCTCCAATGTATGAAAGTGAAAAGTGAAAATGAAGTCGCTTAGTCGTGTCTGACTCTTAGCGACCCCATGGACTGTGGCCTACCAGGCTCCTCCATCCATGGGATTTTCCAGGCAAGAGTGCTGGAGTAGGGTCACATTGCCTCTGAAATAGAGGCATGAATCAGCAAACTGAAAGGCAAAACAATTAGAAAACTCCTGGCTTGCTAAGTTGGTTCAGCCATATTCCACTCTTGTGACCCTATAGACTGTAGTCCTCCAGGCTCCTCTGTTTATGGAATTCTCCAGTCAAGAATGCTCGAGTGGCTTACCATGCCCTCCTCCAGGGGATCTTCCTAACCCAGGGGTCGAACACATGATTCTCTGGGTCCTGCATTGCAGGTGGATTATTTACTGCTGAGACACAGGGAAGCCCCCCCAAACCCTGGACAGAGTAACAAAATGAAAAAAAAAAAAAAAGAACTAAAAGAAGTGAGGAAAACCTTAAGGGACCTCTGGGAGAACATCGAGTGGAATGATATTTTCGTTATATGGGTCCCAGAAGGAAATGAGAGAAAGAGCCAGAAAATTGTATAACTTATCATCTAAAAACATGCTTCTTTCTTAGCACTGTCTGTATGTATAAGTATCCTTCTCATGTACCAGTTGAATATATTTGATGATGGCAATGATTATCATTATTATTATTAATGATTCATTTTATTATTTTCTTCCTTTTTCTATCTTTGGGCTTAGTTTGTTCTTCCTTTACTGATTCCTTTACATGTCAAATCAGGTTGCTTATTTTTTACCTTTCTTTTCTTTTAATGTAGGTGTCTATTGCTAGAAACTTTGGAGTCCAGACACATGACTGCTGCAGGGTCTGCAGTGCAGTCCATAATTGGATGCCCTGTTACTAAGGTCTAAGGTGGGTGTGGATTTTGTCTGACCCATTAGAACTGGACATGGAACAGCAGACTGGTTACAAATAGGGAAACGAGTACATCAATGCTGTATATTTTCACCCTGCTTATTTAACTTATATGCAGAGTACATCATGAGAAATGCTGGGCTGGATGAAGCAAAAGTTGGAATCAAGATTGCTGGGAGAAATATCAATAACCTCAAATATGCAGATGACACCACCCTTATGGCAGAAAGTGAAGCAGAACTAATGAGCCTCTTGATGAAAGTGAAACAGGAGAGTGAAAAAGTTGGCTTAAAGCTCAACATTTAGAAAACTAAGATCATGGCATCCGGTCCCATCACTTCATGGCAAATAGATGGGGAAACAGTGGAAACAGTGACAGACTTTATTTTTGGGGGCTCCAAAATCACTGCAGATGGTGATTGCAGCCGTGAAATTAAAAGACGCTTACTCCTTGGAAGGAAAGTTATGACCAACCTGGACAGCATATTAAAAAGCAGAGACATTACTTTGCCAACAAAGGTCTGTCTAGTCAGAGCTGTGGTTTTTCCAGTAGTCATATATGGATGTGAGAGTTGGACTATAAAGAAAGCTGAGCCCTGAAGAACTGATGCCTCTGAACTGTGGTGTTGAAGACTCTTGAGAGTCCCTTGGAGTGCAAGGAAATCCAGTCAATCCATCCTAAAAGAAATCAGTTCTGAATATTCATTGGAGGGACTGATGTGCCAGGGTCCAGCCCCGGTGGAACCAGGGTGATTCGAAGGGGAGACGGCGTTGGCAAGGAAAACTTATTTATTTATTAATATAAGATTAAATTAGGAAGAAATAGTGTAGTAGGAAAATTAAGTGGAGAAAGGAAGCTGAATAACTTGGCTTACGGGAAAGACCAATAAAATCTCAGGACAAGAGATTTGCACCATCTACGTTGGCCCAGCGGTGCCCTCTTGAATATTGAAGGGTGCCCCACCTTGGGCTCCCTTTCGTGCGGGTCTTAGAAGCCAGGACAAGTAAGTAGACATGGTGAGCTGCCCCGCTCCAGATGGGAATTCAGCCTGAAATTAGAGTAAAGAGGAGACACAGGGGAAACCAGTCCAGCGACTGGCCTGGCCATTGTCCAGAAATGCCTTTTATACCTTTTTGATTGTACATAGAGATCAATGGGTAGTACAAAATTATGCAGCATCAGCAGCCCTGACTCTTATCAAAACCAGGCTTTTCTCTCTGCATACCTAATTGTATACACAAGTCTTAGGTGATTTACATCATCTTCTAGCCAAAAAGGGCCAATTAACATTTTACAGCCTTTTTTCTGAAAAGGGTTTGTCAACCAGAAGACTTATTTGTGTTGATCTTCCCAAAGTCTGGTGCCACTCTCAGCACTGAATAAAGTTACATCTTACATAGCAAGGACACAAGAGGAGTGCAGTGATATATAACAAAGAAAAGTAATTAACTCAAAAGTCTAGTGTTGCTAACATCAAAACTACTATATATATCTTTTTCCATATCCCATTTACATTGATTAACATCCTCCCAGGTGCCTAAAAGATAAAGAATATGGAGACCTGGCAGCAGTCATTGAGTCAACAAAATCCTCTACCAATATAATTTTTAACTCTTTAGGAAAGCCTCTGTATCTTTAAGATGCTTTTAAGCTTTGTGCCTCTCACAGTTGTGGGGCTGTAAGCAATTCACAAGCTGTAAGAGGTCCTGGGGAACCTGTTAGGCAAGCTAGAGAGCAATCAGAGGGGGTTTAACTGAAACATCCCTTTCAAATGCAGAAGACTAAAGCCCTGATTTGACTTTTTCCAGAGAATATTAGAAGAATGGAAAAGCAGAGTACAAAGGCTGGCAGATTCTTATTTTTTGGGGGGTGGATGCTCAGGAAATTCCAGGGGGAACCCCTGAAACCTGATCACGTCCTTGCGTTTTGTCAGGCTTCCTTCTGCATGACCTTGTCACGGGAGGGATTTCTCACACCGGCCCCTGACACTGATGCTGAAGCTGGACCTCCAAAACTTTGGCCACCTGATTAGAAGAACTGACTCTCATCAGTTCTTGAGAAGACCTTGATTCTGGGAAAGATTGAAGGCAGGAGGAGAAGGGGATGACAGTGGATGAGACGGTTGGATGGCATCACTGACTCAATGTACATGGGTTTGGGTGGACTCCGGGAGTTAGTGATGGACAGGGAGGCCTGGAGTGCTGCAGTCCATGGAGTTGCAAAGAGTTGGACACAACTCAGGGACTGAACTGAACTAGTGAATAAAACTGCCTTCAGGATCTTGCTCTCTTGGGCTGGCACTGAGATGAGAGTTTGCTTCAGGATCTTGGATGATGGTCTTATCTTGTATGATGGTCTGTTATCTCGGATGTGGAGTGGTGTGACTCCTTCTAAGTCCCTGGAAAGGCTTTGATAGGTCACTGATCAATTCCTTATGTGGGTAGGTTTGATCTTGGATCATAGTTGAGAGGTGCTAGAAATAATCTTTGCTTCAGGGTTCACAGAGGTACTGTGACCAGAGGCCCAGGTGGGAATTACTCTTGCTAGGTCTTTCAAACAATGATGCTGGTGACAGAACCAAGGCCTAATAGATCTGTAGTGAACAGTGGGGCAGAGCTATTTCTGGATCTGTTGGGGGACATGATCAGTTAGTCAATCACATCGGCATAGACCTGCCTCCTCAGTACCACCTTACTGGTCATGGGCTCCACCTGGATTTCACAATCTCCTCCCTCGATCCCAAAGCACCACAAAACACTTCTATCTGTGAATTGCTAAAAAATTACTTTTGCTGAAGGGACTATGTTCATGGAACTTCCTATTGTTTCATCTTCCTGACATCCTGCCATGTTTTCTTGTATTATATTTGTAAAGTTGTTATATTTGTTAAGTTTTACCCTCACAAAACAGGTTATGAATAGTATACATTTTTTTTTTCTTAAATGTTGGATAAAATTTAGCATTAAAGTCATCTCAGTTTGCAGCCTTCTTTGAGGAGAGGTTTTTTAAATTATATATTTAACTTCTTAAAAACAGGCAAAAGATTATCAAGATTTTCTTTCATATTTTTTTAAGCACTCTGTTTAAAAAAGTTTAAGCAATTAAAACAAATTTTGCAGCTGTAATGTTTCTCAGTTGTGATGTTCACAGAAATAAAGTGTTCTGCACAGATTATATCATATAATAGCAAAGGACAGTCATTCATTTTCATTTAGACTTTATATCTGCAAAGGGGACATGGTTCCTGAAACTGTCCCTTTTCCAAGCGTGGTCTGCTGTGCGTGAGTCCTTCTGCCTCTGAAAAAGGACTGCAATCAGAGCTTGGCTGACTTTTCTGACTTATTGTTCCTCATAAGAGCTCCTTAGTGTGACCATTTTGTTTTTTAATTTTACTTTTATAGGAATTTGTCCATTTTATCCAAGATATTAAATCTATTGACTTAAAGTTGTTGATAACATTCTATCATTACTCTATTTTAGTATATAATATCTGTAGCAATGTGCCTATGATGTTAATAGTTTCTGATGTTTACTTATTGATGGTTTTTGTTTTCTCTTTTTTATACTTCACCAGTTTTCCTATGAGTTTAGTACTTTTTAAACCTTTAAAAAAAATCAACCTTTCCACTTTATTTTTGTTTTCTCTGTTGCTTGACTGTTATTTCATTGTGTTCCAGTTTTAATTCTATTTTATTTACTTTTTTAATTTGTTCATGTTTTTCTCTCCCTTAAGACTGAAAACTAGATAACTAATTATCTAATTTTTTTCTTAGCACTATCTGCATATTTCTGTATTCCTCTGAAGTGCCAATCAAACATATTTGATGATTCAGAAGTTTTTTTCTTTTGGTGCTAGAATTTATTTTTCATTCTCCTTAGAAGTCTCATTTGTCTTTTGCAATCTCTTCACTTATTGTATTATGTATCTTCTTAAACATATGTATGACTATAGTAATGTCTTTTCTGTGACCAATGAATGGCTCACTATAGGTCCACTTCTATTAGAATTTTTGAAATTGTGAATACAATTTCATACTTCTTTGCATATATTTTTAAAAATTGTATTCTTCACATTGTAACTAAGAAGAAATAAACCAAATAGTGACCCCAGAAGCAAAATATTATTGCAACACCCTCAATCCTAAAAGTGTAAGCCGTTTCTCTTCTGTGGCATTAGACTGAGTTTTTGTTTCTTCCAAGAATTAATTTCACCTGGGGTTCAGCCACACCTTTAATAAGATTTAGTTTGTCAAAACAGTGCCAGATCTCTTATGTTGCATAACTGTGGCTTTGATTGTTCTGATGTCAGAATTTGAGCTAATCATACTGTAGGACCACTGTTTTGGGTACTTTGGATTCACCACTAAACTAAAGCAGTACTCTGGAATCCAAGCCCAGATGTTACATGGAGTTGTATAAATATTCTTTTTTACAGAACTTCCTCAAGTGCCTTTCTCTCACCAAATACCTGAGAGTGAAAGGGTGAATAGAAGAAACATTGACTTTAATAATGATTAGTCTTGCATTTGGTACTGTTTCACTTTCCAATCTATTATACCTGACAACAGTATTGATAAAGTTCATCTGGTTCCTCTTAGTCTGGGTTGGTGTCCAGACCAGGTGTTTATCTTTGATATGAAAGCTACTATATTATTCTCTGTTCACTGAGGAATATCTCATTCTTCCTTGCATTCAGTTCTTCAAGTTTCTTGAAGGCACAACTCTTTGATATTCCATATTAATGTAGAATTTTTAATCCATTGATCTTTCCCCTTGTTGTTTTCACAGGAGCAAAAACATCCTGCCCACTTCTTCAGACTGCAGTGGGAGTCTCATTACACTGAAGAGTTTCATGCAGGTAAGCAACAGGTTTACCTTGATATGTGTAAAATGAATAAAAGGAGGGAAGGAAGCTGGCAGAAAGAAATGTTAGAAGAGATGTGCTAGCTGTGGAGAGAAATTATTTTAGCTTAGAGTTGGGTGGTATCAGATACAAAGTACTGGATGAATTTGAGAGAATTATTTAATGGTAGCTTAGAAAGAACTTGTTTTCTGATGAGGTGTTAGGGTGATAGAATATGAAAATTGTGATTGGTATTCGGATGTTTTGGGCAGTGCATTGATCTCTAGAATGTAAATTCCAAGAAAGCAGGGATTTTCATTTGCTTTGTTCACTGATGTATCACAAGTTCCTAGAATAATACCAGGTAAATAGTATGTGATCCATAAATATTGATGAATAACACTGAATAAAGAACAGAATGGGGCTGTATGGGACATGGTTTCATTTATGTCAACTTCTGAAATTCAGCAAGCATCTAAGTGGAGATATATGGTAGGTACATCAATATGCTATATATTTTAGAAGGAAAGCCCCAGCTGAAGACATTTGTGTTGCATAAATGTTACTTAAGACTTTTTAAATCAATAACATTTGCTACAATTAAATATTTCAAGGTAAAAAAAAATATTGCTCAAGAAAGATCAGTATTATTGTATATCCTTTTTTTATCAATTCCTGTAGAGGTTCAGGTAAATGCCTTGAAATGTACATTTTGAAGTTTTGATGAATCATACGTATTCATGAAATCAAATATGTGAAATTGGAGAAGTTGTAGCATTAACTCATTTTGTGAAGGGACATGTTTTATCAACGTATCAGTTTTGATTAGAAAGTCTAAAAATAGTCTGTTGGCTTTAGTGAATCTTGAAATATAAATATACACTTCCTTTGTAATAAAAGATAAGACTGAAGTTGGATTTTAACATGATAATTTGGAGTTTACCAGGAATCCCATTTGCATTATTATTCTTTAAAAGTAGTAGATGATATTATACTACTTTCTATTCAGCTGTCCTAGATTTAAAACTCTAAAGTCAGACATGTATTAAAATAACAAAAATCTTTCAAGACATGACTGAGCAAATTTGTGTATATTTATTTTGTCTTTTCTTGGGGAATATTCTATATTATGAGATCTTGCTGTTCCTATAGGAGAAGGAAATGGCAACCCACTACAGTATTCTTGCCTGGAGAATCCCATGGACAAGGAGTCTGGTGAGCTGCTGTCCATGGGGTCGCACAGAGTTGGACATGACTGAAGCAACTTAGCAGCAGCAGCAGCTGTTCCTATATATTGATTTTACAATTTCTCTTTCTTTACAAAATGATGTCAATAATGAATAGAAGTTTTTACTTTTTACTCAACAATATAACATATATTAAAACCAGTATGTTTGTACCTCAGTTAATTTCTGTTTGTTTCTCATTTAATTTCTGTGTTTATATATAACATTTGTCCATGAGATCCAAGCATTAGTCTAGATAAATAAAAGAATCTAAGAAAATTTTAGAGGTATTAAGGTTTAGTCAGATTTATCTTTCACAGAGAGAAGTACAATGTAGATAATGTAGAAAATGTCTACAATGCAGACAATGAGTAAGAGGAGATGTGTATAAGAGACAGAGTGTTCTCAGTTTGATGCATAAAACTTTAGTATGTCAAGTATTCTTCTAAATGTATTTATTTTACATTACAAATATTTTATATTATTTAATTTGATGATTTACAAAAATAGAGTATATTTCTATCATTGATCAGTAAAATTCCTTCAAACCTGCTAAGTCTTTATTGGTGCATAATATACTTGCTGATATATTGTATGGTATTTTGATTCATTTGGAAGTGCTTCCCAGTTAAAAGCAGTGAGAACTTATGTTCCTTTTCATTACATGCAAGTATCAATTTTGACAATGATAAATTGACTACCTTATGAATTCTAAATACCACTTTTAGATTCTGTTCTCCTATATAACTATCTACTCCCCTAACCAAATGAACAATTTGCCTTTTATTCCATTTTCTTTTTCCTTACTGATATTATGTTATTTTAAAGATGGAATTCTGAAAATGAATGAGTAATACCTCACTTTTAAATCACAGCAACCCAAATATAATAATTGCATTTTACTTTCATTACTTGGGAATATAGTATGTCTTTTGGTATGTTTGGCTTTATTATTATTTAACCAAAGAAGCTCCTTATTGAAAATGCTTACCGACAACATGATTGCATTCAAACTTGAGAGAAAATGAGCAAAATAAATGAGTCATATAAACGGTATTTGGGGATGTGATTAGAGTTGTGATGAACAAAACAGGAAAGGGGCAATGGCAATGTATGTGGATTAGTAGGGGGAGGGTTGTATCTTTCAGCAGCATGTAAGTTTCCCACGACTGCCATAACAAATTATCACAGATATGTTCACTCAAAAACAACAAAAATCTATTTCACAGCTCTGCAGGCCAGGTGTTAAACACAAAGGAACTGGCAAGTCCATGCCCCTTCAGAGGCTTCAGGAAAGATTCCACTCCTTGCCTCTTCAGACTTCTGGTGTCTCTCGGCATTCCTTTTAGTTGATTACTCCAGTCTTGCCTTTTTTTTTTGTTCCTCACATCTTCTACTTTTTGTACTTTCTCCTCTTTGTTCTTCTCTTCTGTCTAAATCTTCCTTTGCCTTTCTTATTTATGGCACTTGTCATTGGATTTAAGCCCTATCTGCATTATGAAAGATTACCTTATCTCAAAATTATTTGCTTAATCACATCTGCAAAGACCCTTCTTCAAATAGAGTAACATTCAGAAATTTCAGGGATTTGATGTAGATATTTTGGAGAGGAAATTTTTCAAATTACCATAATGATAAAACCTAAATAGATGAGGCTGATTCTGAAAAGGAGCAAGGTGATGGTTGCAATGTGAAAGACCAAAGAGTTAATCTGGAGATATTCTATTTCATAGGACTCTAAAGAAATAAAAGTTTATAGTTTTATGTTTTTACTATTTACTTAAGTGGATGATTAGATGTAATTATGGAAGATGTGCATACCAAAGTTTATACTGGGAATCAGGCTCTCTGGGCACCATTATTAACAATTAATAATGATTATTACATTTTTCTGCTAACCAGGAATCATAGGAAGCCCTATTTTTCACAGGAACATTATATAAATATGAGCGTCCAGGCTTGAAGCTCTATTTTTCACAGGAACATTATATAAATATGAGTGTCCAGGCTAACCGAGAAAGTCTTCATGTAAAATGAAGGTAAACTCATTTTGAGATACTCTACTATAACAAGGATTCTTTCATGTTGCAACTGAAAGTGATGCACTATATAGAGAAGTACAACATATATTCCAGGGAGGAGACGCGCTATGAATAATTATATATAATTAAATTATAATATGATTAGTATTAAACTTAAAATAACCATACACTATGGTTGAACACCAAGGGATTTTCAAGTAAAGGAGATATAATAAAAAAATCAAGAGGCAATAAAGAGCACAGTATTTGGTAGTGGTGAGGGTTGTGGTGTGGAATACAGTGACCTTACTGAAGATGACTGATGAAGGAAAGGTGGCAGATGCTAAGGATTTGGATCTTGCTCTAGCGACTCGTTGGCTATGCCAAGGCTATGACCCTGCAAGGAAGCCTTCTCAAAAGAGGCTAAGTGATAAAATTATGTTTGATATGCAAATACAGCTTCAAAATAAGTTCCATGGCAATACTTATACTGTCTCCAAGAAGAGAGAAATAGTAGCAAGCTCCTTGATGCTGGTCAAAAATCTTTGGTCCTAATCATATTTCATTTAAATTCCTGCCAGTAGGCTCCAGGAGTTGGTGATGGACAGGGAAGCCTGGTGTGCTACAGCCCATGGAATCACAAAGAGTCAGATATGACTGAGCAACTGAACTGAGCTCCATGTTGGTGAATCACATCCCAGAACTGTGCAACTCCTGATAATGTCTGGCCCAAAGTTTTTGACAGTGCTGAAGCAGTAATGAGAAAAATTAGACATACATATTCTGTTAGAGCTTAGAAATAGCGACCTCCAGAACTAATCAATGTCTAACAGTTTGTGATGGGAAAAAGCATCCATATGTAGATTCTTTAGGTCTCACACTCTCTCTCACACTTCAACCCAAACTTTTACCACTGTGGATTTCTCAAAAAATCTTTCTTCCTTCCTTCCTTTCCCTCTCTCTCTCAGTCTCTCTCTATATTTCTCCCTCTCTCTTTTCCTTCCTTCCTCTCTTTCTCTAATCAGAGAAGAAGTGATCATTAAAAATAATAGAATCCAAATTTATAAAACAAAATGTGATTGGGTGACCCTAAGTCAGCTTTATTTAGAGAAGAGGAAGAGGAAGAGGAGTGGAAGCCAGGCAGAAGAAAGTTATTGGCAGTGAGACCTGCTTTTTAAAAAGAAGAGCTTTCAGAAAATTTTTTCTGCTATATATAATTCATTTCCATGTCAGTCTCCCACATAAACAAACACATCATCCTCCAGTCACACAAGCACATTGCAACAACAAGGAGTTTTAAAAGAGATCTACTTTGCTTTTTGTTGATTTTGAAGTTAAGACATATCCTTTTCAATGTGCAAATATATTACATGTATTCTTTATATCCCTTCCTTCCTTCCTTCTTTCCTTATTTTTACAATTTATTCTCTTTTAGTCTTCATATGGGCTTCCCTGGTGGCTCAGAGGTTAAAGCGTCTGCCTCTAATGTGGGAGACCTGGGTTCGATCCCTGGATCAGGAAGATCCTCTGGAGAAGGAAATGGCAACACACTCCAGTATTCTTGCCTGGAGAATCCCATGGATGAAGGAGCCTGGTGGGCTACAGTCCACGGGGTCGCAAAGAGATGGACATGACTGAGCAAATTTGTGTATATTTATTTTGTCTTTTCTTGGGGAATATTCTATATTATGAGATCTTGCTGTTCCTATAGGAGAAGGAAATGGCAACCCACTACAGTATTCTTGCCTGGAGAATCCCATGGACAAGGAGTCTGGTGAGCTGCTGTCCATGGGGTCGCACAGAGTTGGACATGACTGAAGCAACTTAGCAGCAGCAGCAGCTGTTCCTATATATTGATTTTACAATTTCTCTTTCTTTACAAAATGATGTCAATAATGAATAGAAGTTTTTACTTTTTACTCAACAATATAACATATATTAAAACCAGTATGTTTGTACCTCAGTTAATTTCTGTTTGTTTCTCATTTAATTTCTGTGTTTATATATAACATTTGTCCATGAGATCCAAGCATTAGTCTAGATAAATAAAAGAATCTAAGAAAATTTTAGAGGTATTAAGGTTTAGTCAGATTTATCTTTCACAGAGAGAAGTACAATGTAGATAATGTAGAAAATGTCTACAATGCAGACAATGAGTAAGAGGAGGCAGAAGAGGTGGTGTGGGGGAAAAGTACCATAGATCAGCCAATAAATTAAGTTTGCAATTGTTTCTTAGGAGAGTGATAAGGTAGATCTGAACTATAAGGGAATAAAAGTGGTGAGGAAAATGTATGTTTAAGGTAAATTTGTTGTTGATGGTTTAAGCAAAATAAACAGGGCTTTACTGACTGTTGATGAATGATAGGAAGAGGGGAAAGGTTAGGAAGCTATCTCTTCAAGCTTACATGCGTGAGTGGATAGAATCACCATAATCTAAAATAAGGAGTAGGAATCATACATTTTAAAAAAGAGAGAAAGTAATGATTACTTTGAAAGTGGACTTTAAAACCACTTAGAACACATGTAAAGAGAAGCAAAAATTCTGAAGCATAAAAAATATTAAAATAAAAAGTCTTGAAAATTTTCAGAACTTACCTTTATCAAATTTTGATGTTAAACAATATTGATACAGCCTTATATATTCACCTTGGTAAAGGTGGAGTTTCACTCCTAAATATAAGCCTGTAATTTTCAACCAGATGCAGTAAATTTGTGTATGTTCTACATAATATATCTGTGTATACATAAATTAAATCCACGTGATATAGGCATTGTTGTGTGCAGTTGCAAAGTCATGTCGGACTATTTGCGACCCCGTGAACTGCAGCAAACCAGGCTTCCCAGGCCTGCACTATCTCCTGGAGTTTGCTCAAATCTATATCTACTGAGTCGATGATGCCATCAACCATCTCATCACCTGTTACCCCCTTCTTCTCCTGCCCTCAAACTTTCTCAGCATCAGGGTCTTTTCCAGTGAGTTAGCTCTTTGCATCACGTGGCCAAAGTATTTAAGCTTCAGCTTCAGCATCAGTCCTTCCAATGAAAACTCAGGGTTGATTTCCTTTAGGACTGACTGGTTTGATCTCCTTGCTGACCAAGGGACTCTGAAGAGTCTTCAGCACCACAATTCAACAGCATCAATTCTTTGATGCTAAGCCTTCTTTATGGCACAACTCCCACATCTGTACATGACTACTGGAAAAAACATAGCTCTGACTATATGATCTTTTGTTGGCAAAGTGATGTCTCTGGTTTATGATATGCTATCTAGGTTGGTCATAGCTTTTCTTCCAAGGAATACATGTCTTTTAATTTCAGGGCTGCAGTCACAATCTGCAGTGATTTTGGGACCCAAGAAAATAAAGTCTGTCACTGTTTCCATTGTTTCCCCATCTATTTGCCATGAAGTGATGGGACCAGATGCTATGATCTTAGATTTTTGAATGTTAAGTTTTATAAACCAACTTTTTCACTCTCCTCTTTCACTTTCATCAAGACGCTCTTTAGTTCCTCTTCACTTTCTGCCATAAAGGTGGTGTCATCTGCATCTCTGAGGTTACTGATATTTTCACTGAGTGACTGAACTGAACTGCTATATGTCTATTTTCATGTCTTATAGATATATTCTATTAAAGACATAACTCTTCTGAGTAAATGGTATGTTACTGTTAGTTGCTCTGTTGTGTCCAACTTTGTGACCCAAAGGACAGTAGCCTACCAAGCTCCTCTGTCCATGGATTTCTGCAGGGAAGAATACTTGAGTGGGTACCCATTCCTTTCTGCAGGGAATCATCCTGACCCAGGGATCAAACCCAGGTTTTTGGCATTGAAGGCAGATTATTTACTGTCTGAGCGACCAGGGAAGCCCCAGTGACTAGTATATTCCTGTATTCAAGATAAAACAACAGCTCATGATTCACCATTCATACTAAAATCTTCATAAACTTAAAAGTATAACATATTCTGCATATAATTATATCACCAATCACTTCATTTTGCTTGCTCAGTCCTATCTGACTCTTTGCAACCCCATGGGCTGCAGCACACCAGGCCTCCCTGTCCATCACCAATTCATGGAGCTTGCTCAAATCCATGTCCTTTGAGTCGATAATGCCATCCAATCCTCTCATCCTCTGTTGTCCCCTTCTTCTGCCTTCAATCTTTCCCAGCATCAGGGTCTTTTTCAGTGAATCAGTTCTCCATATTAATAGCCAAAGTACTGGAGTTTCAGCTTCAGCATCAGTCCTTTCAGTGAATATTTAGGACTGATTTCCTTTAGTATGGACTGGTTTGATCTCCTTGCAGGTCAAGGAACTCTCAAGTGTCTTTTCCAACACCACAGTTCAAAAGCATCAATTCTTCAGGGTTCAGCTTTCTTTATAGTCCAATTCTCACATACATACATGTCTACTGAAAAAACCATAGCTTTGACTAGACAGACCTTTGTTGGCAAAGTAATGTCTCTGCTTTTTAACAAGCTGTCTAGGTTGGCCATAGCTTTTCTTCCAAGAAGTAAGTGTCTTTTAATTTTGTGGCTGCAGTCACCATCTGCAGTGATTTTGGAGCCTCCGAATATAAAATCTGTCACTGTTTCCCCTGTTTCCCCATGTATTTGCCATGAAGTTATGGGACCAGATGCCATGATCTTCATTTTATGAATGTTGAGTTTTAAGCCACTTTTTCACTCTCTTCTTTCACTTTAATCAAGAGGCTCTTTAGTCCTTCACTTTCTGCCATAGGGTGGTGTCATAATCAGGGTGACAATATACAGCTTGATGTACTCCTTTCCTGATTTGGAACCAGTCTGTTGTTCCATGTCCAGTTCTAACTGTTGCTTCTTGACCTGCATACAGATTTCTCTGGAGGCATGTCAAGTGGTCTGGTATTCCCATTTCTTTCAGAATTTTCCACAGTTTGTTGTGATCCACACAGCTAAAGTCTTTGGCATAGTCAATAAAGCAGAAGTAGATATTTTTCTGTAACTCTGTTGCTTTTTTGATGGTACAATGGATATTGGCAAGTTGATCCCTGGTTTCTCTGCTTTTTCCAAATCTAGCTTGAACATCTGCAAATTCATGATTTATGTACTTTTGAAGCCCGGCTTGGAGAATTTTGAGCATTACTTTACTAGCATGTGAGCTGAATGCAATTGTGTGGTAGTTTGAGCATTCTTTGGCATTGCCTTTCTTTGGAATTGGAATGAAAACTGACCTTTTCCAGTCCTGTGGCCACTGCTGAGTTTTCCAAATTTGCTGGCATATTGAGTGCAGCACTTTCACAGCATCATCTTTCAGGATTTGAAACAGCTCAACTGGAATTCCATCACCTCCACTAGCTTTGTTCGTAGTGATGCTTTCTAAGGCCCACTTGACTTCACATTCCAAGATGTCTGGCTCTANAGTCCTGTGGCCACTGCTGAGTTTTCCAAATTTGCTGGCATATTGAGTACAGCACTTTCACAGCATCATCTTTTAGGATTTGAAATAGTTCAATTGGAATTCCATCACCTCCACTAGCTTTGTTTATAGTGATGCTTCCTAAGGCCAACTTGACTTCACATTCCAGGATGTATGGCTCCAGGTGAGTGATCACACCATCGTGATTATCTGGATCATGAAGATTTTTTTTTGCATAGTTCTTCTGTGTATTCTTGCCAACTTTTCTGAATATCTTCTGCTTCTGTTAGGTCCGTACCGTTTCTGTCCTTTATTGAGCCCATCTTTGCATGAAATGTTCCCTTGGTACCTCTAATTTTCTTGAAGACATCTCTAGACTTTCCCATTTATTGTTTTCCTCTATTTCTTTGTACTGATCACTGAGGAAGGCTTTCTTACCTCTCCTTGGTATTCTTTGGAATTCTGCATTCAAATGGGTATATCTTTGCTTTTTTCCTTTGCCTTTCACTTCTCTTCATACCTTTTTATAAGGCCTCCTCAGACAACCATTTTGCCTTTTTTCATTTTTTTTCTTGGTGATGATCTTGATCACTACCTCCTGTACAATGTCATGAACCTCTGTCCATAGTTCTTCAGGGATTCAGTCTATAAGAACTAACCCTTTGAATCTATTTCTCACTTCCACTGTATAGTTGTAAGGGATTTTGATTTAGGTCATAGCTGAATGATCTAAGAATGGCTATGGTCTTTCCTGTGGTCATGTACGGATGTGAGAGTTGGACTGTGAAGAAAGCTAGCTGAACACCGAAGAACTGATGCTTTTGAACTGTGGTAATGGAGAAGACTCTTGAGAGTCCCTTGGACTGCAAGGAGATGCAACAAGTCCATTCTGAAGGAGATCAACCCTGGGATTTCTTTGGAAGGAATGATGCTAAAGCTGAAACTCCAGTACTTTGGCCACCTCATGCGAAGAGTTGACTCATTGGAAAAGACTCTGATGCTGGGAGGGATTGGGGGTAGGAGGAGAAGGGGACGACAGAGGATGAGATGGCTGGACGGCATCACTGACTCGATGGATGTGAGTCTGAGTGAACTCCAGGAGATGGTGATGGACAGGGAGGCCTGGCATGCTGTGATTCATGGGGTCACAAAGAGTCGGACATGACTGAGTGACTGAACTGAACTGAACTGAATGATCTAGTGGTTTTCCCTAATTTCTTTAATTGAAGTCTGAATTTGGCAATAAAGAGTTCATGATCTGAGCCAAGGTCAGCTCCCAGTTTTGTTTTTGCTGACTATACAGTATATAGAGTTTCTCCTTCTTTGAGTGCAAAGAATATAATCAATCTGATTTTGGGGTTGACCATCTGGTGATGTCCGTGTGTAGAGTATTCTCTTGTGTTGTTGGAAGAGGGTGTTTGCTATGACCAGTGTGTTCTCTTGGGAAAACTCTGTTAGCCTTTGCCTTGCTTCATTCTGTACTCCAAGGCCAAATTTGCCTGTTACTCCAGGTATTATTTGACTTTCTACTCTGCATTTCCATCCCCTATAATGAAGAGGACATTGTTTTGGGGTATTAGTGCTAGAATGTCTTGTACCTCTTCATAGAACCATTCAACTTCAGCTTCTTCTGCATTATTTACAGATTAGATAGTGTTAAAGAATCAGAAAAGTATATGGAAAAGCTGTGTGCTTGTGTATGCTCAGTAACATCCAACTTTTTGAGGCCTCATGTACTGTAGCTCTCTGGGCTCCTCTGTCCATGGAATGCTCCAGGTAAGAATACTGGAATGAATTGCCATTTCTTACTCCAGAGAATCTTCCTGACTGAGGGGTCAAACACACATCTTCTGCATTGGTAGGCAGACCTTTTACCATTAGCACCACCTGGGAAACCCTATGGAAAGGCTTCCAGAAAGTAAGTAAATCATTACAATGAGAGGAAGTTGTAGAACGTTGTTTTTAATGGTGCTTAGGAATTAAACTGCTGCTGCTGCTGCTTTGGAATTAAACTACCTGGGCACAATTCTGGATTTTATGCTAACTGGATTCAGGTTTGTTGTAAAGTAGATTATTAACCTCTTTATTGTATAGTTTCCCATTTATGAACAGTGACAACCATAGTAACCATCTCACAATGTCTTTGCCAGGGCTAAAAGGAATATATTTTATTCATTGTTGTATCCCCAGTAACTTTAATACATAAAACAGACTGGGCAGTCAGTATATAATCTAACCTCAATAAACATTAAAGTTCCTCTCATTATTATTACAAATTATTAACTTGGGTTTTTGGTCACTTGAGTAACTGTGAAGGACATAGTGAAATTTGGTGGGGTGGCAGATATAGTATATAGATAGTTGAAAAGTTAATGAGAATGAGATTGAAGAGTATATAACCAGCTATTTCCAGAAAGATCCTCTGTTAAGAAGCATAGAGAACTAGGTCAGTAACTGGAAAGAAATATGAAGCCAAGAAAATGTTAATATTTGTAGAATATGGAGTAAAGTAGAGGATGTTGGAAACCTAAAAGGAATGTTCCAGAAGATATAAAATGAGGATAATGATGAAATGAATGCCTTGGAAAGACAAAAGTTCCAAAGTCCATATGGAAGCATGGCCTTTGATAGAAGAGGAGGTAGTTCTTTTATTGTAAAAATAGGAAAGAAAGAGAATGGAACAAAATAAAAATAAATTTTTAAATTTGAGGACAAGGAAGATAATATGATGAACTTTTTTTGTTTGATGACTTCTATTTATATATTTAATAATTTTAATTGTATATATACCATTAACCAGGAGAAGGCTATGGCACCCCACTCCACTATTCTTGCCTGGAAAATTCCATGATGGAGGAGCCTGGTAGGCTGTAGTCCACGGGATCTCAAAGAGTCAGACACTACTGAGTGACTTCACTTTCACTTTTCACTTTCATGCATTGGAGAAGGAAATGGCAACCCACTCCAGTGTTCTTGCCTGGAGAATCCCAGGGACGGGGGAGCCTGGTGGGCTGCTGTCTATGGGATCGCACAGAGTCAGACATGACTGAAGAGACTTAGCAGCAGCAGCATACCATTAACCAAATTAAATACTGGAAGTAAAGGAATATACAAGTTAATGAACTCAGAAAAATTCTCTTAAGTTACAGACCTTATATTAGGATGTGGGGAGATATCCAACATACCCAATAAATAGGTAAAATATGTAGTATTTTAGATGATGGAGGTTATAGAGAGAACTAAAACTGAGAATAAAGAATTCAAGAGAAGTTGTACTTTTAAATTGAATAATCAGAAAAGTGCTCATGAAGAAGTTGAGATCTGAAGGAGGTAAGGAGTGATGCAGGTGTCTGGAGATTCCACACCAAAAGAAAGTAAAATACAGTCTCCAATATAAGAATGTGCCTGCAGTGTTCAGCAAGAAATGAGAAAAGTCTGTGCTTTCAGCATACAGAGTAGCTTTCCCTTCAACTGACACTGGAAGGCCTTAGAAGATTTTAATCAGAGGACCGATATTATTTTCATTATATTTAACAAAAGTCCTTTGGCTGCTATATTTAAAATAGACTAAAATAAGCAAAGATGAAATCAAGAGACAATTTAGAGAAAAAGTAGAAGCATTTTTGGTAGAAGTACTAATGGATTAAAAACTTAAATAATCCAAGTTTGATCCATGATAAAAGTAATAAATTTAAAGAGAAATATGGTTCTGGATATATTTAGATAGTACATGTAATAGGATTCTGGGGATATGGTTTGAAGATAGAGCCTATTGGATTTAACAACTAATTGTGTTTTGTGAGAAAAAAAAAAATAGTAGTCAAGAATGACTGAGATTTTTAGACTGAGAAACTGAAAGATGGAGATTTCATTATTGAGGTGAAAAATTTTGTGGGTGCAGGTGGAGAGAGAATATGAAGATTATGTATTTGCTTATTTAAGTGTGAAATATCAATTAGATATTTAGGTGAAGATGTGAAGTGGTTATTGACTAATATTTAAAATATCAATCCAGAGTGTACAAGAGAATTTCTTGGCTAAAAAGATAAATCTTACAAAGCAGTATGTAGATGGCATTTAGAGTCATGATGTTGGGTGTGTGCAGATAGAAACTGAGTGTAGATAGAAAGAAGAAAGACTTTAGGGCTGTGCTATAGGGCCCTTAAAGTTTTTTGAGGTCAGGAAAATGACCACCAACCAAATAGAGAGGCTGAGAAGGAGTAGTGATTTTTTAAAATGGAAGAAATCAACTCAGTGTAGTGCCCTTGAAACCAAATGAAGAAGTATTGTAAGAAGTAAGAAGTGACCTATAACCTCAAGTGTTGCTGATAAGTGAAGTAAGATGCCAACTGAGAACTGATCCTTGGAGTTAGCAGTGAAGGTAATTGGTGAAAACTTGAATGAATTGGATTGAGACAGAGTTTGGGACTGAAGGAATTGAAGAAAAATGTACAGTTTAGCTTTAAGAGGATGCATAAAATGAAGAGAAATTGAGGTCACCCTATTTAATCTAATGAAAAATAGCCAGTATAGAGTGGTGGTGATTGATGTTGAGAAGAGACGGGTAGAGACCAATACACAAATTATTTAGGGAATAGTTATTTTTGAAAGGACATGGAGATGGGGAAATTTAAACATGAGATCATGGAATATGACTTATAAAGAATAGGAGTGAAATAATGATAAAGAATTATGGTTTAAAAAACTGGACCATATTGAAAGCCAAGCTGGGATTAAAGATCATGAATTATAATGATATCAATAGCATTGGTTAAGCAAATTTTCTCCAGTGATGTTTATCTTTTGGATTACAATCACTAAGAAACAGGTAATTGGGTTAATTGAAGGTTAATACTTGAAATAAGAAGGAAAAGAGAGTGTAATGAAGCTGAAGATGTTTATGGCAGTAATTGTAATGATATATCATGATACCTTAGCTGGAGTTTAAGTAAAAATAGAAATGACATGATGGGTAGGTGAAAATGGAAGGGTTACTGGATTTATGGACTGATGAATTTAAAGAAATATTGCAGAGCAACTTGACAAAGTGGGCAGAAATTCCAGAAACTAGAATTATTGAATTAATGGCTCCAGAGAAGCAGCAAATTGTGATGGCAAAGTTCAAAAGGTGACCATGAGACCAAATGCAGGAAAAGGGAATGGAGATTTAAAAAACAAAACAACAGCAACAACAACTCAGGGAATTTAGCAGCAAAGGTATCCTCACATTTTTTAGAACTATGGTAGTATCGCGGCTGAAGATGAAGGTCATTATCTTGGGGATAACCCTTATGGCAGAAAGTGAAGAAAAACTAAAGAGCCTCTTGATGAAAGTGAAAGAGAGTGAAAAAGTTGGCTTAAAACTCAACATTCAGAAAACTAAGATCATGGCATCCGGTCCCATTACTTCATGGCAAATAGATGGGGAAACAGTGGAAACAGAGGCTGACTTTATTTTTCTGGGCTCCAGCGTCTCTGCAGATGGTGATTGCTGCCATGAAATTAAAAGACATATTCCTTGGAAGGAAAGTTATGACCAACCTAGAGAGCATGTTAAAAAGCAGAGACATTACTTTGCCACCAAAGTTCTTCTAGTCAAGGCTATGGTTTTTCCAGTAGTCATGTATGGATGTGAGAGTTGGACT
This sequence comes from Cephalophus harveyi, assembly GCA_006410635.1. NCBI lineage: Eukaryota > Metazoa > Chordata > Mammalia > Artiodactyla > Bovidae > Cephalophus > Cephalophus harveyi. The sequence goes on along the minus strand of SJYT01029976.1, from coordinate 184,460 downwards.
ATAAAGAAAGCTGAGCACCAAAGAATTGATGCTTTTGAACTGTAGTGTTGAAGAAGACTCTTGAGAGTCCCTTGGGCTGCAAGGAGATTCAACCAGTCCATCCTAAAGAAGATCAGTCCTGGGTGTTCATTGGAGGGCCTGATGTTGAAACTGAAACTCCAATACTTTGGCCACCTGATGCAAAGGGCTGACTCATTTGAAAAGACCCTGATTCTGGGAAAGATTGAGGGCAGAAGGAGAAGGGGATAATAGAGGATTAGATGGTTGGATGGCATTATCGACTCGTTGGACGTGGGTTTGGGTGGACTCCGGGGGTTGGTGATGGATAAGGAGGCCTGGCATGCTGTGGTTCATGGGGTCGCAACGAGTCAGACACAACTGAGCGACTGAACTGAACATGAGGGAAAAATAAAGTTTAACTGTATAACAGCAGTAACAGAGAGAAGATGATGTGTTTTCAGTGTATAAGTTAAATTTCCAGAGACAAGGATGACTATTGTAAGCCCAACAAGATTCAGTGGGAAGAGTACCCTTAGTATGTATAGACCTGTAGTGACTTCATTTCATGGCCACTTGATGCTGTCTGCTACCATGGATGTACTTGGCAACTGCATGGATTGGTCATTGGATCAACTAACACTTTTATATTTGATCACCAAGGGAAATTTTTTAAAAAGATGCCTAGCCCAGATCTCATCACAGAGGAATCTGCTTTATTTGATCTGAGGTTAAGTTCAAGGCTTGTGATTCTAATGTATAAGTAGTGAGAGTTACTTTGTACCTCATACTGCCATACATTGATATATTTTATTCTTCAGATTCTTTGTGGCCACCTGGTTATGAAGTAAAGGTAATATACAATTTGTCTATTTATCAGGCTATTTCTTCCTCATGAATTACCTTTCTCCTCATTCCTCAGATCTAATTTCTATACCTACTTTTTGGAAGTTCTTTTTCTTTCTTTCCAGTGAGTTTTCAAAGTACTTACTTAAAACCATCTTACTTACTTACTTAAAGCCATCAGTGACTTATCTATAGTTTTCCACTACATATTGCATTTTTAATGTACATTTAAATATACAATGCTGAAGATATTAAAGTCATCTTTGAATTTTATAAAATTCCTAGCACAGTATTTTGCACTTAGTTGAACTGTGGTGTTGGAGAAGACTCTTGAGAGTCCCTTGGACTGCAAGGAGATCCAACCAGTCCATTCTGAAGGAGATCAACCCTGGGATTTCTTTGGAAGGAATGATGCTAAAGCTGAAACTCCAATACTTTGGCCACCTCATGCGAAGAGTTGACTCATTGGAAAAGACTCTGATGCTGGGAAGGATTGGGGGCAGGAGGAGAAGAGGACGACCGAGGATGAGATGGCTGGATGGCATCACTGACTCGATGGATGTGAGTCTGAGTGAACTCCGAGAGATGGTAATGAACAGGGAGGCCTGGCGTGCTGTGATTCATGGGGTCGCAAAGAGTCGGACACGACTGAGCGACTGAACTGAACTGAACTGATTATATATATATTTGCTGAATGAGTAAATATATACATGTTTAGCACATTGCACTTGCCTGTGTTGCAAGCATTTGGGGATGAAATTATATGTATTACTAACTTGTATCCAAATCTAACAGGGCACCTATTTGGTTAACTTCTGGTGGCTAAGATGGTAAAGAATCTGTGTGCAGTGCAGAAGACCCAGGTTGAATTTCTGGGTCAGGAAGATCCCATGGAGAAGGGAATGGCTACCCACTCCTGTATTCTTGTCTGGAGAATCCCATGGATAGGGAACTTGGTGAGCTACAGGGTATGGGGTCAAAAAGAGTCAGACAGGAATGATTAACATTTGCACTTTAAGCTATTTTGGAAAAAAAAAAAAAAAGGTAGTTAATAAATAAATGCTTGAATTACCTATATAATAATTGTAAAACATTTCACAGATTCTTACTATATGGATTTAGATTAAAAAATACACGCATTCTGAGATAAAAGTTAAGTGCTGGATTGTTAAGCTTTGGTCTTTATGTGCTAAGCAAACTACCAGTTGTGCATGCTCTTGCAACAGAAAACTAGCATTCTGTTTCTTTAATAACAACTCTTCTGTCAGTTTCTAATAAAATTAAAAGGGATTTAAAATGTCTTATTTCTGGTCAGAATTTTTGTGTTTTGTTTTACAAACTTTGAGCCCAAATATCACTATATCCTTTATGTATAGTTAAGGCTGATAGGAAGGCAAGTATTAAAGATAAAACTACATTTGTTAGCTTTTTCTTTTTAATCCTGTTTCAAAACTGTTTAGAGGCCCTTCAGAAACACTACTGTTGCAAGATTATCAAATTGGTAGAAAAAATTAAAATGTTGAGTTGCAATAATACCTCATAAATGCTTTCAAAAAGGAGAGCAGAGCCAATTAAAAAAATAAATTCCTCATGTACTGTAAGATAAATTGCTGAGAGCTAACCAGTAAAATAATAGAGCTGTCAAAACAATATAATTTCCTTGTACAAACCAAAGTATATTCAATGTAATAACAGAGTGAAGATCTCCTGAAAAATATCTAGTCAGGAATGAACTGCAGGGGAAAATACATTTGTTTAGAGCTCAGTTAGTGCATGGAAATGAATGTCTGCTTATAAGTTTGCAATATTTGACAAGGAGAAGATTATAGCTCAGCCATGGCCTCCAATAACTTAAAATATTAGAGCGTTTAGACCTTGCTCAGTTAAATAAGTTACCCAAGTGTTCACCTTTCACAGATTGATAATCTGGTTGTAGTCTGGGACACTTCACTATCTGTGAACTGATGAATGATCAAGACATTTAACTTGATAGATCAGGGTCTTTTGCTAAATAAATTAAAGCAAATAGGAGTAACTGAGCAAGCTGTTGGCTGGTCTAATGGGTATTTGTCAAATTAATCTGTCAGTGAATGTGAAGAGATGTGTTCCAGTTCCATCCTATTCATTAGGGGACAGTCTGTTCCTGAATCCTGAATGGTCACAAAGGTCTCACTTAGACACATGAAATACACAAGATCACACAAGAGCAGAATGTCGAGCTGCTTTTTACCACACTGTAAAAGCTGTAAACATGAACCCAAATGGCATATACGAACACGTGTAACAGGAAGTCCTTTGTGGAAGCACCATAACAAAGCATTGAGGCAGATCCTTTGATTTGTGAGCAGAGGGGCACAGCTGCACCTGATTGAGGTAGATGACAAATGAGGATTTCTGGGAAATCATTTTTCTTGAAGTGAAGATTATAAAGACTACTTAGCAGAGATAATACCCTAATTTCAATTTAGGAGAAATATGTAGGTGGATTATAATTATTCATCTGAGAGATTCTGAGAACCAATTGTGTCAAATGGATTATTTCTGGAGCACAAGGAATTTCAGGTGGACCCAGAGTAATCTGGCAGTGAGAAAAAATCATGGAAACAATAGGGTTTATTCCAGCAGCTCAGATTTATTAAGGAAACAACATGAGTAGAAGTCTTCATTTGGGAAAGTTCAGTATAACAAAGTGATCCCTGATAGTTACTTTACCATTTCCTATGATTATTAAGAAATGTGTCTAGTTTATTAATTGTAGTCAAACCTCACTTGTTCTCTATGCAAGATGTCTTTAGCTCACTGTTGTCTCTCTTTGGTTTGACTTTATATGATAAAGCAGTTCTGATTCTAGTGTTAAGTGTTTTCTCCATATGCCTACCACCAAAGCTCAAATACCATTCTCAGGGACTCATACAATCAAATGGCCTTTATTATTGTTAAAAGATGTACTGAGGCATAGTAAAATGTTTTTATTTAAGCAATAATTGATTTGAATTAGGCATTGTCCAATCTAGTAAATAAAAATGAGCTAAGTGGAACTGTACAAAATGAAAAGCTTTACAAGCAGAAGGAAATGGGAATAAAGGAGCTATACTAAGCAATGAAGGGGATTTGTTACTTTCCTTTAGGAGACAGTAGGCATTTATCAAGCATTTTACCTACCTAGTGCTAATCAGGCAACCCTGATTGACTGGTTTAAGATCCCATTTCTGGGGAAGCCAAAGAAAGTGAAAGCAAAAGTCGCTCAGTCCTGTGCAACTCTTTGCGACCCCATGGACTATACAGTTCATGGAATTCTCTAGGCTAGAATACTGGAGTGGGTAGCTTTTCCCTTCTTCAGGGGATCTTCCTAACCCAGGGATCAAACCCAGGTCTCCCACATTGGGTGGATTCTTTACCAGCTAAGCCACCAGGGAAGGCCAAGAATACTGGAGTGGGTGGCCTATCCCTTTGTCCGCCAATCTTCTGACCCAGGAATTGAAGTGAGGTCCCATGCATTGCAGGTGGATTCTTTACCAATTGAGCTATCAGGGAAGCAAAACTATAGTTAAATCTCTGCTTTGTGACCAGGGCTTAGCCTAAGTAAGTTTGTTTTGGACCTGTTGTCTTATTTATTAACATTAAATAAGCTAATCTGTGATAGTTAACCATCTTCTTACTCATTTGACAGCATTATTTTTGAAAGTTTTGAAAGTTAGTTTAAATGTTTCTATTTCTGTAAAAATCTTTACTCATTAGCCCTATACTAGAGATTTCAGATTTACCAGTCATTTAACAATGATGATATTTGGGGTGAAGAAAGAGTTGGTGTTCCATAAATTTGACCTGCTATTGACTCTGTCTACTCTGTGCCCTTTTAATTATGAAATGAAGTCAGAAGTGGAATTGCTGACTCAGCAGAGAGCTGGTATGTTACCTAATTTACCATATTTTCCCCTGCTCAGCATCTTCATCTAATCAGCTCCATGCTGGGAGAGACATTATCATCTCTGAGACAGATAAAGGACTGCTGCACCTCCTGTTGTCTGTTTCCTGTTAAATTCCTTGCCCATATGTAGTATCCATAGGAAAAATATTTAATGTCCCATAGGTGTCTGCATACCAGGCTGGTCACTGGAGTGAAACAGTCTAAAGCCTGGACCTAGTCCATCATGTGTTCCTAATTGGCTCCTGTATGACTGGTCCTGAAGTCTGGCTGATTTTTCTCCTCTTAACCTTTCATGAGTTAATTTGGTTTTGTGGTTCTTACAAAGAAAAGATTGCAGGCACCATGTTTCACATCTTTAGATGATCAAACATAGAGCTCTGCTCTTTGCCTTTCCCAAGAGGGTATCTGAAATAATACTTGTTTTCTGGAAAGATGATGTTTGCTGTTCCTCAATAATGCCCTGTGCTTTATGACTGGACACATTTTAACTCTATGCTTGTGCTGATAGCTCATTATACTTAATTGCTTTATTTTTTTCACATATTTTTGAAACTTTTTTTTTTTATTGTTTTTCCTACTAGAAAGTATGGCAGAGACATTATGCATTCAGTAAATATGCATCAGCTATTTTCATACTTGTCCCAGGTGGCACTAGTGGTAAAGAACTGTCAATTACAAGTTGGCACTTATCAAGAGCATTGCCAGTGACTGAACAACAAAAGCATTTGCCATCTGCCTCTACAGAGATTGAACCCCATGCTGCTATAACTGTTGACCTTCAACAATCCCTGAGGGAGTTCAGGGTGGAGTGAGGCAATATGTGCTCCAGGGAATCTGGTGGGGACAGGTCTTTAGGTAGTTGGATGTTTTTAGAAACAGATTTTGTGATCTCAATCCTTGGATCTCCTCATACCCAGAGAAGCACTAAATCCCTTCACGGTGACATCAGACTCTCATGACTAACAAAAAACCTTTTGTAGATTGAGTGCTTCATGGTATTGAACTCCCCCTTCACCAAAACCTTATATATCGACTTTCCCCCACTGCTGCTTTGGAGCAGTCTCTCAGAGCTATCTGAGATGCTGCCTCCTGGGCTGCAGTCCTCCTTTTGCCACAAATAAAATGTAACTCACAACTCTTAACTTCTACATCTTTTTTTTTTTTTTTTTAGTTGACAGAACCCACCTGCCAATGCAGGTTAGACATAAGAGATGCCAGTTAGATCCTGGGTTGGGAAGATCCTTGGAGAAGGGAATGGTGGCCCACTCCAGTATTCTTGCCTGGAGAATCCCATTGACAGAGAAACCTGGTGGGCTACAGTCCATAGGGTCACACATAGCCAGACATTACTGAATCTACTTAGCACAGCACATATTTCTGTACTACAGTTGATCCTTGAACAACATAGGTTTGAAATATATGGGCCCACTTATATGTGGATATTTTTCAGTAAGTACACTGGAAATTTTTTTGGAGATTTGAGGCAATTTAAAAGAACTTACAGATGAACTATGTAGCCTAGAAATATAAAATAAAATTTAGAAAAAAATTAGTTATGCCATGAATGTATAAAAATATGTAGATATTTGTTTTATTGTCATTTGCTACGATAAAATATTCTTGCCACCTCTTCTTAATATCTTCTGCTTCTGTTAGGTCCATACCATTTCTGTCCTTTATCGAGCCCATCTTTGCATGAAATACACAGAAGAACTGTACAAAAAAGAGCTTCACAACCCAGATAATCACGATGGTGTGATCACTCACCTAGAGCCAAGCATCCTGGAATGTGAAGTCAAGTGGGCCTTAGAAAGCATCACTATGCACAAAGCTAGTAGAGGTGATGGAATTCCAGTTGAGCTATTTCAAATCCTGAAAGATGATGCTATGTACAGAAGAACTGTACAAAAAAGAGCTTCACAACCCAGATAATCACGATGGTGTGATCACTCACCTAGAGCCAAGCATCCTGGAATGTGAAGTCAAGTGGGCCTTAGAAAGCATCACTATGCACAAAGCTAGTAGAGGTGATGGAATTCCAGTTGAGCTATTTCAAATCCTGAAAGATGATGCTATGAAAGTGCTGAACTCAATATGCCAGCAAAGAATTGATGCTTTTGAACTGTGGTGTTGGAGAAGACTCTTGAGAGCCCCTTGGACTGCAAGGAGATCCAACCAGTTCACTCTATAGATCAATTCTGGATGTTCATTGGAAGGACTGATGCTTAAGCTTAAACTCCAATACTTTGACCACCTCATGCGAAGAGTTGACTCAATGGAAAAGATCATGATGCTGGGAGGGATTAGGGAAAGGAGGAGAAGGGGACGACCAAGGATGAGATGAACTCTATAGATCAATTCTGGATGTTCATTGGAAGGACTGATGCTTAAGCTTAAACTCCAATACTTTGACCACCTCATGCGAAGAGTTGACTCAATGGAAAAGATCATGATGCTGGGAGGGATTAGGGAAAGGAGGAGAAGGGGACGACCAAGGATGAGATGACTGGATGGCATCACTGACTCAATGGACATGAATTTGAGTGAACTCCGGGAGTTGGTGATGGACAGGGAGGCCTGGTGTGCTTGCAATTTATGGGGTTGCAAAGAGTCGGACACGACTTAGTGACTGAACTGAACCATAAATATATACCCAAATCTATTATAAACAGTTAAAATTTGGAACATCCGTGGAGATGATGTGGTGGTTACAATGCTACATTTTGACTGGAGGGGGCTTGGGTTTGATCCTTGGTGAGGTAACTAAGATCCAACATGCTATAGAATGCAGGCCAGGAAAAAAAAAAAATTATCAAAACTCACCCACACAAACACAGACGATAATGACTTTATTCTAAGTAGAGAGAAATATGAACAAACATAAATATGCAATAGTAAGTCATAACTGCATGAAATTAACTGTAGTATATGGTATACCTACTGTAATAATTTCATAGCCACTTTCTGTTCCTATTGTGTTGAGTTGAAGTGTCACAAGTACCCTCTAAAAACTCCATGTGACACTAATCATCTCTGTGTGAGTCAATTGTCTCTCCAGTAAACTGTGTATTGTAGTAAAAAGTGACCTCTTCTTTTTCTTTCATATTTTTATTGTGTTTAATGCAAAACTATAAACCTTGAATAACACCATGGGACCCATACAGAATGCCACCAGTGATACTGCAAATGCTCCCAAGACACAGATGTTACAAGAAAAGTAATGTTGTAACATTGCAAGTGTTATGCGCAAGTCGCGAAATCTCCCGATGACCACCAGGCATCCGATGTAAAAGCAAGAGAGCTTTTATTACCAAGCTCGAGCTGGGGCTCCCACTGTTCCTGACACAGTGGCTAAGGAGAGGAGCCATGAACTCTGGGTTTCATTGCTTATATAGGGCATTCTCCCGCGAAAAATGTTACCTTCTGTGGAAGGGTTAGGTGTTGGGTTCTGCTTGGTTCCCATTTCCCGGGCTTAATTCGAATTTCCTGGGCAGGTCATAAGTCCTGAACGTAAAGTCAGGAGATCCTGATCTGGGATCTGATTGGGTCACAGGTGGTGGGGTGAGGTCAGGGGTTTCCAAAGACTCTTTCCTCAGAACTCTAAAATGGAGTCTTTTTTTAACAAAATGGGGTGGCTTAGGTTCTTCACAAGAAAAAAGTTGAATTATTTGATATGTACCAGAGATTGAGGTCTGCAGCTGTGGTTGCCAGCCATCTCAAGATAAATGAATCCAGTGTAAGGATGATTTAAAAAAAAAAAAAAAAGAAAAGGGAATTTATGAAGCCACCAATGGAGCACTATTGATAGGCACAGAAACCTTGAGCTTCTGGTGAAATACATTATTATCTTACATTGAAAATGTAGCTTTTATGTGGGTTTAGTCTTATTTTGAGAAAGTCACACAACATAGACTCTAATATGATTTGAGAAAAAGTAAAGTCTTTATATAGGCTTCCCAGGTGGTGCCAGTGTAAAGAACCTGCCTGCCAATGCCAGAGAAGCAAGAGATGCAAGTTTGATCCCTGAATTGGGAAGATCCCCTGGAGAAGGAAATGGCAACCCACTCCAGTAATTCTTGGCTAGAAAATTCTATAGACTGAGGATCTTGGTGGGCTACAGTCCATACAGTCCATGCGGTTGCAAAGAGTTGGAAATGACTGAGTTGTACAGACACACAAAGTCCTTATACGACAACTAAAATTAAAAGGAAGTGAAGGGTCTAAAGCTGGAGAAATGAATGCCAGCAAAGGATGGTTTGATAATATTAGGAAGAAGTTAATCTTAAAAATGTCATGATAAGAGAAGCAGCTTTTGACAACCAAGAGGTAACAGATGAATTCCCAAGTACCATGAAGAGAATCAGTGAGGAGAAAAGATATCTGACTGAACAAGATTTAATGCAGACAAAAGTGCCCTGTTCTGAAAAAAAAAAAAAAAAAAACAATGCCACAGAGGATATTTATTCGTAAGGAAGAGAAGTGAGCACCACTGAGTTAATGCAGAAAGGGTTAGGCCAACTCACTGTCTTGTGCAAATGCAGTCAGATATATGATCTGACTGCCCTTATCTACAAAGCTGTTAATCCCTGAGCCTCAAAGGGAAAAGATAAACACTGACTGCCAGCCCTTCAGTTGTACAACATAAAGACCTAGACAGCAAGAAGCTTTTTCTGGACTGTTTCCATTGATGCTTTGTCCCTGAAGTCAAGAAGAAGCTTATCAGTAATAGACTGCCTTTTAAGATTCTTTTGATAATGGACAATGCCCCTGGCCAAACAGAACATCATGAATTTTAATAACAAGGCATCAAAGTGGTCTACATGGTCATGAAAGCAACATATCTAATTTCAGACTCTAGATCAAGGGATCACAAGTACCTTTGAGGCTCATTACACACTTTACTCCATAGAAAAGATTGTCAAGCTATGAAAGAGAACCATAATAGACAAAATCATGGAAATCTGGAAGGATTACACTATTGAAGATGCCATTATTGTTATATACATATATATATGCTGAAATCCATCAAACCTGCAACAATAAGTTCCTACTGGAGAAAACTGTGTCCAGAGGTTGCACATAACTTTGTAGGATTCACAACAGAGGTAATTAAGGAAATCATGAAAGAGACAGTGGATATGGCAGAAAGGTGAGGAGAAAAGGGTTTCAAAATTTGAATCTTGAGAAAATCAAGAGTTAACAGACACCACATCAGAGGAATTAATAGAAGATGATTTGATGAAGATGAGTGTTTCCGAACCAGTGTCCAATGATGAAGCAGATGCGAGATTGTCCTCATTTCTTTTAATTCATTTTTCTTTTTTCCTCTCTGATTCATTTATTTCTATTAAAAAATTAATAATTAAAAAAAAAAAAAGATGTGGAAGAGGCAGCACCAGAAAACAAGCCAACATTAGACAATCTGACAGAAGGTTCCAGTTATTGAAGACTGATTTTGGCTTCTTTCATGAAATTAACCCTTCTATGATACTGGCACTGAAACAAAAGCAAGTGGTGGAAGGCAGATTGGTACTCTTTAGGAACATTGTTAAAGATATGAAAAAGCAAAACAGTCAGACAGAAATTATGATATATTTCTGTAAAGTGAAAGTCACTCAGTCATGTCTGACTCTTTGTGACACCATGGACTGTTTAGTCCATGGAATTCTCCAGGCCAGAATCCTGGTCTGGCTAGTTGTTTCCTTCTCCAGGGGATCGTCCCAACCCAGGGATCAAACCCAGGTCTCCTGCAAATAATCTGTTTGCAGGCAGATTATTTATCAGCTGAGCTACCAGGGATAACAAGTATACCTATCTCTCTTGTCTCCCTATTTCTTCCACCTTCTCTGCCTCTGCCACCCCTGAGACAGCAAAACCAACTCCTCCCCGTCCTCCTCTTTGGTCTATTCAAGGCAAAAATAATGAGGATGAAGACTTTTACAATGATCCACTTCCACTTATTAAGTAGTAAATATCACCATGAGTGTGTGTATGCTAAGTTGCTTCAGTTGTGTCTGACTCTGACTCCATGGACTGTGTAACTCACCAGGTTCATCTGTTCATGAGATTTTCTAGGCAAGAATACTGGAGTGGGTTGTCATTTCATTTAGTTTACTTTCTTGTAAAATAAGATATATAACATACAAATTATGTGTTAATCAGCTGTTTATAATACCTGTAAAATGTGGTAAACAGTAGGCTATTAGTAACTAAATTTCTGGGAGTTAAAAAAATTATGCACAGATTTTTGACTATGTGGAGGATCAGTGCCCCTACCCCACCTACTGTTTAGAGATCAACTTAAACAATACTAGGCTTGCAATGATAAGCAAATCTAGACACTATTTTTATACTCATGGAATTTTTCATTAACCAAGTTATTATTCAAAAATGTAAAATTATCTCAATGATACATAGAGTAAGAAAAAGTATATAGTGATAAATCTGCATGAATAACAGATTTTACCACACCTGGAGACAGGAAAATCCTAAGAAAATGATTTTTGAACTGAACTCTGAGTTCAGAGCAAGAATTAAAGAAGTGGTATAAGGAGAAAAGGGCTTGAACAAATCCTCTGTTGCAGAAGGAAGCTTGTGTTTTTTTAAAAGAACTTACTGAAAGGAATAGAAATACTAAAAATTAAGATATTGATAAAGATAAGACCATGAAGAAATCAGGCATGGGGGCTTGCTAAGCCATGTTAGGAATTTGGATCTTTTCCCTGCATCACAATCAACAAAGGCAGTCTTTTATGCTGAGCTTGAAGGTGAAGGTGAACTCGCTCAGTCGTGTCCGACTCTTTGCGACCCCGAGGACTGTAACCTACTAGGCTTCTCCGTCCATGGGATTCTCCAGGCAAGAATACTGGAGTGGATTGCCATTTCCTTCTCCAGGGGATCTTCCCGACCCAGGGATCGAACCCAGGTCTCCCACATTGGAGGCAGACGCTTTAACCTCTGAGCCACCAAACAGAAGATTGTTCTGGCTGTAGCACGGAGAACTGAAGAAACAATAGATACATAGTCTCAAATAAGAAGTTATTGGGTTTGTTTCAATATTCTGGCCTGGGGACTGGTAAAGGTAGTTGGGTCTTGAATTGTTTCTAGATATTTGTCAGACAAAGATAATCATTCTATTAGCCCTTGAATGCTGGCCTCCAGATCATATATTTCCTGATACTTTGTAGAAGGGAAAGTCTGGGAATTGCTAAGGAGTTCTGGTGATTTGTAACAAGAGAATATTTATGGGTTTGTTCTTTGCTTAACTCTAATTTCTGCTTTTTAAATCTTAATTAAGGATTTCTTAAGACTGAAAAAACATTTTTAGTAAATGAAAGTAGATACAAAGGTATAATAGAATAGGCTAGTGGGTGCAAAACTTTCTGAAAAGGAGATAAAAGCAGGTAATATGTGAAGACTATAATCAATACATGGGAGGCACTGAATACAAATATGAAGGTTGTACTGAGGGAAAGGATAATGCTAAGGTCATTGCCTAGTTTCTGAGCTGTAATGTCATTCTCTGGAATGGGGAAACCTGAAAGAACACAGGCTTTGGGGAATAGATCATAAATTCTGTTTTGATCATATTGAGCTTGAGATACCTTTGAGACATGAAAATCACAATTAAGAAGTAAAATTTGAATATGTAGGTTTATAATTTAGAGAGGAAGTCTAGGCCCCTGAAAAACAAATATGAACTACCTACTTACATGGGGTAGTTAAAGTAAAGATTATTTGTATTCAGTTCAATTCAGTTCAGTCGCTCAGTCATGTCTGACTCTTTGCAACCCCATGAATCGCAGTACGCCAGGCCTCCCTGTCCATCACCAACTCCCGGAGTACACTCAAACTCATGTCCATCAAGTCAGTGATGCCATCCAGCCATCTCATCCTTTGTCGTCCCCTTCTCCTCCTGCCCCCAATCACTCCCAGCATCAGAGTCTTTTCCAATAGGTTAACATTTTGCATGAGGTGACCGAAGTATTGGAGTTTCAACTTTAGCATCAGTCCTTCCAAAGAACACCCAGAGTTGATCTCCTTTAGAATGGACTGGTTGGATCTCCTTGCAGTCCAAGGGACTCTCAAGGATCTTCTTCAATACCACAGTTCAAAAGCATCAATTCTTCGGTGCTCAGCCTTCTTCACAGTCCAACTCTCACATCCATACATGACCACTGGAAAAACCATAGCCTTGACTAGACGGACCTTTGTTGGCAAAGTAATGTCTCTGCTTATTAATAGGCTACCCAGGTTGGTCATAATTTCCTTCCAAGGAGTCCTTTAGTTTCATGGTTGCAATCACCATCTACAGTGATTTTGGAGCCCCCCAAAATAAAGTCTGACACTGTTTCCACTGTTTCCCCATCTATTTCCCATGGAGTGATGGGACCAGATGCCATGATCTTGGTTTTCTAAGATCATGGAATGTGGAGCTTTAAGCAACTTTTTCACTCTCTTCTTTCACTTTCATCAAGAGGCTTTTTAGTTCCTCTTCATTTTCTGCCATAAGTGTGGTGTCATCTGCATATCTGAGGTTATTGATATTTCTCCCGGCAATCTTGATTCCAGCTTGTGCTTCTTCCAGCCCAGCATTTCTCATGATGTACTCTGCATATACTCTAGTCTTTCCCATTCTGTTGTTCACCTCTATTTCTTTGCATTGATCACTGAGGGAGGCTTTCTTATCTCTTCTTGCTATTCTTTGGAACTCTGCATTCAGATGTTTATATCTTTCCTTTTCTCCTTTGCTTTTCACTTCTCTTCTTTTCACAGCTATTTGTAAGGCCTCCTCAGACAGCCATTTTGCTCTTCTGCATTTCTTTTCCATGGGGATGGTCTTGATCCCTGTCTCCTCTACAATGTCAGGAACCTCCGTTCATAATTTATCAGGCACTCTATCTATCAGATCTAGTCCCTTAAATCTATTTCTCACTTCCACTGTATAATCATAAGGGATTTGATTTAGGTCATACCTGAATGGTCTAGTGATTTTCCCTACTTTCTTCAATTTAAGTCTGAATTTGGCAATGAGGAGTTTATGATCTGAGCCACAGTCAGCTCCTGGTCTTGTTTTTGTTGACTGTATAGAGCTTCTCCATCTTTGGCTGCATAGAATATAATCACTCTGATTTCGGTGTTGACCATCTGGTGATGTCCATATGTAGGGTCTTTTCTTGTGTTGTTGGAAGAGGGTGTTTGCTATGACCAGTGCATTTTCTTGGCAAAACTCTATTAGTCTTTGCCCTGCTTCATTCCGCATTCCAAGGCCAAATTTGCCTGTTACTCCAGGTGTTTCTTGACTTCCTACTTTAGCATTCCAGTCCCCTATAATGAAAAGGACATCTTTTTTGGGTGTTAGTTCTAA